>JZKD02S1666602.1:109765-123799 GCA_000966675.3 Picea glauca
TCATTTGGATTTTATGCATTCCAAATAAGTTGAAGTAGTTCAACTACTTTCTTTAGTTAAGTTAGTTGAACTTAACTAATTTTAGTTTAGGAGAAATAATAATAATAATAATAATTAAGGTCTTTATTTAATAACAACTAAGTAGGTGGGACCCCTTGTGACTCCCTTCTTTATTCTTTTTCAAAAATAAACACAATTAGATAATCATTTAAACACATGTCGCCTTGTAGCTCCCATAAATACTTCCAAAATTTGAATATTTAATATAAAAAATAATTCAAATTATATCAAAAACATGTAAATAACCACATTATCCAAAAAAAAATAGCTTGTTGTCCAAAACGTTTTGTAGACTATTGTCTTCAACAACTCAATCATAAACACATAAATTAAAATCCATATTTGCCACTTTGAGAGGCAATCTTTCTTCTATCACTTATGTCCCCTTTGGACTTTCCAGAAGTAGCCTTTGATTAATTCGAACCTTGAGACTTAATCTCACTAATAACATGGGAACAATCGTCCTTCAGATGCATACGGGAAGACACTGATTTTCATGAGTCATTTGAAGGAGATGATGGGAAAGTAGCAGCTTTACCTTTGTCTTGCACATGGGGCACATCATTCTTAAGCCTTTTGCTAGCATGGGAGGATTGAACAGGTGAATGCATAGGGGAAATTTGAGCATTCGGATTTACAAGTGGAGGAGGAGGTAATGACAAGTTGGGTTAGCCACGATGGTGAGAGACTATCGGATTGACAATCTCCTGCCATCCATCATTCGCAGGGACTTCTAGTTGCAAGGACACATGAGGAGGCACATGAATACCAGGGATGTTTTGAGGTTGGAATGGAGGCATGTTTGGTCTAGGAAGTATTATCCCTTTCCCGATCCAGTTGAAGAACCCATCTTGAAACAACTAGTTCAACTCCTTAGGGTCAACATCAAAATGAATAGAAAATCTAGGCCTTCTAGGCCCTCTATTGCAGTTACCTCTTCCTCTATTATTTCTGCAATGGTTGTCTTTGTTGAAGAAACACATCATGTATGTAGCAATCCATTAGTAACTAGCCCTTAATAGACCATACATGACAATATGCTTTCATGAAACAATTTTTGGCTAAGAAATTGACACAAGACCCATGCAATTCCATTCATAAGAAATCATTTAATAATTTCCAAGTGAGCAGGGGGTGGATAGAGTTCATGGGATATATGGAGGGGTTGTAATGATAGAAAAAGTGGTAGCATGATAGGGAAAATTACATGAGTACTGCTCAACAATTCATTAAAAAATTTCACTGTGCAATTAAATACCAAAAATATCAGTTGCCACCTATTTCTGTGTCATATCTTTTATCACTGTTATATAGAGTTTTAATTTATTTTATAGAACAGGGTGTGTAAAAATGAAATTGGGATCACGAGGGGGGTATAATGAGAAAAACATTGATAGTATGAGAGGAAAAAATATGGATACTATTCATAAAAATAAATCAAATCAAACAACAACCATAACATTGTTCAGACCTCATAATCTAATAAGCATCCACTTTAAAAACCAAAACCATTTAATTATCCCTTATTTACATAATACATGCTGACTTCAAATAAAAGACAATTCATATCCCCACAATACTTCAATTATATCAACCCTTGCATCTATACAATATCTATACAACAGTCATAATAACATCATTGCCAATTTCACAATAACATTATAACCCTTCAAGCTACGGTCTTTCATGTTCCAATGCTAAACCCCTTTTATTTTATTTTTAAAAACAAATAGAATATGCACAGTGATTCCATCTATCCACATCCAATGTTTATTTCTAAAACTCAAATAAGAATAGGCCCAGTATTGACCACCAACTGTCAAATTTCCAACATTGTTTGATACAATCCGCTAGCATTAAAACTCATAATCGGGCCCTGATTAAATCACACATTGGTGTTTATCAATATAATAAACATAAGTCCTGATTCGAAAACAACATTTAACCAATAACATGCAAATCTGAGCCTGAGATCCATCTACATACTTCTTTTAAATTAAATCCCCAACAAAAGACAGAGCCAAATAGTGCCCGAGGAGAAATAAAACCAAGTCATGCTCAATAGAACCAAGTCGTTCTCAATAGACCAAGCACACACATGTGTTTTTTTTTCTTGATAGGAATGAAACAAGACCAAAATCATGTTTAGGGTTTAATATAGCAATGGAGGTGAGAACAAATATCCTAACCAAATGCAAAAGTCCTCAGGGATGCAGATAACCCGTGCCCTTTAAAAAAAAAAAATTATCACAGAGAAGTAACAACAGATGGCTCGATCAAGAGATAATATTTGAAGACAGAGATAACTCGTGCTCCTTTAAAATCCCCACAGACGCATAACCTTTATCCCAAAATATTGACAGTGAGGGTTAGCAAAACAAACAGTCAACCACTCCAATGGAGATGAGAGGAAGTGAATGCTCAAAATATTGTGAAGAGAATGCCCGAACACAACCCATGGCCAACCAAAGCATAAAAAAACTTCCATTTAAAATTTTGGGTGATGTCCAAAACCCGACTGTGCAATGCTTTTCAACAACAGTGATAGTGAAGGAAATGTCATGACAAATGTAGATCGGGCTCGGCCAAAACAAGGAAAGAACAGTGCAACTCTTAATAGTCTGCATTGCAACCTGGAGGAACAAAACATATCAACCACTGAGATGAAAAGGAATGACAGAAACTTAACACTAAGACTGGTTGTAAAATCCACGCACCAAATCTCAGAGATTGCTACACCATAATCATAATTTTCCACAGAGAACCAGACCAAAACCCCAAGCTGACCGAACATATTTTTTAACCAATAAACCAATGCATAGGCTACACACAACAAGAATATCCATTATTTTTCTTTCAAACTCCAACGGTCTAGAGTATTCACCGAAGAAACTATAATCCAAACATTGATACACAGTCGAAAAAATTAAGAAAAACATGGACCTCATGCAATTATGAGCCAAAAAACTGATTCACAACATAGAGGAACTGTCATGGATGGAAAATAAAGGAACTATACCTGGAAAATCCTGCTTGGGGGAAAGAGTTGGAATGTATTTCCTTTCACAACCAAAAATCGCGGAGCATCAACAACCACCAGAGCTAAAAAAACAAATGCAAGTATGGCTAGGGTGACGGGCTTGAGGGTTGTTTGAGTGACGTGCAGTAAATGAATGTCGCTTCCTTCCCCAATCCCATTCACTTCAACGTACAAGCCATCCCATCCACCATACATTAACCATTAATTCAAACAATATCCCATTGATATATCCATTGCATAGTGCGCCACCCTAAATCATGTCAAAACTTTAACAACAACCATATGATATAACATTACCATATATGCATCACACATAACCTTTAATCCAAGCACATAAGTCTAGAAGCAAGGTATATACACCTTATTTTGTGTCAATCACATATAATCTTAAGTATTGTTCATAGTTTTTTCCTTTTTGTTTAAGCTCCCATATCATCCTTTTGCATAAGATAATATGTAAAATAATCAATCAATGTTTAATGCATAAACATAATACCTGTAAAAAAAATAATCTGTATATCCATAGTACTGCCATAAGTTGCGAGTGACCATCCAAACTATCTTATGTCGCATGACAAATAAAACCATGACTTGAATCATCAATTGTAGAAGACTGTGTTGGCATCATTATAACAACAAACAAAAATATAAGAATAACACATATATCATAGTGCCACTAGTCTACAAGGGGGTCCCACCTACTAGTTTATTATTATTTTTATAAATAAATAATAGAGATTGGAAATCATTTGTGAGCATTATTCATCATTTCTTTTTTAAACATCAACACCATGCACATGTGGTTGCAACAATATGGTCTCAAATTAACTTTCTGCTTATGGTAGCATGTGAAAAAGTTGCAATATGGGGAGCATTATTTTTCCATAATGGTCATTATCCACCGTACCTTGAAACTATTTTCAATGATATTAATCCCCACTCCAATTCCTTGTGGAATATCCATTCCTTTGTGTTTGTTTCACTGCTCCATTTCTCAGCCATTTTTTGGAAATCCCCCTCTTTGTGTCATTCTTGTTGAAAATTGTGTGTAGTCATGTAGTTATAAAAATGTGTCATGAGATGTTTGGTGCAACAATCTTTGCAATATGGAATGTATGTGGGTACTAGGATACATCATGTAACTCCATGTGACTTAGTTTCATTAAACATTTATCATGAATGCCCTTGCAAAATATCCCTATCTCCAATAAAGTTCAGTTCTTGGCCTCTCATCTACTCCTTCCACAAGCATGCAAGCTGAAATAATAATGCATTTACWGTAGAAAGTGAACTTTCATCTTTGCAGCATTCCATGATCATGTCTACAGCCTGTTGACGATTAAAATCACAATGATGAATTATGCCCGCAAAGGATTTCTAATCTCTATTATTTATTTATGATATTAATATTTAACTAGTAGGTGGGACCCCCTTGTAGACTAGAGGCGCAATGATATACGTGTTAAGCTTATATGTTGTTTTTTTTATGATGTTTCCAACATAGTCCTATATAGTTGATGATGCTGTCTTGGTTTCATTCTTTTTGACAACATAGTCCTATACAGTTGATGTTGCATTCTTGGTTTCATTCTTTTTGACAACATGGATGGTTGATGCATTGTTGCTAAACGATGTTGATATTCACTCACAATACAGGGCAATGTTATGATATGAGGATTATGTTGTTTTACAGGTGTCATGTTATGTTATACATTTAACATTGATTAATAATCTATACACGATTTTATGCAAAGATAGTATGATGATATGGGAGCTAGCTCAAAACAAAAAGAAAAAAAAAACTATGGATAAGTCCTAAGGCCATGGTTAAAAGATCATATTGAAACCTTGGATGTATATATAATAGGGACAAATGTGAATTTATGGACCTAGCTTCTATACTATGCGTTTTGGTTAAAGGTTGATATGGGAAGCACATATGGTAATGTTAGCATATGGTTATTATTTTGATATGTTTCGGGTGGCGCACTATGCAATGGATATGACATTGAATCTTTACAATTGATATGGCATTGAATTTATGCAATGGTCATTGTATTGGACTTAATGGTTGATGTTATGCTAATGGTTGGATAGTACATTGAATTGAATAGGTCCAGGTGAGGAAGCGGCGTACATTTACTGCACATCACTCCAAACCACCCTTGATCCTGTCACCCTAGCCATAGTTTCATTTTTCTCTGTTGGTTGTGGAAGATCCGTGATTTCAGGTTTTGAAGAGGAAAACTCAAGCCATCTCTTCATTGAAGAGATTTTTCATAGGTATGGCTCTTTTATTTCCATCCATGATGGTCTCTCTGTATTATGAATCAAATGGTGACTCGAGATTTCATGGGTTATGTGTTTTTCTTGAGTTTTTGACTGAGTATCAATGTTATGTTTGTGGTGTTCTCTGTGATTACTGTGGAATGTTGGAATTTTGAAGGAAAGTAATGGTGTTATTTCTTGTAAAGTCTGCGCATTGTTTATTGGTTTAAAATAAAATGGTGGTCAACTTGGATTTTATTTCGGTTCTCTGTGGAAAATGATATCAATAGTGTAACAAGCTTTGATTTTTATTCGCGTGGGGTTTTACCACCAGTCTGGGTATCAGTTTCTGTCACCCCTTTTTCGTCTTGGTCGTTATTGTGATTCTTTATCCAGGTTGAAATGCAACTATCGACAACGGTATTTTTCTTTCTCTCTTTGGATGACCCCCGAGCTATTGTTTTTATGGATTTTATTACTGTCACTAACACCAAAAGCATTCCACATTCTAATCTTGTTCTGCCCAGAATGTTAAATGGAGGCATGTGTATGTTTCGAATGGCTACGAGTTGTGCTCTGGCATTCCTTTCACAAGAGTTAGCATTCACCCCTCTCATATATGTTATAGTGGTCGATTGTTATGTTTGTGAGCCTCACTGTCAATTGTATTTCGAAGGTTGTAGACCTCCTAGGTGCTGGGAAGAGACACAATCTCTCTGTGTTTTCAAGGATTCTTCATTGTTTAAATCAACCCTCATTTCCTCTCTGCAATAAAGTTTTAAGAGGCATCTATGTGTTCCAGGGTTGTTGAGCTCGAATTGCTTTGTTTCTAATTGGGTATTCTCTTTATGGCTCTGTCAAGATTTTGGGGTTATAAGACTGTAGAAATTTCTTTCAAAAGAAAACATGGGACCTTTGTTGTTCCAAGGATATACTCCATTACCTGTGTTTGCTTCTCGGTG
This sequence comes from Picea glauca, assembly GCA_000966675.3. Lineage (NCBI taxonomy): Eukaryota > Viridiplantae > Streptophyta > Pinopsida > Pinales > Pinaceae > Picea > Picea glauca. The sequence continues at coordinate 116,096 of JZKD02S1666602.1, forward strand.
GTAATTTATTTTAGGAGGTAAAAGGATTACAATCTCTCTATGTTTTCGAAGATTAATCAAATTCCCAAGAACCCAACTTGGTTCTATTGAGCCCAACTTGCTTCTATTTTTCCTCGGGCACCTTTTGGGTTTTGTCAAGACTTTGGTTTACCAGTTTAATGATTGTGGTAATTATAAAGACAACACAGGCTCTCTCACTTCAAATACCATCTCTTGGTGGAGTCTTTGTATTTTCTCTTTGTGATAAATTTGTTTGGACAGAAAAAGAAAGTATGGGTTACCTACAACCCGAGAGCTTTCCTTTTGGTCAATTGTGATATTTCCACTCATAACTGTGTTAAATCCTAGCATGATCATGATTCCAATTGAGTTTTAAAAGCACATGTGTGTGTGATTGGTTCATCAAACATGATTTACTCCTTGTCAAGTTTAAAGGAGACAATTGTTTGTCGTTATGGTCCTATTCTCCTCACACATCATACGGCTTTGCCTTTTATCGAGTGTTTATTTTGGAAGGAAGTTTGTATATGTTTAATTAATGTGGATTCCAGGTTCAGAGCTATATGTTTTTGGTTAAGTGTTGTTGTCGAATTAATATTGGGATCGATGATTATATTGTTGAAGACTTGTGTGTATGATAGGTTCATCGAACATGCTCTTGATTCTTTCCAGATTTAAAAAGGACCTATGGGTGATTAAATCGAGCCCGATTCTTGTTTGATGGCAGTTGAATTTTGGTGGTTAGCGCTACGTCTATTATTATTTGATTGCATTTGACTTCCAAGGATGAGTATTGGATATAGATAATGGGAGTCATTGTGCATATTATGTTTCTTTTAAAAAGAAGAGATCAACATTAGAGCATGCATGACTATGGCTCGAATGGTTATGTTGTTACTGTGGAATTGGAAATGATTTGCATAGTCATTATATAGGATGCACAGATTGATATAAATTGAAGAATTTTGGGCAATTGAATTGTTTTTCTTTATTGAAGACAACAAGCAATCTGTATGTAATTAAGGAACAATTAAACGTTTTGGGTCTTAAAAGTGGATGCTTTGGATTGTGATTGGAACATAGTTATAGTTGTTGGTTGATTTAATTTATTTTTATGAACAATATTCGTCTTATTCCCTCTCATATTCTCACTTTTCCTCTCATTATAACCCCCTTGCGATCCCATTTTGATTTTTACACGCCCTGTTCAATAAAATTAAATTAAAACTCAGTATGACAGTGATAAAAAAAATGACACAAAGATAGATGGTAGCTGATATATTTTGGTATTGTTTGCACAACCAGTTATTTAATGAATTGCTGAGAAATACTCGTGTTCTTACTCCCTATCATGATCTCACTTTTTTGCTTATTACAATCCCCCCATATATCCCATGAACCCTATTTCACCCCCTGCTCATTTGGAAATTATTAAATAAATTTTATGGATTGGATTGCATGGGTCTTATGTTAATTTATGAGCCAAACTTTGTTTTATATAAAGAGAATTTCATGTATGGTATGTTAAGAGATAGTTGCTAATAATTGTTTCATACATGATGAGATTCTTCAGCAGAGGCAGTCATGGCCGAAACAATAGGGGAAGAGATAACTGGAACAGAGGGCCTAGAAGGCCCATATTCTCAATTCATTTCGATGTCGATCCTCAGGAGTTGAACCATCTTTTTCAGGCTGGGTTTTTCAATTGTATTGGGCAAGGGATAGTTCATCCTAGACCAGAGAGGCCTCCCTTCCAGCCCCAAAATGTTCCTAGTATCCATGTGCCTCCCCATGTATCTTTGCAACCTGAAGTTCCTGAGAATGATGGATGGAAGGATATTGTTCACCTACCAGTCTCCCACCATCGTGGCTAGCCAAACTTGTCATTACCTCCTCCTCCTCCACCTGTAAACCCAAATGCTCAAATTTCCCCTGCACACTCACCTGTACAGTCCTCCCATGCAAGCAAACGACTCAAAACCAAGGCTCTCCATGTGCATGACAAAGGTAAAGTTGTTGCTTCTCCCTCCTCTCCTTCAAGTGACTCATCCAAGTCAGTGTCCTCCTGTATGCACTTGAGGGACGACTGCTCCCATGTCATTAATGAGATGAAGCCTAAAGGTTCCACCCAACCTAAGGCTATTTATGGGAAGTCCAAATGGGAGAGAAATGACAAAGGAAGAATTACCTCTCAAAGTGGAAAATATGGATTTTGATTATGTGTTTATAATTGATTTGTTGAGTATAGTGGACTGCAAAAAGTTTTGGACAACAAACTATTTTTTGGATATTGTGGATATTTACATGTTTTGGATATAATTTGAAATATTTATGATATTTAAATTTCAAATTGTGGAAATAATTATGGGAGCCACAAGGAGGCATGTGTTTAATTGGTTTTCTAATTATGTTTATGTTTGTTAAGAAGTAAAAGGGAGTCACAATGGGTCCCACCTACTTAGTTATTATTTAATAAAAAGACCCTTAATTATTATTATTATTATTATTTTCCCTAAACTAAAATTAGTTAAGTTTTAATTAACTTAACTAAATGAGGTAGATGAACTACTTCAACTAATTTGGAATGAATAAAAGACAAATGAGAAGGAAGAACACGAGAATAATAGAAGGAGAAAGCATACTAAGGTTTTCTCTTGAGTTTTATTGAGATAGTTCAATTTTCATTCATTCTTCAATTGATTAAAGGCCTAATTCTCTTTTTGAGAGCAGAGTCCTATTGTAGACAACAAGGTTCAAAGTTGAACCATATCATGCAGATGCTTGTTTTCAGAGGTGTTGATCTATCTTTTATAGTCTTTGTAGACTTGTATATTTATGAATTGAGTTTCATGACTGATAAAGGATATTGTGCAGAGTCAAGTGGGCAGCAGTTTGTGGCAAGTTGATCCAGATTTTAAAGTTCAGTTTTTACTTCTTGTCAAATTCCGTTTGTATGGTTTTCATCGGGGATATCTAATTTTGACCTTGGTCCATACCCCCACAAGGATTTTTGTAAGAGAAGGATACTTTTGCTTTCTTGGAATGAAATAAAGTGATTTCTATTCTATCTCATATGTGTTAATTCGTGACTTGTTTTTTTTTTTTCTTTTGATCTCCACACTTACTTTCTGCAATATGTATATGTTCAGAAAATTATATAAAAATGTTATATTTTGCAACAATATTTTTTATATAAAAAGTCATCCTACGCCCTTGTAATTAATACTTGTGGATTGGGAAATGCATTTTGAGGCTATAAACATAGGGTAATATTCTCGACTATCTTGCCTTAGCCAAGCAAGATATGAAAATTCTTGAGTAAGATAAATTCATATATTTTCCTCAACACAGCCCACTGGAGGAACTGAGACTGAAACTATGGGAGAAGAATTGAAAAAGGATATTTATTTGGGTAACTCATGTTTGTTAATCTGAAAATTAATGCCATTGTTCAGAATATCGAGGGGAGGTGGACTACTATACATTTTATTTTTAAAAATTATGTGCAGAAAATGATTTTGTGATATCTTACAAACCACAAACTTGGTTCTTATTATTTTGGGGAGGGAGAAGCTATACAACAAGATGAACAAACCCAATGAATTTCTCACCAAGTTGAAGCACGGTTTTTTAGAAAAGGGGAATAGTCACCTACAACCATTTTGTCCTGATTTTGAAATACACGATGTGGGTATCTACAGGTTTTGGTAGGGAGAAGCCTAAGGGGATCACCAACAATCTCACAAATTTTCTTAGGCACCCAGTTCACCAATTTAAAGAAATCACTTTTTTTGTGGGATTTGCAGTACGGAGAAAGAAATATGTTTTTCCTATGGAAAATCATTGTTGCTAGCACTTTTGTACTTATTGCATTGTTTCTTTTCTTCTAGCATATGGCATCTTACAGGACATACCCTCTCATTTGAAAATAAGAATAAAGTCTTAAATTGCAATAGATCTGTCACAATAGTTTTTGGAAGTTATTCTTGTTATCATGGTATGTGCATAATATCCAATAAAGCCTCCTGAGATAAATTCAACAAATTAAAAAGGGTTTGGCAAATGCTAACATTCTTATTTTCTCTTCAAAATACAAAATGATGCCAAAGAATTTGTAGCTTCCTCCATGATTCATATCATTGTGTAAGGCATTGCTTGATAGGACTTCTGATGGGACTTCATGTAGGGATTGTTTTCATTATGTGTGTTTCCTTTGGTCATGGAGGATGCTCTTAAAATGGGAGAGGCCTTTCAATAAGTTGATGCCATGCTTTCATTGTTTTCACAAATTGCTTATTACTAATGAAGTGAACTCTTTGTTGACTTTTGAAATGGGATTGAAGGAGCTCTACCATTTCCTTTTACAATACTAAATATCCTTGTGGGAATGGTTGTTTCACAGAGTGCAGATGTTGCAATGACATAAATGAAGTCTGAAGACTTATGACATGAAAATCTAGTAGTGGCAATGTAGATTGATAATGATTAAACCAGAATGGAAGCAAAGTTGGAAAAACATTTGGGAGGATATTGAAATCGGAGAATGATCAGTTCATGTTCATTTGGCATGAGTACATGCCAATCCTCAGGCATGGGGGTGATGTTGGCTCTCCAATTTGACATATTTTGCATCATTAGTTAGCCTCCTTTTGACCCTTTTTACCTTATCCTTGCACTCATTTATTGCCTATTGTTGTATTTTCCCATACTTATGAAGTTAATATGTTTAACAAGCTTAATGTTGTTAATTATTATACTTTCCCTAGTTTTTAATGTTTTAGAAGGGGTTTAGACTAATCTTGCCAATGAGGGTTTATGATAGTTTTGTTCCCGCACTAGACCTCCATGTTTAGCATATACACGCACCTTCGGGGCCAAAATGAAGAAATGCGTTTTTTTAGAAATACCTCCAGCATGCTTTGGTGTTCATTATTTCACACCCAGGTCACACATGTGGACCTCTAGCACATGGTCAAAGGACGGGTCAAAATTGTGCCAGATTAGCAGCAGCAGACTTCAGGCTCTATTCCCGGGAACATGAAGAAGAATCTAGAAATTCTAGAAAATGGGTTTTTTTACAGAATGCATCCATTTAGCTGACACTCGAGCAGATTTCCAAAATCATGAACGATTAGGGAGATATTAGTGTTTTATAATCTGGGTTTGTCCATATTTATAGTTGCACCCATCTTGTAGACAAATGGATGCGCCCAACCAGCATGGGAGATTGGATCAATCTATGTTCATCCTTTTCATGTTATGTAAAATTGTGTTGACCAGATCTTGAGTTATTTCTTCCACTAATATTTATCCAAAATGAGATAAACCAATTATCTTGTAAACTGATGTATCTTAACAGTTATGATTTAGCGGAAATTAGTTATGATCCATTCCATTGATCTTCTTTGTATAAATACACAACCATGAAACAGAGAAAGGCGAATAATGGTATGAGGGAAAGGGAGAACATTATTGTAAAGAATATTTGATGAGCTACTATGTAATGAATTGAAGTATTTTCCTTGCTTTGGATTAATGCAATAGTTGTTCCTGCACATGGTATTTTAATTGTAATTTAATTTTGTAAGTCTCTCCACAGCATGTGTTAGGTTTGGCAGGGCCCCCACTCTTAGGAATACATTGTGTCCTCTCATTTTCAATAGTTCAGATTTGATTTCCTTCATATTTACAATTCTATTTTGCAAATATTTCATGTGCTAGTTTTTATTTCTTACCAGTTAGCATACATCTCCTAGATTTACATTTATTTCCAGCATTTCCTTACCAGATCAAATTAGGATAGGCTCTATTCCTACATATCATAAGCCTACAAGCCCCTGGTCAATAATTCAATGTTGGAAATCTAACCATATATTTTTACCAACAATAAGCTACCTCCTTAGGGGTGTAAACCCTCTTACTCCCAAGGCAAGTTTCTCTAGCTAGGATTTAAGCTAAGAGGGTGTATGCCCTTATAATTCTCTTAGAAAACCCTTGTTTAACCAATAACATGAAGAATAAAATGATGAAGACTATGGTGGGGGTGTATGCCCTTATACTTCCCACTGAGCTCCTAGCACAATAACCTTGACTTAAAACAAATGATAGCATGAAAGTAAAGACCATACCAATTCAAGGCAAAATGTCAAGATAATCCATCACAATAGCAAGAGATAATCCTTCCAAGTCTAGTGAATCACTTTAATAAACCATAACATCAAGAGATAACCATAAAAAAGAGCCAAGAGAGATAAATTTTCCAAAGGTAGAGAAAATTTCAGACCAATACTTCTCACAAGAGGGATATTTATGTTAAAATGAGATCTTCTGATCTCTTATTTATACAAAATGTCACCAAGATGTCTTGTCCACATATTTAGGGGTAAACCACAAGACTAGGGGTCAAAAACCCTAAACTTTTCCCCTTAACAAAGTAATATTAAACAATTCATTAAAAATTCACTTTTGCACATAATAAAAACCCTAATTCATATGGACGTCACCCCTTTAGGGAACGTTTTGGCACAAAGAGAAGGTCGTTGGTGATGGAGGAGAGTGGAGGGGCTTCCCAAAGCCATATATCAGGAAATAATACCATTTCCTTCATGATTTCTTCAAAACTTCCATGTGCCATTGCATGTCACCTCATCACCATGCCCTAACCCCCCTAGGTGACATCATGCTCAAAAGGAGAAGTTTTTCCTCTCCTAGGAAAAACGTTTGGCATGTGGGGGATAGGCTACATCGTCGAATTCATATTCGAGGCCTTTCAATTTTGATATTCCTCATCCATCATGTGGGCCCTTGGCATCCACCTGTGGGCTTCAAGCCCCATGGAAGCCCAAGCTAGGCTTGTTCTTCCAAAACCGTCCACCAGCTAAGTTCTGCAAAGACAAATAAGAATTCCCTCCAAGGATCTCAAGTCATAACATCATGATAAGTGAATCCAATCAATAAATGATCCACATGATAATGTGCATCAAATATCATTATATCAAACAGTTAATTTCTCAAAGACACTATGGGACTTGTCAAGCTTGAATATGGGATGGTTGACGAGGTGTCCTATTGGGTATATATTTCCCTAGGTCAAGGAAAGTTTCCAAGAGATCCCTCTCTAAGCCATGTAAAGTGGGTGAGGTGGTTGGGGTGAAGACTCAATGGGCATAGGGATCATGACATACAATAGGTTGTAGTGTCGCATTCATGGGTGCCTTTGTAGAGGGTGTGTGGTACTTTCATCCGCAATGCACTTTTTCCAAGCCCATTATTTTCCATTCTTTCATAATTTTAAGGAAAGGTTGAAGGCCACTACCTTGGCATGTAGTCTAGATAATTTTAATGTCACCCACAAACACCTAGTGGAGATGAGAAGGTTGGCTCGTTATGAGACCCCCTTTCTCTCAGCCCTGCAACTGAGAGCCATTACCCTGGTTTGGTGACCAAATGATGGTAATGTCATACCACTAGATATTTATGGACATGATATATCGGCTCATGATGACACCTCCTATCCTTCAACTAACCTTTTAAGCATTTAAAATCATATTTCATTGCGGGTCCCTCTTTACTCAAATATAAGTGGTTCACTACTTTCTTGGGTGATCCCTAGGCGAAGCATATATGTCGGGTATGTGTTATATTATTTGCATGTGTGTGTGTGTCGGCGCGTCAAATTAGAAAAATGTGTCTGACAGCCACTCT
>JZKD02S1666602.1:130149-140990 GCA_000966675.3 Picea glauca
GTCAGGTTCACACGTGGAGGTAAATACCTCCCGCAGCTACCATAATATTAACAGTACCTCAGAGGTTATTACGAATTGGATGGAGGATGTTGCACTGGAACACATTTGGATACCATGAAAATATGAGATGCACCTTCATTTCACCTTGGATGTTGGTCTTTTCACCTTAGGCATTGAGCATGTGGATGATGACTCCATGAATTGGGGATTTCTTGCCATTGGGCACTACTTTGATGAGTTGGAGTCTTTGATGAAGAGACATGACCTTTGATGAAAAGAGGTCACCTTCCACCATACTTGGCACCTTGATGATGAGGTGTGGCCTTTGGAGGCATCCCACACCTTCCTAGGGCATGGTGTCACCCACATGTGTGGCTTTGGAGGGTCTATTTTGATGTTTTAGCATGATTATCTATTGTTAGAGAATACTTGAGGGGTTAGCCCAACTTGTATCATGGATTTATTGTTGTTTTAGAATATATGTAGACATATGTGCTTGGTTACCTCATATATATAGAGGGAGCGCTCCATTGTATCAAATAATAACTCACTCTTGTGTGAGATCACTATTATTTTCTCTCTTCTCCTTTTTCACTAAGGATAACAAGTGCACACTTTTGGAGTAAGGATCTTGTGGATTCTTTGTCTTATTGTTGGTGGATGATCTTGAACTAGGGTTTCCTCATGCACTTTGACTTGGTTAAGTAAGTCTTCTTGGTCAAGTATTTAATGTCTATGGTATATTGTGGTAAATTATTTGTTGTAATTGTTGCATGTTACCTTGTTCTTGTTAAAACCCTAGGAGGGATTATAAGTCTTTATCCCGCTCCCTATATAATTAATATAAGTTTTTTGAAACATTTAAAGGCCTAATGTAGGGATCATAAGTCTTTTTCACCCTAGGTTGAATTCCTTATCTAGTATCAAGACTTAGGGTTTATAAGTCTTTAAACCTTAGGGTTTGATCCTAGTTCATTTGGATCTTGAGTTAGGTGTCCTAGAAGAAAAGAAAACGACACCTAGGGTTTATAATTATTTAGACCCTAGGGTTTGTTCTCTTGAGAATTGGTCCTAAGCCTATGATTCTATAGTCTTAGGGTTCCCAAACCTCACTCTTCTTGGCTATCTAAGAATAAATTCAAAGTGTAGCTCGACTCCATTTCCCAAGAGAAGGAAAACGACACTAATCGTGTTGCTATAAGTGTGTGCAAGCTCCAATAAACTCACTCTCTTTCAAAGATAATTGGTTGGGTGAGTGCTTAGTCACTTTCATATGCTCAATATTTCCAGACAATTTGCAAATTCACTCAATAACTTGTTGTTATTATAAAAGACAGTTACAACCATTAAGGCTTGTTTAAATTGTTCATAACTTACTTAATATTGTGTTTTAAGAAGGATAAATTCATTGTTGGACACTTAGGTCTTATTCCACTAATTAAGGGTTGTATTTTAAGATTATATTGACAATATTTTAGGGATGATTTCTTTCCACAGCTACAAATATACTTTGTTGATATAAACTATTAATTATTGCAAGATTTACTACAACATCCCTCTTTCGTTGATAGCTAGTGTTCTGGGGCCTATTTTTAGCTTCTTAAACTTGGTTTTAGTTATTGTATTCATTGGAATACTTCTCTTGCACATGTACAACCAATTACCTCGCCTAAAATATTCCAAACCTACCCCATTTCCCTATTTCTATCCTACCTCTTCAAGTGACCAAGATAGGGGGTGTAGACTTTCTCCTAGCTTTCTAGAGGATCCTTTCAGGTCACAAGGAAAGCCTCCCTTGTGTTGTATCTCTATCCATCACTAAAACAAGGCAAGCACTTGTCTAGGTGACAGTGAAAACTACTTCCAATTGTTTCACAAGTTTGGAATCTTGTGAAGGGCTTTGCACAAGTGCTAAATCATGTGATAACAAGTACCACAATTGAAGAAAAAAAGAAACAACATAATATAGGGCATTACAATTTCAAATTGGCTAACTTATCAACCTGATATTTGTTTCTAACATGCAAAGGGATGCCATTTTCAGGCCTAATTTCTAGTAGTAGTAGTAGAAAGGTATATTTTTTATGGAGTTCTAGTTGTAGGGAGACATTTGTTTAGGAATTATGTAGTGATTTGAAGCAATCATCTTTACCTCTTAAGCATGTACAAAAGGAATGCATTATACTTATGAAGCACATATTTTAGGGTAACACCACCACTAGTGACTAGGGTTTATATTTGGATCACCCAGCATGTGTGAGTTCCTTTAAGGCACTTATGACATAATTGAGGATTATTTGTTCCAAGGAAGAATGGTGTTCTATCATGGAGGAAAATCATAACAATTTTTGCACATTCCTATATGACGTAATTGTTAATTTGTAGCTCTGAATGTGTCTCAGCTAAGCCTATGTGTCCATGGCTAGTTGATGGACGCAATTATTTACCCAGAATCATCTTTATTAATTTTATTCTAAGATTTAACTTAGGAAAAATTAAAAAGTCATTTAAATGACTTTTACTTAGATTTCTGGAAAAGTGATTTTCAAGAATTAATAATTCACAAAAGGTGTATTTCTGGAGACTTCTAGAAGTTTCCTGAAAGTGAATGAGAGGGATAAGAAGGAGGTTGAGGGTAGAGAAGGATACAACACTCATGGAGCAAGAGAAGGAGGGAATTGGCTGAGGAAGAAGAGTGTGACCTGGACTATGAGAGAGGGTCGTACAACAACAAGAGTGTAGATTGTATACCAGGTCATACCTACAAAAGAGAAGAGAGGTGTACAAGGAGTTGTACAATAGCCAAAGGGAGAAGGTCAAACTAGTAGCAGTAGGCAGAGTGAGAGGGTCATGCATGTCGAGAATATTAGGTCCATATAGGCCGAAATATTCCAATATGTATTGACTCAGTGGTACAGGATAAACAAGTGGTGGTCCATACAGCTGGTTCTATTGTGCTGATTTGCAAAGAAGGGAAAAATTCTCAAAGAAAATTTTTGTAAGAAATTCTATTGTATTTATTGTTGATAATTATTTTCTATGAAGCCAATAAATCCCCTCCTTTGTTGGTTTTCCCCATACTGGGGTTTCCGGGGTATTTTTGGTGTTCTTATCTTCCATGTGCTTGGTTTCCATTTACTTTTGTTGTGCAAATTTAGTTAAATAAATCAACTATGAATTATTTGCATAATTTCGGAAGTTATAATAGCATAGTGTAATTTTTGGGTTTATAAATTATTGTAAATAATTTATGTTTGTTGAGTTTTAAGAAATTAACATGGTATCAAAGATCAACGTCAGAGTACAGAAGGAACCAAGTCCATTTGTTGTGCAGATCGGGTATAAACCATCAAGGGGATCGAGTTACCAAAGAAGGCATGTAAGTCAGGGCAGTTCACATAATGTCCAATGTAGGATTGAGATTCGAAGATAAGTTGTAGGGAAGATCTAATTTCAATCATTGGAGGGAGAGAATTGGTTTTGTGCTGGAAGAGAAAGGATTGTGGGAGTTTGTTGAAGGGAAATTAGTACTTCCAATAGAGCCAACATAACAACCAACTCATCTCAGGGAGGATGTGAGGGCCAGGAAGATCATAGTTGATGGAGTCAAAGACCACATAATTCCTCATATGTATGGGAAGAATAAAAATAAGGATATGTGGGATGCCCTAGTCAAGTTGTACCAGTTAGACAACTAGAGTAGGAAGATGTTACTCAGGGAGAAACTCAGAAGAACAAAGATGGCCTAGGGAGAGTCAATTGCTACATATCTCACCAAGTTCACTCAAATCATAAATGAACTAAGAGCAGTTGGGGAAGTCATGGATGAGATTGAGATGATGAGGAAAACCTTGAATGGCTTCACCAAGCAGTGGGAGTTATTTTTTAGAGTATTTGTAGCTCGAGATAAATTCCCTAATTGGGAGAGGTTATGGGATGAATTTTCTTGTTGATTGAAGCTTCATGAGACATTCTCCAGGTCGTTCTCCTCTGGAATGAGTTGAGACGAACTGTGAGAGATCCCATATGATGGGTATGATATTATCCTCTGGACTGAGTTGAGATGACGTGTGTGTTACCTTGTCATCCCCCTTTGGACTGAGTTGAGACAACTTGAGATGGTCTCATGTCAGACTCCTATGGACTTAGTTGATTCGACTTGAGATGGCTCTCCATATGGTACTCCTATGGACTTAGTTGAGTTGATATGTTAAGAGTGATGTCCCTGTGGTTGAGAATAGGTGGACATGTCCCTAGTGGCTAAGAACTAGAGGATGTGAGAGATCCTTGTTATATTGTCTAAGAGTAAGATTATTGTGTAACCCTAATTTGTATTGTAAAGGGTACAAGTCAGCCCCACCATGTAAAGATAATTAATATTGTGTAAAGATTAATTACATTATTTAGTTGTATAGGTCAACCCTATTGTGCCAATAGACACATCCATTTGATGTGCTAGGTTATGTATAAATAAGAGTTGATCCCCATTATGGATAACTCACTCTTCATTGTATCATTAACTCAATGCATGGCCTAAAATTATAAGGAATGGAGTCCGCAGTTTTCTAGGAACTAGTTTAATCAGTCTTACAAGCACCCTCTTGTGTGATAGGTTTTGGTGGTGGATGGTGGATCTTGTCTTGGTAATATAACCAAATGATTGTTGGGTTTTTTTCCCTTGGTTGAGAAGGGTTTTCCCAGGATATTTCTAGTGTCTTTTTTGCATGGTTATTCTTCTTGTGATCTTGGTTTAATGTAGCTAATGTATTATGTTGTTGTAGTGGTTATGGTTGTAGCTTATGCTAAACATAAAAAAAACCACATGTGCATGAGATAATCATCAAAAACTTAACATGGTATCAAAGAAGTTCTTGAGGATGACTACTTCACAATCAACGAAGGAAAATCATGGAGATTGAGAACTTCTAAACCCCTGTTTTAAGTGCAAACGAAGGGTCGGACCTCCACTTAAATTATGTGGTGAGTTTCTAAGGCTGGCCATAGGAATTTTAGCCTTGATCGAACCTTGTTGAGAGTCTAGAAGGAAAACCGTAGATTGAAGAACCCCTCTAGGTTTCCACAGAAGAAACCCTAACAGCAGATTGAGTTTTTGAAGTAATTGCATACTAGAAGAAGAGGTCTAGCTCTATGAGGAGGGTCGCATGCCCAAGATAGGGTGGTCGCAGGCTTGAGAAGCAAGCCTAGCCATAGCCTCAATCCTGGTTGAAGCATTTGTAGCTAGAAGGAGCCCTAAATGGTAAAACTAAGGGTAATCTTAAGGTATTTTAAGCGATTGGATCTAAGGAAAACACAGATCTGAGGCAACAAACCTTTTGGAGACCTAAGGCTACAAGGAGGTCGAGTTAAAGGCATGTTCTGAGGAAATTTTTGTGACAACTTTTGAAGCAGATCTAAAAGCAGTTTTGTAACGAATTTTGGACCTATTCTAAGGCTATTTTTTTAACAAAGTGATAAGGCATGTTTCTAGTCTGTTCTGAAGCCCAAGAATTAAGGCTATGACAACAAGAAATATGAGGTAGTCTTGTGTGAAGATATGAAGAGAATAAGGTTTAGTTTCAGGCCTGTGTGTGAGTATTAATTAATAACCAACCAAGAACAATTTATCCCTAGTAGTGTTATTATCCTAGTACGAGAGGCCAGAAAATTATTGTAGAGACAGTAGAGGACCTGAGAAGACATAGGATGTCCCCAGGTTAGCAACACCAGAAAAGGAAGATGTTTATCCTTCAAGACTTCAGAGGGAGACATTTGTTGATCTACTTGATCACGTAGCTCTGGTTGATGTTCCCAGATACATTGCAGTAGGCCATTAAAGGCTTGTCTGGGCTTGAAAGACTCTGCAGGAGACATACATTGCAGTTGACCTATTGCTTCTTCATGAAAATAAGGCTCAATATCAATGATATGGCTCATAGAAATAGGTCAACGTGTTTGGAAATATGCCACGACCAAAGAGTATCAGTCCATCATGAAGAATGATGTGTGGGATAATGTTCTCATACCAGAAGGAAAGTTTGTAGTGACTTCCAAGTGGATCTATAAGATCAAACATGCATTTGATGGAAGTGTCAAGAAGCACAATGTGATATTTGTGGATAAATGATTCTCTCAGGTGGAGGGAATAGATTATGAGTAGATATTTTCTCCTTGTTATCCCCTAGCCTAGGGATAACTAAGGAGATTATGTCGTGAGGCCCACAGGTCCTATACATGGAGTACCGAGAGCCATATTGACTTGAGCCTATCCTTGGAGGGCCCATCCTTCTTCTTCAATGCCTCCATTCTATCACCAACAACAACATCCATCCCATCAGCCTAGTTTTGAAGTAGCAGTGGGTCTTCCTCCATGAGGTAATGAGTTTGGGTATCATGGTATGTGTCACTATGATTCTCAAAAAATTTGAATATGTGCATTTAATTCTCTTTTGCTTCATGATGTTTTCTTGGACTTTATGCCTTTTGACTTGTCCATACCTGGGGGGATGACAGAATGCCCTAGCAAGTTGGTTCCCCTGGGAGTGATTTTCCACTGGGTGGAGTTTTGAAAGGTCATTGTCCATTCCTACCATACTTATCACATTTCATCATCTTCCCTCTCATATTTCCCCTACATTTGTTCGAGCATTGGGTTTCCCAAGATAGTAAAGGGTTGTACTTTGCCTTGTGAAAAGAAGGGGCTAAAGACCCAAAGGGTAAAAGTAGCTGGAAATATTTAAAATCCAAAAGATCAAACCTTGAGATGCTTCACCCAGGGATCCCCTAGAAAGCAATAAAAGGCTTCTCAACAATAAAAAGGGGGGACCCATAAAAAGATAAAACTCAAGACCTAGTTGGTGGATAAGGGGGTCTCATCACGAGCCAACCTATTAGGTCCATGGGCATGTAGCGGTATGACACTACTATTCATCTGGTCACCATGCTAGGGTAGTGGCTCTTGGTGGCATAGACAAGAGAAAGGGGGTCTCATCACAATCCATCATTCTCATCTCCGTGAAATTCTTGTGGGTAACATTGTCACCATTGATCACCATTCCAGGGTAGTGTCCCCCATCTATTCTCTTGAAATAAAAAGCAATAAGATAAAAAGTAAAAAGGCATTGAATAGGATTGGAAAAAATTGCATCCATGACAAGGTGCAACTCACCCTCTTCAAAGGCACCCACAGGTAAGACCTACATTTCCCTATCATCACTGCACCCCTTGCCCAAACATCCCCACACCATCTCATGCACTTACATGACCTAGATTTGTCTTCACCTGGAAACACCCCACACCTAAGGAAAATTGTCCCAACAGGATGTCCTGGAACCCTCTCCAAAAATTGTTTGTATAATATCTTAACGTCTTTGAGTGCTTGTCTGGGAAAAGGGGGGTTTTATGCACATGTTTGGGTAACTTGATTATTAGATGTGATTAACATTGCTATTATCCCTATAATGTATGAGCCCATGGAGGTCATACTTGTTGTTGCTACAGGACCACACCCAACGGACAAGTACATATGGGGATATGATTAGCTCAGACCTCCATAGGACTAAAATCCCACCAGATGGATGTTGAGACCCCATTCAGGGGCAGACATATACCAGAGGCTTGCACCGGAGAGAGAGAAGGATGTTCCACCAGAGACGCCTTGGTAGGCCTGGACCCAAGGGTTTCTTTCTTATCCCCCTGAATGTTGGCCTTGGAATGCCCATGATTCAACCCTTGTGACCCTTGACGTCACCCAACGTCAGATGGACATGATGGAGGCAGTTGTGTGCCAAGTGGAACATGTGACATGATTCGGAAGCCTTGGAAGGCCTAACGGTTTTCTCCTGGAGACCAACATCTCACTTAGGAGGCCCAACGTCACCCTATATGGGCATGATGTCACCCCTTTTGGCACATTTTAGGGTTTAATTTATCAATTTTAGGTAAAAAAATTGGATTTTTGATGTAATTGGCCATGTCGACCTTTCTTGACCTAATTTGTAATTAAAGGTCATTTGAATTGTATAAATAAGGGAACAATCCTTGTATGTTTTCATCATATTTCACTCACACAAGTGAGGTATGAAATTCGGCCTCTTTAAGGCTTATTGGATGAAATTAAGTGGTGTGCAACTCTTGGAGGAGGATTCTTTTGGTGAATTTTGGCATTTTCTTGGTGGAAAGTCTTCAACTAGGGCATATTGCTAGATTATTCTTGGTAAATGTAAGTGAAAATCTACAATTATTCTTTCTTTGAATGGTTATGGTATCTTTTGCTTTGCATTTAATAAGATTATGAAATTGCTAGTGTAAAAACCTAGGATATTAAGCACATGTTATTGTCCTTATCTCAATAACTATCCACCTACTAGATTTTGCTAGAAGACATATCCATTGAAGCATGTGCTAGAGCCCTACCTTTGTAGCACTCTAACACCATTGCTTCATCAAGATTTTATTTATCTCAAGCTTGAACTAAAGAAGAAGGAAAAAATGCTAGGGCCTAGGGTTACCTACTTTCTAGTGGACGTTTTCCTTCTAGGGTTTGATGATTGAGGCCTTGGGTTACCAACACCTCAACCATTCTCCCTCTTGTCTTTAGTTCACATATTATCATTTGTTTCCCTCAATATTGTTGCTACAAAAAGTGACTCCATTAACTCTAAATACATTGTTTTATACCTTATACTTGGTTGATTGATGAAAACAACCCCCAAACCATCTACCTCAAGCTCTTTGCTAACTATTCCTAACCCTGGATTAGACTAACTTACTAGCATTATTGATGTTGTTACAAAAGTAAGATACAACCATATATTACAGCAGTAAAATATCCTAAAAGAAAGTATTAAAGGTTATTATTGCATTGCCTTCTTAGCTTCTGACAAGTGTTAGCATATTGCTAATTTTAGGTTACAATTTTGGGTCATTTTGAAGATTGTTTAAGGAATAAATTGTGAAGATATCATCATATATACATTGTTGTTATAAATTTATGTTTGCTTCATCTTATATCAACTTATTTCTTTTATTGAAAGTCCAACGTATTATGAAGCACTAATATCAATTGTTACTTGCAAAAGAGTGTTTTTATTGTTGTCTTGTTCTGGGCAGGTACACTTAAGCATATATTTTATTCATATTATTAAACCTTTGGGACTTTCTAATCAGGGACTTGTGAGAGGGGAAGAAATTTTCTTGACACTATTACATTTTCCTTCTCAAACCCCAGGTCAGCGAGGACGTCTCCCCTGGGATTTCACCCCTAAAGAGAAATAGGTGTCTTATTTAGGTGACACTGATAGGACAACCTCTTGTTATGCCAATTTATCGTTCACTTGTCTTTGGCTTTTAGGAAAGTAAAAATTGTGTGATAACATTTTGGCGTCGTTGTCGGGGAACACTGAGTCAATTCTCCTCAAAGACAACACTTTTCAGTAAGCCTTTCCTCAAAATACTTTACTTTGCAAATCTTACCTAGCGACTCCACTGAGGGTGATCCCCTCATCCCTTTTATAGTTTCAAGAAAACTATCTGGCGACTCCACAAACCTCGTGGAGGTATACCAACCCTCCCCAATCCTTTGGAAGAAACCTCCTTGAAACTCTCCTGTAGTAAAATCATTATTTGGAGGAAATATTCCTTTGAACACAATGTCTAGCGTGGGAACTCATAATGTTAATCCAAACCAAGACAATAACCAAAATAAATGGTCATCCAATCTCTTCAAACCGTTAGACATAACAAGTATACAAGGATACCCTACGCAAATTCCCCCTAAGTATGAGAAGTGGTTTCCTAAATTCACAGGTAATGATGTAGTCAGTGTCGAGGATCATATGAGTAATTTTTGGGCCTTCTTTCATATTCATCCCATCAGTTATTATGTTGAGGATCTAGCTATGAAATTATTCTTTGCTACCCTCCATGATGGTGCTAGACGTTGGTACAATGGGATCCCTGATTCTAGTACTAAAACCATGGATAGGTTGGAGGAAGTATTTCTCAAACAATGGAATGTCAAGGAAGCCCCAACATGTTGTTGATAAGGATGAATAACCTTGTGAAACAAGAGAATGAAACCATTAGAGAATTCCATGAAAATTTTGAATATTTTATGAAAAATATCCCAGTAATCCATCATCCTTCTGATAGTTTCCTTCTCTTTCTTTATACCAAAGAATTTATTGTTCGACAACACAGGTATTCCAACAGAGGACGAACACCTTCAATAACCACTCACATAACTAGATCAAATATCAACACACTGATGTTTTCACATGGTAAAACCCCTATGGGGAAACATCCACAGCCCCAGGCAACGCGACCACTTGGAGAAATTTATTAATGCAAAGAAAAAGATTACTGAGAGATTTTACAAGAGAGTTTCTCACAATTGATCACCGACAAATGACCCTCCGTGCTCTTTAAATAGATATCATGGACCAATCGAGTGTGTTATCCCCACTTTTTAGGGATAACTAGGAGATCATGTCTCGAGGCCCATAGGTCCTAGACATGGAGTACCGAGAGAAGGATTGACCTGAGCATGGCCCTGGAGGACCCATATTTTTCTCCCATCATTTTTGTCTTGACAATAGCAGTAGCATCCATCACCATCGGATTGGTCCTGTATCAGAAGCAGTTCTTGCTCCATGAGGTAATTGGCCTAGGTATCATGGTATGTGTCACTTTTGATCATTGAAACCTTTAAATATATGCATATGATTCCTCTTATCTCTAAAAATTGCTTGGATCTTAAATTTTCTCACTTGACCATGTTTGGGGGGATTGACAAGGTGCCCTAGAAAGCTTGTGTCTGTAGGTTTTGGTTTGCCACTGGGGGG
>JZKD02S1666613.1:4273-24295 GCA_000966675.3 Picea glauca
GATGTGACCAGGGTAGAGTCAAGGTGGCCATTGTTTTTTATGCTTAGGTAGAAGCCCCACCTTGGTTTCAACCTGGAAACATCCTAAAAGAATAAAAGGCAATATATGGGCTTGGAAAAAGGTTGCATGAAAACGAAGGTGCAGCACACCCTCTACAAAGACACCCATAAATGAGACACTAAAACCCCTTGTATGTCATGAACCCCATGCCCAAAAGTCTTCCCCCCATCCATGACACCTCATCCACATGACTTAGAAAGAGATCCCCTTGGGAAACACCCATAAAATTGAGGTACGATTCACCCAATAGGTCGTTTTGTCAACCCTCCCATACCTAAACTTGGCAAATTGCATAGGGTCTTTGCGCATTGGTTTATTTTGATGAGGTGGTTTGGATGTACATGCTTAGATGGCCCTTGTATTGATTTAATTTACTCATCATGATGCACTTGACTTGAGATCCTTGAAGGGCATACCCATTTGGTTTTGCAGGACCCAGATGGTGGATAGTTTTGGAAGAACAAACCTAGCTTGGGCTTCCATGGGGCTTGAATCCCACAGGTTGGATGCCAAGGTCCCACACTCTGGATGATGATGACATGCCTTTGGAGGCCTAGAGGACACTTTGGAGGATCTTGCCAAGCCCCTACATGCCAAACGACTTGCTTGAAAGGGGAAAAACATCACCTTTTGGGGGCTTGACGTCACCTAGGGCTAGGTTGTGGTGTTGATGATGGACACTTGGCACGTTTTGAGGAAGAGGTCCATGGATCGTGGAAGAAAGGTTGTGGTTGAAGACTAGTGGCCTTTGGAGGCCTAGCGTTCCATTCTCCAACTCAACGACTTGACCAAAAGTGTCAAGCGTTACCCAAAAGAAGAGTGACGTCATGTTTCTAAGGTTTCTTTTATGTGCAAATTATGAACTAAATAACATTATTTTTGTAAAGGGGCAAGATAAGAGTTGTTGACCCCTTCTCTTGTGTTTTACCCTAAGTTTTGTGGACAAACTATGTTTAGAGGATTTGTATAAATAGAGATCATCTCTATTTATCATAACTCTCCCATTGTGAGAAGACTCCTAGCTGAACTTTGCGTCGTCTTTGGGAAATCTCTCTCTATTATGCTCTTGTTATGGTTTCTGTCTGCTATTGTTGGAAGAAGTAGTGCACTACCTCTCTTGGAGCTACTTCTTGCATTTGTGGTGGATTAATCTGCGCAAAAGGAGGTTTATCTTGTTG
The DNA here is from genome assembly GCA_000966675.3 of Picea glauca. NCBI lineage: Eukaryota > Viridiplantae > Streptophyta > Pinopsida > Pinales > Pinaceae > Picea > Picea glauca. Next base: position 5,512 of record JZKD02S1666613.1, read on the forward strand.
TTGCTTGGACTAGGTAAAGAATCTATCTTATTGTTGCTTCATTGCTTGGTTACGAGTGTGATTTGCTAGACTTCTTGGGGAGTATAAGGGTATACAACCCCACCATATCCATCATTTTTGTCTTGGAATAATTTTCTAGATAAGGCTTTACTAGGAGGTTTACACCCTCCTAGTACTTCTTAGTTAGCCTTGCTTTCCTTGGGAAGTAAAAGGTCTTACACCCCCAAGGAGATAGCATTGCTAGCTCATTCTTTATTTGACTCCATAACCCAAGAGCTAAAGGCACTAATATAATTGCATTGGAGAAATTAATCTTGCATTGGTTAACGTGAAAACTCAGGATTTTGAGATTGTTTAAATTGGAAGTTGTTCTAGCTGCTTGAGGCCTCCTAAAGCCTCAAGGCGTCTTGTTTCTCTAAGAACTTCTTGTTGTTGTTATAACAATAAAGCTACAGCCAATAGGGCTACACAAAACCCTAAACACTTTCTTGAATAACTCACAATTCAACCGTCAAAAGTTGCTAGTATTCTGCCCCTACAATCTACTAATCCTAGCGGAATTTTTGGGTGGATTATTTGCAAGTTTTGGTGGTTGATTTCTCTATTGTAACAACTTGTTTGCTACAACCATAAGGCTGCAATTATATCTCTGCAACACTTGTTTATAATAGCCTTAAGTTTTTTCTAAAGTCTCTCTATTTCAATCTTGAGTTGTACTAGTTATATCTAGCTTAGCTCTTGCATCATTATCTTGACTTTTAGCTCAGCTCTAATAATCATTTGTTTGATGATATATATTTTTGTTGACTGTTGCAATTAGAGATAGCAAGGTTAACTTGCTTGTCCACCTATCATATGGCTCGTACAGTTGGCTTTTCTTGTGTCTCGGGCAGGTATAAACACTCTTCGCAGGTACTCAAAGACCTGGCAACCATTGACTACTACCAAGACTCGTTACCAACTCTCTTTCCATCTAGCAACTTGACCTATAGAGAATCCATTCATAACTATCATTTTCCATCTTATTTCCCCCTAGGGTCACTCGGGATTCCCCCCTTGAAGCAATCACTTCACCTCTAAAGTGACGGGAATACCTATCTAAGGTGACGGTGGATAGGTGTTCTCTTAGTTGTCGCCATATTGTGGTTTGGGTCGAGCTTTTCCCAACCTACAACTTGTGTGATAACATGATGCAACAAAGTAATAATTATAAAACAGATGTGACTTGGGACAACAATCCATAGGAGACTAATTTGGAGGATGGAGCCATGGTTTTAGAGCGATTGGAAGCTAAACTTTTGGGTGATCCTAATGGTGATTATATTCGTGGAGCATACATACCACCCCCATCCACTAGTAGGTTTCCAGATGCAACAGCTTTTCCTTTATTTTCACAACATCTAGTGTTGCGTGGGAGCCATGCAACTGTTGGTCATGTTCCACTAACACTTCCACATACTCCCGCTCCTCTTCTTCACAGATCACAAGAAAAGAAACTAGAAGTTTCTCATGGCAAGAGGAAAACTTAGTGCATGGTACTTACCACTGTATACTAGATCTCTTGTTCTTTTTCCTAATTAGAAGTAGTCTCCAGAACTTAGTACTTGGTCTTTATTATGGCTTATTTTGTAAACAATGAACATTATATGACAATTTACCTTTGAAGTTTGAACTTTGAACTATTGACTAAAGCTTACAACTCTTTAGTAATGAATATGATGCTCTAGAGTCTTTTATTTTGTGGTTGATGTTGTCTGTTACAATTTGTTGATGAAAAATTTTATATGATTGAAGTTAGATGTTTACTAAATGGTTGATGCTTTAATGATCATCACTAATCCAGTAATTAAATGATCTTAAATCTATGTTTTCATGTTTTTTGCAGATGATTCGACATTCTACATGTTTTTTTATATATGCATCAAAATATATTAAAATATGTGCTATATAAAAAATGCTTCGCTCCCAAAATATTTTTGAAAATTGTGTTTTTCGCTTCCACTCCGCACTCCCAATAACCTTGCTTGGGACCTTCAAAAAACTTCCCAAAAATAGAAAAATGCTTCCGCCAATGTGCAATCATCCCTTTAAGTTTGACAAAATCAACCCCTCCAAATAATAATAAAATATGCTCCAAGGTAGTTAAAAACTCCTCAAAACCTCTGCAAGTGGATAGATCCAATAAATATAAACCCAATGTTCCACCAAGACTCCGGGACGGGGGGACACGGGTGCAGGGAGACGCACAAAGGGGATGTGTGGAAGTACCCCCAAATTTTAGGGATTTTTGGTAAATGGGGGACGCGGGGATGTCACATATATAATATAAAAAAATATAAAAAATAAAATTTTAAAAATAAAAATAATAATGATAATATGATAATCCTCAAGAATAACATAAATTAATTTTATATATATTTGTTTTTTAAATTTATTTTTTTCTTTTTTAAGTCTTATTGGGCAAAAATATTTTGGGGGGGACTTCCAAGAGTCCCCCTTTTGGGGGGGGACATCCAGAAGTCCCCCTTTTCAAGGGGGGACGTCTAGGAGTCCCCCTTTTAGGGAGTCTCGACCCCCACCTTGGGGAGTCGCGTCCCCCCAAGTCTCCTCGCGTCTCCCCAAAAAGGGGACGTGGGGAAACGTCCCCCCTGGAGTCCCCCCGTCCCGAGGACGTGGGGGATGCGTCCCCCACGACCCCCACCCTGGGGGACGCGTCCCCGATCATAAACCTTCTCCATGCCATCCTATTAAATTTGACAAAATCGACCCAATGAATTTCGAGACCAAGGGGATGGCCCTTCTACTCAAGAAAATAATGTGACCTACCTCAACATGTGTGCATATACGTGAGCATTTCCTCCAATGTGCAATGAGACGAACAAATTTCGTCACACACAAATAATCCAAAATATCTGGAATATAGTAATCAAATCCATACTAATATATATATATATATATATATATATATATATATATATATAGAAAGATGATTACAAATGAGAATGAGGGCTCGCTTATATACCCATACATGGGTGCCCTTAACCAATAGTCATGTCCTTTGGGAAATGTTCTTTCATTATTTATTAATTATCATTTAATTATTATGTTATTAATATCTATTTTATATATATATATTTATGTTCATAACATTGTCTTCCCCTTAAAAATGCTTTGTCCTCAAAGAATAATCATTGGAAGGCTTCCCTTTTAACTTTTGTTCTAGCACGCGATGTCTTCTCAAATCTTTTGTGCTTATAGTTGTGACTCTCGACGAAACAAGATGATATAATCTTTGAATTCCCAAACTGATGTGTTGCATCTTATCGGGAGTGATCCATCCCAAATCTACTTTCATTGGAATTGTTTGATGATCGATTGTTCGAATGGGGATTCTCATTTTAAGCTTCCCTACAAGTTGTTGATTTTGTCTTCGTTCTTTTTCAGTGTGGTAGTTTATTTGTTGGTAAGAAGAACATTGTTTATTTACCTCTTCTCCTAGTCATTGGTCATAATGACTCTTGTGATTTGGATGACGATAAGGCATCCTAATCTCTTGTGACTTTTCCTTGGAATCATCTTCTTTTGATGTTTGTAGTGATTTGTCAATGTAAGCATTCTTTTGAATTTGAACATCAACTGACTTTGTATTGGTTAAATGTTGGATAATTTCTCTGTTGGGTCAGTCATTGTTTCCTTGTCGACTAATGATGTTTTGCGACCTGGCTCTTCTTGTAAAGACTTCTTATCATGCTTGAGCTTTTTAATCTGAGTTAATAAATCATGATTATGTCATCTTAATCATGATTATGTCGTCTTAATCTAAGTTCTTCCTTATTTTCTGACCTATCGTCTTTTTCTGATTCTAGATTCTCCTTTCTTTCATCCTTTAAGATTTTAATTTGTTCTAATAACTTCTGGTTAAGGTTCCTTAGGCAGGAGATTTCTTCCTCTTTTTCAGTTAATTTCTCCTTGAGAACTTGATTTTCTTGTTCTGAATTTGTATTCCCTTGCTTCTTGTCTTTTGACTTTCTGATTTTAATTATGATTTTTTAATCATTATATTTCTTCATCTCATTCTAGTAAGTCTTGATCCATTTTTTGTCTTTTGGTATTTAGTTCTTCATTTTGTGCGATGAGTTCCCAAATGCGCTCTTTGAAGTAACAATTATCTTTCTCTGTTAACCCATTAAAATATTTCTTCTTCTCAATTTCAAACTGTAATTTTGTATTGCTCGCTTTATAATGTCCTAATTCTCCTTTCAATATTTGTGATTGTATTTCTGAATTATCTTGATATTCTTCCATAATAAATGATTTCCCACAAATCGGACAGAAGCGATTTTGATTTTTGAAAATTGTCATATACTCAAACTCCATTTCACAAAAAGGACATTAATCCAAAATTTTGATTTATATATAGAATTGTCCATTTTTTTTTATAAACATGAATTGGTTTTAAGATTTATTTTTAAATTTTAATCAATTTGTACCTTCAATGTACAACTTTGTACTTCAAAACTTTTCTTCACCCTTCTTTTATTTTTATCTTCACTTTTCTCTCTCCAATAATATTAAATACATATATTTCCTTTACACTTTTTTTAATACTTTATAAAAATACTTTATATCCACTTTAAGTAACCATTTTTTTATACTTTATAAAAGTACTTTTATATTAAGTGATTTAATAGTGTCTTAATTAAATACCCTTTTAAAAAGATCACCTGAGTATATATGTTACTTATCCTTTATCCACAAATAATATATAAAGCTATGCATGTTTTATAACTTTGAATACGGCCTTAAGATTATTTTTATAATATCCCTTCAATAATTAATTTGGATGTTCAAGGTATGAGGTCTTTTTTTTTAAATAATTGGTCATTTGTCTTGTTTTTACTTCTTGTAATTTCTTTTAATGGTTTCTCTCTTATATTTTTTGCTATACCTGGTTTTTTTAATAAGCTTTTTGTAATATATTATATATATTACTTATCTTAAAAAATTATTTCTTTTTTTAAAGGCACCTTTAAATACTATTTTTATTTTTTCCCTTTTATTTTAAAAACTTCAAATACTCTTACGTAACTTTAATTACTCAATAATAAGTCACCTTTTTACACTTTGTGGTAACTTTTATGAAAAATCATTTTTCTTTTTTAACAACCCCACTAAAATACACTTTCTCTTAATAATAATATATTTTCTTTTAAAATAAGATATTAATATTATCTCTTTTCTTGGGGCCTTTTAATAAACTTCGTAACTTTTTTTTTAATGAATGATTGCGACCTTTGACATGAGGTTTCACTTGGGATTTAATTTTTGACTTCTTTAACTTATATACTTCACTTTTACTCCTTGTAAAGTTATGGGGATGCACCTTTTACTCCTCCTAACTTCTTGGCAATTGTTGGTCAACTAACTACTACACTCCTGGGTAGGATTTCACCTTTGTATTTAATAGTTTGACTTTATAATTTTCTTATGTAACTTTTATATTGAAACACTTTGACTTTATTTATTTTTTCATTTTATTCATAAACCGGTTACGTACGTATTTTGAATTTGTAGTGGAATATCTTCAACAGAATTATGAGTTTTTATACGGACAAAGGCTTGAGTTGGTCAAAGACCCTAACTTCAAAGAAACTCTGAAAAAAAATTGTTGGCCAACAGCCGGTAAGCCGGTAATCAGCGGAATGCCCAAGAAGGGGCTCTGATACCAAATGAGCCGAACAAAGTTCGTCATACACAAATAATCCAAAATATATGGAATATAGTAATCAAATCCATACGGACAAATATATATATAAGAATGAATAGTAAGATGATTACAAATGAGAATGAGGGCTCGCTTATATGCCCACGCAAGGGCGCCCTTAACCAATAGTCATGACCTTTGAGACATGTCCTTTTTGGAACCATGTGAAAATGGATAATTATGACAAGGGCTTCACAAGAGAGTAGTGTCAACCACTCAAAGGTGAAAACCACAGTAAAATCACTCTTTAATCTAACCATACCAAAGAGAAAATATTAACACTTGAAACTTAGGGAGACCCTAAGTTGTTGGGTTCCCATTCCATGAAACGTACTGAGTATTAAATAATTGCTAAGCCAAAACACCCAAACATGCCAACACTACCAAAAAAATAAGGGCGCACCACATCATCAAGAGTTTAAACTATTAGGCACATGCTAACTCATCAATTAGACCACCACTAGCACACTAGAACACCTAATCCCACACCTACTATCAACCAACATAGAACCAAATCCAACCCAAGAAAAGTATCATCTCCAAGCAAAAATTGAAGGTGTACCCCCAACCCATCAAAAAATCTATGGATACCATGCTATAAATCATATCTTGTGATGACAATCAAAAGAGTTACCCTCATGAAATACAAGGGGGTAACAAGCTCCATTGCAACATCCATACCATTTTTACCACTATAATAGTTGTTTATCACTCACGAGCATGACCACGTTTTATACATGCAACCACTTTATCATTGTTTATTCATCACTTGGATATCACTATCATTCAAACTATTGTACCTCCTTTGGCTTGTGCATGTAAGCAAAGACCAAACTATGTTTATATTTACTTGCAAGCTCATAGTCTTGCAATAACAAATCTTCCCCTCATGTACTTTGCATTTAGCAAGCATGAGCCTCCCCTCGTGCACTTATACCCTATAATACTGATATAAACCAGTATTCCCCGTGCTAACATTACATATATATAGATCTATGTAGCATTTCAATCATGTAAACAATTTCATGGAACAAGAAGAAATGCAAGGCAGTGTGGTCCAGAAAAGCCATGATATTCAAAGACTAAACATAAGCAACAGAATTATTAGTGAAGAGAAACTTCAAGAGGAACAAAAGAACACTTGCACTATCCTAAACCAACTGCCTGATGCACCTGATAAACAAAAACATAACTCCAACATGTAAGAACAATGGCGCAGCAAAGGAGGATAGATGTTGTGGCGATTTATATCTATCATTCCTTTATACCTTAATCAAATACTGCCCTGAAAGGAAATCTTGTTTTAAAACAAGAAACTAATATGATAGGATAGATAATAGATGCAAACGATGGATATAGAAGACAACACAAGCTGACAAGCCAGATAAGAGAATTTAATCCAAGGACATTTATGATATTATGATAGTCTCATGAGTTTTTTAAATTAATTATGAATAACAGAATATGAAAAAATGACAAGCAAAGTTCACAAGATGGCAAAGGGTTCTCACTAAAGAGCTTTAATGGCTTATAGATTTCCTATACATACTCTTAATAACTTTCATCAATATAATGCATCCACATTGTCATTTAACAGAATAGAGAGGAGGCATATTATATAGTAGCAAGAGAGATTATGCCTACCAGAATTAATGATGAATGCAGGTATTATAAATATGTATAAGGGAAAAAGATTACAAATTAAAATTATTTAATTAATTTTTCTAAATCCTGATGCAACTGCAGATATGAAAGAACCAAATATTACCGGGTCTGCAAATAGGTTGAACAAGAAAGGTTGCACATCCTGGAGTGTCTCTGGCCCCCCAAGATTTAATAACAACACTCCCACCTTACCCCGACCATCAAGTGATTCATCAGCTACCTTTAGATTTTCTTCTGTTATGAATGTCCTCAAGGAGCAAGAAATTTGGCTTAAGGAACCTGTCCTCTCAATCACCGAAGGTAAATTTATTTGCATCCACTGAGAATGAATACCATAAAAATTACATTTTGCACAGTTCCATACACAGCAAGTTTTATTTGTAATCCTTCTGCTGATAGATGAATATTTTAGAGTTAGGCCTTTCTTTTCTGCTCCAGCTTGTGTCCAAGAATATGCCCTGCAATAAAACATTGCATACTAACTGTAAGCTTTAGACTATGATAGCAGAGAGCATATAATACAAGGAAGGTAAAACATACCAAGCAACATTCCGATTCCCAACCTTTTAACAAGACTAAATACAAATTAAGGGAAGAATAGGAAGCACAAGCTCTTTCAGAAAATATATGCACAAGCTGTCTATTGTCAAGTCTCTCATTTTATCCACAGCATGCAAGATACTAAGAGCAGGTTATTACTGGCCAACTTTGTTTTCTGATGTGCATCAGTATGTTAGATCATAAGAGCCATGTCAGAGGTTGTAGGGAAACCGAAACTGCCAGCTTTACCTTTGGTGGTGGTCAAGGCCCCTCTTTGAGCACTGGCGTTTGGACTTTGAGGGTGAGATGCACGAAAATCCTAGTAACGGGCATAAATGGATTTTAACTACTACTTATTATTTTACTCACTGGATAGAGCCTATTCCCATAAGGAATGCTACTAATGCAGTTATAATCAAGCTTATTGAAGATAAGTTCATTACTAGATTGGTTCACCTGTCAAGATTCTCATGGCTAATGATGCTGCTTTCCGATATTTAAAGATGATTGATTTTTGGGCTAAGTATATCATTGTCCTGCCCCATTCATCTAACTGCCACCCAAAGGCCAATGGCTTAGTGGAATCTAACAAGAATCTAGTGAGGATCGTTAAGACAATTCTTAGTGAGAATAAGGGAAGTTAGGATGGTAAGCTTAAGTATGCTCATTGGGCAGATAGGATTATAACTAAGTGAGCAACAGGTAAGAGTCACTTTGAGTTGGTTTATGGTAGGGACGCTTCTCTTTTTGGTAATTGTTACCTCTCCAGTACGTACCCTACTTTTTTTATCTGGCTACACCATTGTAAGTTTGTTATCGCACAACCACTAAATGGCGACAACTAAGAGGTCACCTACCCACTGTCACCTTAGGCAAGTGTCCCCGTCACTTTAGAGGTGAGGTAGTCACCTCAAGGGGGGAATCCCGGTGACCCTAGGGGGAATGAGATGAAGATGGAGAAAGAAGGAGATGAAATCCCTAGAGGTCAAATCTAAATGATGTGAAAGGATTGGAATGAAGTCTTGGGAAGGTCCAAGGGTTGCCAAGTATGTTGAGTATCCTACAAATGGTGAAATACCTGCCAAAGACACAAGAAAAACAAGCATGTATTGCAGTATAATCACTTGGACAAACAAGTTAAGCTTGTTGTCCCTAAAAGTAGTTGTTAGTAACAGTGTATATCAGCAATAAAATGGCATCACAAGCTGCAAAATAAATGCTAGAGATCAAGTAGAATATACAAAAGAAAGACTGGTTAGATTCTAGCATGAAAAGATAAGGCTGTTGTAAACACTTGTCTGCAGCAAATTATATCAGCCTTATGGCTGTAACATTCAATGTATTACAGCAAGAAAATCAGCCACTGAAAACCCTCCAAACTTTGTGAAAAAGTGTGCTAGACCAAGAAGAGTAAGTGTGCAAACTTTGGGCAAATTCCAAGGGAGCTAGGGGAGAACCTTGTCGTTCTCCTGTTGAGCACCCAACATTTCCTCTTGGTTAAAGGGATAAGGACTTGGAGTAGTCACAAAGCTTAGGTTTGCTACAATTCACATCTAATTCCTCCTAAGTCAAAGATGTTGAAATTACTAAGACAACTAAGAGGGGAGGGGGGGGTGAATCAGTTGTTATTGTGCTTAAATAATATTAACAATATTAAAATATTATTAATCTTCTCCAAGTGATCATCAAGATTATGCAAGACATGAACAGCAGAAATAACAAACATCAATCACACATATGATATACACAGAGACAGATATTCACGAGGAAACCCATAAAGGGAGAAAACCTCTTCTTCTTAGAATGATAGGCAGTCTTTTAAGTTCTGTACATCATCTTTCTTTGAGTACCAACTCAAAATGAGGCTACAACCTCTTCTTTAACAAGCTGCGACTTGTTGAGAGCACCAACTCTCTGGTTTCTCTAGCACCCACTAGAAGGAAGCACCAACTTCCTGAGTGTTCCAACACCAACTAGATGGAAGCACCAACTTCCAGTCACACAGGCACCAACCTGTATAACAAAGAACAATAGTTCTCCCTTGCACCACCCTACCACCCTGATTTTTCTGGCTGCAACCAGATGGAAGCTACAATTCCCTGTGTTCAAGCACCCACTTGAAACTCTAAGGACAACAGTCCTCCCTAGCACCACCCTACCTCCCTGATTATAAATCTTTGTTTGAATAATAGTTTACAACAATACAGATATGTCAATGCTTACCATTTCTTCTTTGTTCTTCAATTTTGCTTTGCTTCTGTCTATTCATGCTTGGCTCCACTTGCTATCTCTTTCCATCTGCTCTTTCTCTATTCTTCGCATACTCTTATGTTCTTGTACATTCTGCTCTTTTCACCATTTCTGCTCTGTCTAGCTTCAGTTCTTCCTCTCTGTATATGTTCTCACCCTCTTCATTTTCTCCTCACCTTTCTTACAATTCAAATCACTTTTACAGAGAAAACTCAAGCCCCACTTTGTCACGGCATTATTCTTTTATGCATTTCACGGGTTCGGTTACACTCCGCATCTCCAAAAACGCCCAAGAAACCGAATCTCCAATGCCCAAGAACAATGATTCAGTTCCTCTAACTGAATCGTAACCAATCAATAAATCAGGAAGTGAAACAGTAACCCTTAGATCAGATTGTCGATTTAATCAACATCGTTGGATTAAATTCGTAGAGGCGCTAAGTTCCTCTCCACATGACCACTAGTTGTGACCATACGCCAACCAAAAAGGCGCTACGCGACTTCGCACTTTGGAAGTTCTGCTGCAAGTCACCCCGACTCTCCCAACTCCCGATCTCCGAGGTGGAGCCTAGCAACACTAGCTCCTTCCCCTCATTCTCCACTGACGTAACCTCGACTGTGACTTGGGGCCAAGCACTTAGGGACTTCGCGTTTCGCAAAGTCGGAAGTTAGATCACTTCCTTTCTTCAAGGTCCGAGCTCCCGAACTTCGTCGTGTCAAATCAACGGTCCACAACCCTCAGTGATCCAACGGCCCAGATCTCCCCTTCGCACTTCGAGACTTCGCGACTCGCGATGTCGAAGGTTACAGCACCTCATTTCTTCGATTCCCGAATATGCGCTTGCGTCAGATCAACAGCCCACGACATTCTTCGATCGATGGTCCAGATCTCTTCTTCGCGAACTCGAACTTCGAGGCTTTGCGTTTCGGGACTTTGGAAATCAACTCGCCCCTTTCTTCCAGAACCTGAACCCCAATCTACCCTTGCCAGATCAACGGTCCAGCTCTCTCTGTGATCCAACGATCCAGATCTCCTCTTCGCGTTTCGCGACTACGCGCTTTGCGATGTCGAAAGTTGGCTCACCTCCCTTCTTCCGATTCCCGAACTTAGAAGATTTTGTAAGTATTCAAAGGTTTCTGTCTCTGAACCTTTCATGTTTGCCATCATTGTTGTTGTTCTATTTGCCATCGTCGTTGTTGTTCTTGCCATCAATGACAAGCACACTCCCCCTGTAAACATGCCAACAAAAGAGAGACCTAAAAATCTACTAAAAACAACCTACACACTTGCACAACTTTTACATTTCCTTGCAATTTCCATTTCAGCAATTTATTTTCAAGTATCTACATTCCATTTATTTTCCGCAAGTTGTTTACATTATTTACTTGTCAAAGTATTATTTATTCATTATTTCAAGCATTCTTTAATTCTTTGGGAAATAAATGTTTATGTGTAAAGTTATTTTTTTAATCATTGTGTGTATAGTTCTACTCTTTATTTCAAGTTGTAAAGATATATTTTTGTGAATATATTTCATTAAAAGAATTTTGATAATCTTTAGGCACTGGTCTAAATTGTTGTTTATTAAAGTAAAAGGTTTGCTTGTCATTGAAGGAACTGCATATTGCATGGTTGATTGTCATTAGGTTGGGTCTCCCTAATCAACAAATTAATTAACTCCTAGAACTAAGATTAATCTTTCACATAGTTTAATAGGGTCTACCCCCCGTGGCTTCCCTAGGAGTTAGCCTAGACGGAAGGAGTCCAAATTGAGGTGACAGTGGGTCTGGATTCAGGTTTGTGCCTCCAAGGACACACCAAGTGGGTTGGAAACTTCTCCACGTTTGTAGGTGTGTATTAGGACGGCAACATCTTTGGCGTCATTGTCGTGGATAAGTCTCTTATCCTTGGTTAATTGACAAAATTTACTTAATTCTTTAAAAACTAAGTAATAAACTTTTCCCTTAATTTGTCATAACTTGAGTTTTGTTATTAGACATTGTTTAATCTCCAAAAGTGGCAACTCCATTGACTCATTCTTTGAGGTATCCTACCAGGAGCAACCCACAAGGGTTGGTTGATTCCCTTCCTAAACCTAAAAGGATGTATAGGACAAGAATAAACAGACTAGCTCCTCGTAGGCTCCTTGAATGTCTTGGAGAAGAAGCAATCTCTGATATACATCTCTTGTTTGTACCTAATAATCCTACAACAACTATGGGTGAGCCATTGAGGCCAGGTAATTTTACCAATATTCAAGGTTATCCCCATCCTATTCCTAACAAAGCTATTGAGAAATTGCATGCTTTTCAAGGAAACAATGTTGTTAGTGCAAAGACTCACATCCTGAACTTCAACTTGTGCGTCATAAAGTGGTGTAATGGTCACAATTATGGAGATGTCAAGATGACGCTTTTTGTGTATTCTCTGGAAGGGGATGCAGCAGAATGGTTCTCGGAACAGGATGCTGACAAATTTAGCACCTTAGCGAAAATCACAAATGGCTTCAATGAAAGATGGGGTGATAAGAAGGAAGACTGTCATTTATTAGCTGCCCTTAACTCTAGTCAAAAGAAGGAAAATGAAACAATGGAAGAATTCAATAAGAGATTTAATGACTTAGTTAAAAGCCTCCCTCAAACTATTAAGCCTCCTGATGCCTCAATCTTAATTCATTATATGGAAGCCTTTGAGGGAGAAATCAAATATCAGTTAAGGGATAAAGAGCCACTAAATCTAAAGGATGCACAAAAATATGCTATCAAAATAGATAAAAATATGCAAGATGCTAGGAAGTCAAATCTGCCTAGTTTCTCAAGGGAACTTCTTACAAACCCAATGAGGAGAAGAAGAAGAAAGTGGAAAATAAGAGTCTTCTAATGATGGCATAAAGGAGCTCACCCAATTAATAAAGCAAATGGAGAATAATCAAGCTAATCAAATGAAACAAATGGAGATTAACCAGGCTAATCAAATGAGAGAACATGCTAATAAAATGACAGCCATGCAAAATAGGTTGGTGGCCATGGAGAGGGCTCAAGCTAACAAATCTCATCATAAGTCAAATGATAAGTGGCCAAAGAGACCTCCACCACAAGAGCAAAGGCCCCCAAATCCTTTTGAGTCTACTAACTTGGTTGACCACCAAGTTATCCCATATTGTAGACCTTGTGGCCAATTTCATGAAGAATCAACTTGCCAAAGTTTTCTTCAAATTTGTAATGAAAGGGAATCCTCTAGATCAAAAAATGAGCAAGTTAATGTGTGGTCAGAAATATAATGTGGGCATGAATGAATGGATGGAATTAACAGAGCATGGTAGGGATGTAAATTACTAAATTGCATGAATGAAGCTGTGGACAAAGTAACAGAAAATTTTGGTCCTAAGCCTACTCCCAAGAAAGCGCCACTTATCAAAGAAATGGGACCAAAAATCAAGATAGGCCACAAGCAAGTGTTCCTAAGACACCTCCTCCCCCTCATAAATCAAGTGTTCCTACAAATACAAAGTTAAATATTGACTTAGGAGGGTGGTTGAATAATGCAAAAATGTTGGTCCCTATAGCAAAAATTATGAAGATTCCATCTCAAAAAGGGAAATTGCTCAAAGTTATAGAAAATCCATGGTGACAAGCCACAATTTGTAGTTTACCAAGATGTACCAAGATGCACTAGTGATTTTGCAAAATTGGGATAGGGGAAACGAAAAGAATCGACCGTTTTTTCTTTCTTTACTTATGAATGACCATCTCCTTCACAATTGTATGCTTGATTCTAGAGCAAGTTCAAATGTTATGACTAAGAAAGTAATGGAACAGTTAAATTTAAGGATTTCAAGGCCTTACCATAACATTTGTGCCATGGATAGTAAAACAATTGAGGTGCATGGTTTGATAAAAGGCTTACAAGTGCATTTGGCTGCCTTCCCTGATATTCAAATAGAAATGGATATAGTGGTGATTGATGTGCCCGATGCTTGGGGTATGTTGCTCTCAAGGAAAACAACTGCAGATTTGGGGGGTAGTATACAAATGGATTTAACTTATGCAACCATTCCCACTCTAGATGGAGCCATGTTTAGATTAAACAGAAAATTGGAAAGGAAATATGATGTTGAAGATCCCAAGAAACCCATAAATGAGTTTGTGTATCATGTACTAGACATGGGATGTTATGAGGTACCATCTAATTTTCTAGCACCTATCAAGGAAAAACTTAAGGATGAACTCCCAAGTGTTTGTAATGTTTGGGATACCATGGATTCTTTTGATGGTATTTTTCTTGAAGAAGCTCCAAGTGAAAGGGATATTGATGTGACTTCTTCAGAATGAGGAGAAGAGTTGGATTTGTAATTCGAGACTGCATCATCAACATCGGTTCGCCAGCTTTCAGATGAATCGGTTAGATGTCAGGAAGAGATGGATAGGATTTTTGGGCCATCTATTCCAGATATCTTAGAAATTGGAGAAATTTATTTTGGCAAAGAGGGCGTCTTCAACAAATAGGACAAGCATAAAAAGAATGAAAAGAAAAAAAGAAAAACTGGAATAAATCTGGTAGAAGATCGTAAGGATAATAAGGAAGTTTGTAATGATAATAATAGTCAACATATCATCCCTATGGAAGAGTATGCCAAGCCTTTCAAAGAAGAATTAAAATCGACGAACTTTAAATCCTTTCGCTTGGCACAAAAGAAACTTCATCAGAAAGGATTCAAAGAAAATTTTATCAAGTGGTTGAGAACTAAGAAAAAGGGTTCACATCAGAACATTGGAAAACAGGGTAAAGTGTACAAGTCTTCTAACAACTCATCTCAGTCAGTTGGACGATATAGAGCTAGATATGCCAGTGAAAAGGCTACATATTGAAATGGTCTTCAACGCAGTCAAGTGATGGCCATGAGGGCATCCTTTGTAACATATCTCTAACCTTTCTCCTTTGATTGTTTCAATTTTATCATTATTTCATTTATGTATCTAATTCATTGTATAGTCGTTTCATTTATTGATTATTGTTTTTTTTTTCACATGTACTTATGTTGGTTATTGGTAAGAACTTTGTTTTGCAGATTCTGAGGTTCTTGCATGCTCTCCTTCCCGAAGATCAAGCACACTTCCCCATGTGGAACCAGATGTTGACCACCTATTTCAACTAGGTGTCAACGTCATGCACCATAAAGACATGGACCTTGTGCCATGACAAGTTTGAAGACTTATAGCTCAGGAGGGCAATCCTGCCCCCAAAACTTCTTTCTGTCTCTACGGAATGTCCGCTCCCCTGCGTGCGATAATTTTGTAATGTATCATGTTAGCATGGGTCAAGTTGTAATGATGCAGTTGCTTAGGACTTTATCATTAAGGAAGTCCTTTCATCGAGTGTTTTTTTTCCTCGGGTAATTAATTTTGTTTTTCAGTGATTTTAATTACTTGAGTTTTTCACTTAATAATCCTCCAAAGTGGTGAAAGGCATTCTAATGATCAAGCTCAGTGGGTGACTAAGAACTAGAAGTGTTGTAAATGACCATGCTAGACATCTCATAAAGTCTTGCGGAATTTCGTTAGGTTTTGATAGGATTTTTTTTTAATAATTAAAATTTCTGGTAAGTTGGAAATTTTTAATTATTTTTTATGTAAAATGTAAAAATTTGGTCCTTGGGGATTTTGTATAGGGGTGTGAGTACTCAAAACAAATAGCTTATGACCCCCTACACCTTTGGACCAAGTTTCAGCTCAATTGGACAAGTTTTGCTAGGTCAGCGTCCATGAGGAATCCAACTCAGTCAAAAGTCAACAAATAATTGGCTAAGGTAAAAATGCCAAAAATTGTAAAAGTGACTAAAGTGAAGAAAGAAAAGGGGGAAATGTTTTCTAATGTATTTCCTAAGTTGGAAAGTGAAAATCCACTTAGAGAAAACCACCCCAAGTCATGTTAACAACTTCAAGTGAGTCTCCCTAGTGAGAGGGGTGCCGCCCTCCTTCATGAACATGTGGAAAAAGGTTAAAGCTAGGGTTAGGGAGGGCCCCACACCTTGGGCACCCCCCTTGAACCATGGAGATAATGTTTAAACACTAGAAAGGGGTTTTCCCCCCCTCACAACTCATCCCCCTTCTCTATAGTGCGCCCCCTTTGACTGGATCTCCCCTCTTTTGATGAATGACACTTGTAAAGCATCTGAAGGGAGGCTCTCCTCTTTCCCTCCTTTAAAAGAAAGCCCCCTCTCCTCATTTTGGCATTAAGTTTCATAGCAACTCCATGCTGCCCAAATTTCTCCTCACTCTCTCTTGCTCTCTCCCCATTTCTCTCTTGTAATCTTGTTGCGAATTTGCACCCACTTGTTATGCAATAAAAGTGAAGCATTGGAGGATCTCTTGGTGTTCTCTTGGTGTATTCTTGGTGCTCTTTGGCTGCTCTTGTATGGTGTTTTCCTTTGCTTGAGGTAATATTGTGAATTTTTTTTTAACCTATTGCTTACATTGTTTTACTTGAAGAACCCCAAGCAAAGTATTTTGCTGGGGATAAATCTGTAGTATTATTGCTATAGGTTTATGTGATTTGTTTTTACTAGTGTTTGCAAAGTATTTTGTAGACCTTTTAGAAAATCTCACCTTCTTGCCTCATTGTGTAGCAAGGGTTTACAGGTTTACAAATTACCCAAAGCTTGGAGTGAACTCCAAAAGCTTCACTTCACTTCACCTAAATTTCTGATATAATTTTCAGCTCTTATTTACTTATTTTTTGCACATATAATCATCTAAACCTTGCTTTCCAATCAAATTTCAAGTTCAGATTTTGTACATAAAATTTTATGTTTATATACTAACCAAAAACTAACTTGTTTTGATGATTTTTAGCATTTTCTAGTACACTTTATTTGTTGTTGTATGCAGGTTTTCACCAGTAAAAGGGGAGGTGCTGCCAAAATTTGGCCCCAAGGAGCTCAAGAAAGCACCTAAAGGCTATGGTGCAAAACCTTCTTTCTTTTCTTGCTTTCTAAATCATTGTAAACAGCCCAAGAGAGTCTCTTAGGCTTGCATTCTTTAATTTATTTCCAAGATTATAATCTGTAAATTAGTTTTAGAATTTTCGCCCACACCTTGCATGTGAATGGTTTAGCCACCCTTGCAAAATCGTGTCGGCTAGTGTAGAAGTTAATTTTCTGATTTTTGCTTAATTTGTTTGCTCCACCTTTGCCACAAAATCGGTAGGCTCTGTCCTCCACATTGTGCCAAAGTTGTGAGGCTAGCTTGCTTATGTCATTTATTTTAAGCAATTTATTTTTTCGTTTGCCCACACCTTGCATGTGAGTGGCTTTGCCACCCTGCAATATTGTGTTGCCTAGTGGTTAAGATTTCATTCTTGCAAAGTAAACAAAAAATTGCCCCGTCATTTGCCCTGTATTCCCTCCCCTTGCCACTTTTACTTTGTGGATCTTGGGTAATAAGAAAGGGCAAAGGACTGTGTAGCTAGTCTAATTAGGCACTCATTTCCATTATTGCTTAAACCACTAAAAAACGGTGACTTGTGGAGGCTAGAAGGGGTTGAAGTCGGGAATGGTTTCACGGCACTAAGTGTCCTCCTTGTTGAGCGCCCAACACCTTGGATCTGACTTGTGGAGCTAGGGGAGAACCTTGTAGTTCTCTTGTTGAGCACCCAGCATTTCCTCTTGGTTGAAGGGATAAGGACTTGGGGTAGTCACATCTCTTAGGTTTGCTACAATTCACATCTAATTCCCCCGAAGTCAAAGAGAGAACTAAAAATCTACTAAAAGCAACCTACACACTTGCACAACATTTACATTTCCTTGCAATTTTCATTTCAGCAATTTATTTTCAAGTATTTACATTCCATTTATTTTCTGCAAGTTGTTTACATTATTTACTTGTCAAAGTATTCTTTATTCCTTATTTCAAGCATTCTTTAATTCTTTGGGAAATAATTGTTTGTGTAAAGTTATTTTTTTAATCATTGTGTGGATAGTTCTACTCTTTATTTCAAGTTGTAAAGATATATTTTTGTGAATATATTTCATTAAAAGAATTTTGATAATCTTTAGGCACTGGTCTAAATTGTTGTTTATTAAAGTAAAAGGTTTGCTTGTCATTGAAGGAACTGCATATTGCATGGTTGATTGTCATTAGGTTGGGTCTCCCTAATCAACAAATTAATTAACTCCTAGAACTACGATTAATCTTTCACATAGTTTAATAGGGTCTACCCCCCTTGGCTTCCCTAGGAGTGAGCCTAGACACAAGATGTCCATATTGAGGTGACAGTGGGTCTAGATTCAAGTTTGTGCCTCCAAGGACACACCAAGTGGGTTGGAGACTTCTCCACGTTTGTAGGTGTGTAATAAGACGACAACAGAGTCAAGGTGAATGAAGTCAAGAATAAACCCTCCAGGGATTTGGCTTATTTCTGAAAGGATTAGGGCTTGAGACTAGCACCACAAGGTTGAAGTAATCCCTCACCCAAGTAGATCAAAAATGGATATCTAGGTCTACAAGAAGAGCTTCCTCACGGGAATGGTCTTCACCGTCAAAACAAACTATGACTTGATGAAAGTG
>JZKD02S1666613.1:36319-51319 GCA_000966675.3 Picea glauca
TGAAAATGGTGGAAGAATGTTTGCTACATCTCAAGTCATCATTGGTGTCCAAGTGGCAACAAACCCCATCATCTTTGTCAAACCCTAGCATGATGTCATCATCTAAATGCCCAACGTCCAAGGTCTAAGCGATTGAATTCAAGAAGGAGAAGGTCGTGTGTCATCTCTTAGTGTACTCCAATCATCTCCCTGTGCAGCGTCCTCCATCAAATGCATGATAGTCTTTTGGGGTGTAGATCCCAAGGTGTGGCCTTTCTACCCATCTCTGTGACACCATGACCATATCTATCAAAATCAAGCCCATTTGTCCAACGTCCAAGGTCCTGAAGATGTGAGCTAATGTTTGAATGTGTCAAGCCACTAGGTGACTCAATGCTCTGCATCACACGTGCCATATCCTGCAATAGAGGCACAATGTCCTGAGTCAAAGATTGGGGCATTCTTCAAAGAACCATGTCAGGGGAGTCCAGATCAAAACAAAATATCAAATCAAGTAAATCCAATTTTAATAAGATATACCAGTCCTTAGATCATGCAAAGTAAGTTGTTACTTAAGATATAAGCCACATAAATAATTCACATCAAGTATCCCCTTCAAATTTCACATTAGCTCGGGACTTTATGTAATTTGACATCAAGTATCAAGTATCTTGTTGTTGTTGCAAAATATTAATTGTTGTTGTAAATTGATTTACTATTATAATTTGAAACAACCATTGAATTTGTTGATTATCTAGTGTCTAAGAGGTTATTTATGAACTATATAACTTGGTGATTGTCTATATTATGCTCCAAATTGTTTGTTGTCTTATACAAGTGAACCAATTACCTTATTATCTTCCATGCCTCTCTTAGACCTTGACCTAACCTTCAGGTGACCAAGATAGGGGAGTGTAGGCTTGGCTAATCTTGTTATTTGTTCCTTGAGGTCACCGAGGAAGCCTCCCTTGTGGTGGACCTCCTTCCATCACTAAAACCAGGGAAGCATCTCCTAAGGTGACAGTGGTAGAAGCTTCCAATTGTTACACAAGATTGGGATCTTGTGGAGGGATTTGTGCAAGTACAAATCATGTGATAACAATGCCCAAAGATGGCCTTCTATGTTGCACACTTCTTGGAATTTAGAGACAGGTTCATTGTTCAACTGCAGTATACACTCTGCCGTTAGATGCACGTTGTTCGCATTCCCCTCATCCAGCTTAGAGTGGGTTCTCATAGACTTCGTGTAGTGATTGACCACCAGATCAATTCATCAAACAGGACCTGCCAACTATGCCACCTACAAGAGGTCGAGACTGAGGAGCACTTTATCTTCCACTGCCCTATATATTACGAGATCAGGGGGAGGTTCCATTACCTATTCAGGGGAATTCAGACCCTCACTAGCTTCTTAAGATAACCTGAATAGAGGTGCTTAGCCTTATACGTGCAAGAGGCTCTCAAGCTCCGAGCTCATATCCTTCAGCCTCATACTAGACCAAGCTCTACCCAACGGATCACTTCCTTCTTCACAATGCTACCCTCGAGGAGGGGCACTAAGAGATAGACCGATGTCAGCACAGCTCCATATTCCAGATCAATGCGGACCCGTGGGACCTCCTCCCCTCCCACAACATTTCAGCAACATAACCACATCATATCCCTCCCCAAGAGACGAAAGAGATCCCCCAGGCCTTAGTGGAGAACTATCTCTTCCAGACAGTGGCGCAGCAAACGATCCATGCATCCCACTAGCTCTCCCTCTGGACATCATACTATACTCAATGTCTTCGATTCGGCCTCGGATGATAAGAGAGATGGGTCTATTCCATGACAAACCTATCTCATTGCTTTTGGTTCTTCTTCTTCCTGGATCTTCTCTTGCTGTACATCTCCACTTCAGAGCAGGTTTTTGGGCTTAGATTCGAGGGTTCTTCATGACTCGGCTTAAGATTTCAGTCTCTACTCAACCTTGCTTTACTTTACTTTCCGCATCTTGCCTTTTATAGGAGACCTTTTGTACTCCTGCTTTGTAGCGACATCACTATAATCAGCAGTCCCTTTGACCTACTTTTGTGGTCATTAGTTGGACATTAATAAAATTATCTTATCCTGCATCCCCATGCAAACTATGAAAAAATAATCTCATAATAACATCTCCATGACCTATATTAAACTTTGAAGCATAATCAATAAAAGATACAATATGTTGTATAGCTACAAACTTTGGAACATTGAAAATTCATCTTGAAAGAGCCTTTTTTGGATACCCAAAAATGCCCAAAAAATAAAAAAAAATAAGGTACATACTAGCATGCCATAATGCCATATTGATTTCTTTAAATATGAAAATGGTCTTCATTACCTCATACCAAAATGTGAATTTGCCAAGGTGAAGCTTCAAGGTGCCTTCAAATTTGTTTGATGTGCTCACCTCTACATCCAACAAAATCTTCAAAATTTGCAAGCAACTAGGGCTTCGTTCCTTCATGGAGTCGCAGTATGAGTAATGGATCTTCAAAAACTTACACTCATAAAATGTCATATGTAACAAGACTACAAATCTAGAGAATGGACTTTATCCCTAGCAACGGCACCAAAAATGTCATCTTACAAACTAACACCTTTAGATTAAAGTCCAAAAGATTGGTACTAGCCTATGGGTGACTAAGAAGGAGGCCAATGTCACCTCACCAATCCTCTTCACACTTTAGGTTGGCTCTTCTCCAACTCAAGGGTGACTTCCCTAAGTTAGTGTTACCCCCCAAGGGGTGACAACTTTAGAGAGACCCTCACAAGGGTGTCATGTTACTGATTGCATGAGCTATCTTGCTCATCCTCTCCATACTCAGATGGTTTTTCTCATTGTCTCCATCAGATGTATGATCATGCTAGCTCAGTTGTGGTATATCAAATCCTCCTCCCTCACTCCTCAGATGACAGATGCACTATGGATGGTACATTATGGTTTCACTATAATCTATTTTGATATTCCATGTATCGGTGGTTTATTTGGATGTGATGTTGTAACTTCTTGGTTAGTCATGAGAGTGGTAAACATTGAAATGAAATCTGATAACACTTCATAACATGCATGGTTTTATTATTTTCCTCGTCATACCTTGGGAGACCATAGTTTTCCTCTAAAAGTGTTTTCATTTCTCGAGTCAATTTGTACTATTGGGAAATTAGCCAAGGTAGTGTCGCTGACATTCTAACCATACTAAACACTTTCCACTTTCCCTGTTAAACTCCATTCCATCCATAAAAATCCATCATGATCATTTATGACTTATCAAATGTCAGCAGAAAGGTCTAATAAATAAATCCTAAATTAATAAAGCCAAAATAGGCTAGAGGTGAAGAGCAATAAAGTCAAAAGCCAAAAAATATAAAACCTTGAGCAATGCCACCTCGCTATGAGGCCAATGCCCCTAGTCCCTAGCTTGTCTAGGGATTGTTGACCACCTATTTCGACTAGGGGTCAACGTCATGTACCATGAAGCTTTGTGTACATGATGGTGCAACTTACTTTGAAGACTTTGGCTTAGCAGGGCAATTTTTCCCCCAGCACGTCCTTCTATGTAATCGGAATTTTCGCTCCCCTGCATAGGATAATAATGTAATAGGTCAACATGAGTCATATTTTAGGTTAGTTGCCTAGGACTTTATCATTAGGGAAGTCCTTTCATCGAGTGTTTTTTTTCCTCGGTTAATTATTCTGGCCTAACAAGCCATTTTAATTATCCTTGAGTTTTTCACTCACAATAATCCTCCAAGGTGGTGAAAGGGGTTCTAATGATCAAGCCCAAGGGTTGACTAAGGTCTGGGAATATTGTAAATGACCATGCTAGACATCTTCTAGAGTCTTGCGGAATTCCGTAAGTTTTGATAAAAAAATTTAATTTATTAAAATTCTCCATTTAATGGGAATTTCAATTGTTTTTGAGGTAAAATGTAAAAATTTGGTCCTTGGGGATTTTGATAGGGGTATGAGTACTCAAAACAAATGGCAGAAATCCCCCTACATCCTTGGACCAAGTTTCAACTCATTTGGACAAGTTTTGCTAGGTCTTTGTCCATAAGGAGTCCAAGTCAGTCTAGAGTCAGCATTTAATTGTTTTTAATTAGCTAAGTTAAAAAGCCAAAAAATGTAAAATTAACTAAAGTCATGAGAGAAATTGGGGAAAGGTTTCCCAACCTTTTTCCTAAGTTGGAAAAGTGATTTTCCACTTAAAACACCGCCCCCATGCTAAGCCAACAACATAAAGTCATGTCTCCCTAGTAAAAAGTGTTCCCCCCTTCCTCTTGAACTTAGGGAAAATAAAAAATTAAGGTGAAAAAAGTGTCAAAACCCTAATTTCGCCCTTCCTATAGCCTAACCTCATGTTTGACAAGTCAAAAAGTGTTTTCCCCCTTTACATGTCACCCCTCAAACCCTAACTTGCTCCAAAACCCTAAAAGTGACTCTTCTTTGACTTGTTCTCTCTCTCTTTGATGGGTGACATTTGTAAATTCATCCAAGAGGGGTTTCTCCTCTCTCCCAAGTTTAAAAGAATGCCTACCTCTCATCATTTCAGAATCTATTCTCAGAGCAAGTTTATGATGCCCAAATCTCTCCCATCTCTTCCCCCTTTCTCTCCATTTTCTCTCATGGTCTTTGGTGCCTTTTGGCAAGTTCTCTTTGGGTAATAAAAAATTTTGAAGCTTTGGAGGATATATTGGTCTCTTGGAGTATTCTTGGAGCCATTTTTTGTTGTGTATGAGGTAACATTGTTGCTAGTTATTTCTTTGCATTTCCTTCATTTCATTTCCATTTGAAGACCCAAGCAAAGTATTTTGCTTGGGATAGATTAGTGATAGTATTATCACTAGTTTTTTGTGGGTTGTTTSTATTTCATTTGCAAAGTATTTTACAAATATATAGAACATTCTCACATTCTTGTGTGTTTCATAGCAAGGATTTGTAAAATCTGCAAGTTGCCTAGGGCCTTTGAGGGTGGATTTCAGATCTGGAAATCCTTTCTTTCAAGCCATTCCAAGCTTCTAAAATTTTCTGTTATATTTTCAGCCGTCATTTATCAGTTTTCTTCACTTTCTTTAATCTAAAATCTGCAATCTAACATATATTTTCATGTTCAGATTTTTTATTTCAAATTTATGA
The DNA here is from genome assembly GCA_000966675.3 of Picea glauca. Lineage (NCBI taxonomy): Eukaryota > Viridiplantae > Streptophyta > Pinopsida > Pinales > Pinaceae > Picea > Picea glauca. Next base: position 41,463 of record JZKD02S1666613.1, read on the forward strand.
ATATCATACTTTCAAAAAAAATCATTTGTTTGAGCCATTTTTAGCAATTTCCAGCAAGAATAGTTTGTTGTTTTGCAGGTTAATTTTAGGTTTTGTAGAGGATTTCAACATACTTGCCCCTCAGAGCACTTCAAGAAAGCTTCCTAAAGCTTGGGCATCAAACCTCTTCTTTCTCTCTATCTTCTCAACATTGTAAGCAACCCAAGAGAGTCTCTTGGGCTTGCATTCTTGTTCATAAAGTTAAATTTTTGTTTGTAAATTAGTTTAGTGCCTACACCTTGCAAAGTGATTTGGCTATGCCAATCAATGCAATATCGTAAGGCTAGATCATTTAATTTTTCTGTTTTGTTTTCCCTTTGTTTGCCCCACTTCTCTCTTTAAGAGAAGGTTGTGTGGCTAGGTAATTGTTAATATTTCATTTCAAGTTATTTAATTTATTAATTTGTGCCCACACCTTGCCTTGTGTTTGGCTTTGCCAACCTTACAATATCGTAAGGCTAGGACAAGTTTCTTTATTCATTATCTTGGGAAGTAATCTAATTTGTGCCCCGCATAAACCCCGTATTTCTTTCCCTTGCCACTTTGGATTTGGGAAAGAAAGAAAGGGAAAGGGATTGTGAGGCTAGTTTAATTAGGCACTCATTTCCTTCTTTCTTTCAATCACCAAGATAGGGTGACTTGGGAGGCTACTTGAGGTTGATGTCAGGGACGTCTTCACGGCACTACGTGTCCCTCTTGTTGAACGCCCAAGCATTCTGGATCTAACCTGTGAAGCTAGGGAAGGACCTTGTTTGTCCTTCTTTTTGAGCGCCCAGCATTTCCTTTTGGTTGAAGGGGTAGGGATTTGGGGTAGTCACATAGTCTAGGCTTGCATCCTCAACACTTAATTTTCCCTTAATTCAAGAGATACTTAAAATTTACTAAAATCAACCTACACACTCTCTCACATTTACTTTTCAAGCAAGCAGTTTACTTTCATGTGATTTTAACCTTCCATGCAACTTTACTTTTGCAAGCAAGTTACTTTCTTTCTTGTGAAAACTTTATTTGAAAGCATTCTTTATTTCCAGCATTCTTTATTTTTTGAACATAATTGGTTCAAGTGTAAAATAATTTCCTATATTCATTGTGGATATCTCATAACTTTATTTCATTTTTGTATATTTGTGTTTTGTTGTATATCTCATTGACTACATAGTGGTAATCTTTAGGCACTAGTTTAATCTTTAATAAAGGGTTTGTTGGTGATTGAAGAATTTGCATCCTTGAATTTGTTGCTTGTCATTTGGTTGGGTCTCCCTAAATAAGAACCAAATTAACTCCTAGAACATTTAAATTAAAACTTTAACTTAGTTGAACAGGGTCTACCCCCCTAAGCTTCCCTAGGAGTGAGCCTAGGCGGAAGAAGTCCATATCGAGGTGACAGTGGATTTGGACTTAGGCTTGTGCCTCCAAGGACACACCAAGTGGGTTGGAGACTCCTCCACACTTGTAGGTGTGTATAAGGACGACAACATGGATATCTAAAGAAAAAGGAACTTGTTCAATAAAATGAACACATAAAGAAAAAGGAAAAAAGGGATAGTAAGAAATAGTGTCGAGGACAGGTAACTCAATGCTAAATCTCCCTCTTGAAGTCTCTTATATAAAATCCTATCTCATGAAAGCTAGACGAATGAAATAACAAGACCTATGCAGCATATAAAATGACTTTGAGAGCCATAACATGAAGTTTTTCCCATCCCCTTTCTATAATTATTCATCACATCACTTACCTTTTACCTAGGGACTTAGGAAATACTCATTGTCCTAGGACTTGTCACAAGTACCAAGGTTAATGTTGTTCCCCCTTTGTAAAACTTAGGCAAAATTTAAAACTAATCCTTATTGTTATGTTGTGCTAAGAGAAATCACTAAGTGCGCATCACCTAATGGCTTGCCAAGAAGTTGGAGCCATCACTCTGAGTGGGCACCTTGCATTGTGATCCGTGCACCATGCCTCGAGATTCGTGATTGCATTGGGATCTATGATGCTACCTAGGGATCTGAGTACTCATTTTTAATCATATCTACAAACATTAGGATACATTCAATTTGCCTTGGGACCCATGTACTTCATTGGAATTTGTCACTGCTTTGGGATCCGTGATAGTGCATCAGGCCATGACAGGGATGCCACATGGACCACTCAAAGTTAGCCTCCTTGCTCAATTGGACGCTTTACTCACACACATGCATTATCATTTCCCTCCTTGGACCACACATGGGAATTTATTGAGGCATTTGAGGACTCATGGGAGGTGGTTATAGGTTGTTGTGGTGGTTACAGGTTGTTATATTGATTACAAGATGATGTGGCATTGACCACAATACTTTACTTGATGAGTGCCCTGATTGAGGATGCCACACATGCTTCACTTCATTGGATTCCATCCTTGGACGTGTCACACGTGTGGGATGACATCATGCATGAGGAGGTTATTATTTGTTGAGATGTCCACTTCCTTGTTCCAAGTTTGTTGGAGCATCCTAGTCATTGGGCCCTCAATTGACCTTTGCTTCACTTGATTTGAGGGACGTTGACTAACTTTGAGGAGGGCTCACTTGATTTAGCCCCATTTTTCCCCAAAGCCCATTGATTTAGCCCCATAACATTTAGTGAAACCACAAACTCCTAACTCCAAAGCTCCATCAACCAAGATATGCAACCATGAAGAAAGAACCAAGCCATGAAAATCCACCACATAAGCCACTTCTCATCCCATGATACTAGTAGTCACTACCAACATTCCAACCTTTGGAAGGCTACAATCATCATGCCACCCTGCAAGAAATTTGAATCATGTGATCAAAATCACATGTGCAATATAGGTGGTAACATTACCATATGAGTGTTATGGGAATCTCAATCAAGTATTAGTCAAGTTTTGTGCATGTCTTCCTGAATCCTTGCATTTTTTCCAAATTTCAAAAAAACTCAAATGGAGGACAGCCTGATATTTATGCCACAAACTAGTTCTATATCACCATCCAAGTTTTTGTGAATTATATTTTCTTTTTTATGTTTTTTAAATATATTATTGGCATCCCCAATCCCCTTCCCCCCGGAAAATTTGGGGGTGTGCTCTAGCCATCCCTGACACCCATTTCCCTGCACACCCTCCCCTCCACTCCCCTCCCGCCACCCCGGATTCCCGCGTTCCAGAAACTCATGCAACACAGATTATTAGTAGTAGCAGCAGCAGCAGCAGTAGTTTACATAAATTACAGGGATAGTGTAAGTGGTCAGCAAGAAGAAGAATGTAATATGCCTTTTGAATTTGCAGTGGGGCTCATAATTTTAGGAATTGGATAATGACAGGGCATTCACTTCTTTTGTGGGCCCACTACTGTGTAAATGGGTAGTGCATAAAGACAACTGGATGGTCAGACTTCATGGAGAACTTTGGAGCTGAATTAAAAACATCAATTCTTGCCTAGATTATATGATTTTAGGAAAGATATTGTTTCTCTAGAGACTGGAGCTTGGTTCCTGTTCTCTACGTTGATCAAGAAAGTCATTCCTCAATGACATGATACAACACCTGTTGCAAATTTATTGTTCATTGATGTGAAACAAGATGAATTTGCTTTTAAAAAATTCATACATGATCATAGGAATAGTGTAGCATGTGTTGAAATAGATTATGCACGACAATATATCAGCCAACTTTGATTAAAACTTCTTCACCCAGGTGTTAACAAGGACCTCAAATAAAAATGAAAACTAAATTACAACAAAAAGGGATCTGCAAATAAAAGAGTACCTGTTTGTAGGGGATACTTGACAAGCAGAGTCAGAAGATTTAAACTCCATGGTTCCATATTCAACTCCTCCCCTTGTGCTAGCTTGAAGAGATGACGATACCCTTTCCCCTGAATTAAGAAATACAAGTAAGGAGTTATTAATTTAGTTCAGACAAAGTGAATATTCACATGGTTTTAGAAGGCCACAACCAAAAAGAAACATTAGTTAATTAAACCTCTTTTATGTTAAAATTATGAGCTTGATTTTAAACTGTAAGGAATTCTTTAAATTCTGACAGTACTTTGAAATTAGCTTAAAACGAATCACAAAGCATAATCAAGACTGAATAGCAAAAACAATGTAGTTTTACCAGCATGTAAATTCACACCACATGTACCCTGGGGAAACCCTATACAGGGAGAAAAGCCCCAGCAAAAAATTTCCTTTTATTGCAAAGATAATGTATGACCACTTACAAAATATCCACCATGAAAATTCTGCTCTTAAAGAGCTTGCCAAGTTGACTCTGACCCGACTGTGTAACCAAGAGACCTTGCTGATATATAAACTCCTGGTACAGACCAGCACTGAAGATGTATCTTTGTTTCCTTCAATGACTGAGATACGCTGCCTCTTATGGACTGATATATCAGCTCTGATATGGACTGTTATTTCTGTCTCTTTTGGACTGATAAGCAGACTTTTATTGAACTGATATATGCCTCTGTTATGGACCGATATATGCCTCTGTTATGGACTGATATATCACTCTGCTTCCTCACCCATATGCAGCATAACAATTGTGTAGAAAAGAGGGTCGACCTCTTGCTTAAATAGGAGTGGAGAGGTAGAGAGGAGATGGCTCGAATTAGAGGCTTCAAAGCATGCCTGACATAACTCGGTTTTACACTTTAGTTCAAAAATAGAACTTGACTTTCCTCCAGTTACAACTCGCCCTTGTCATGGCAATGCATGTTATGACAACTCAACAATTGACTTGACCTTGACTGGACATGCATGTGAACTCCTCAGCATATGCATGCAACATGCAACTAGACATGCATGCAACATGCAATTGGACATGTATGCAACATGCAACATGCAACATGCAACATGCAACATGCAATATGTGACATGCAATATGTGACATGCAACATGCAACATGTGACATGCAACTTTATGCAATTCGACTTTTACAACTTGTCCTTTTACAATTTGAGTTCAACAACTCATTCAACTTGACTCTTAACATAGCAATTCGAATTTCTTCATGGTGGATGGTGTTACACGTGCCAACACACTAGATCAATACATTTACATCATTTGCAATATCAGAAAATTGTTTGTTTCTAGCTCATAGGAATTTAATGTTCAACCTAACTTTTGCTAGATGCCTTGACTTTTGCTCATGGCTCACAAGGCTTGACTAAGCTCACAGAGGTTGTACGTTCCCCCTGACTTTTGCACTAGTCTGTCTATGCTCACATAGGTTGTACATTCCCCCTGACTTTTGCACTAGACTGTCTATGCTCACAGAGGTTGTACATTCCCCCTGACTTTTGCATTAGACTTACATATTGACTTTTGTCTTAGACTTACAAGGCTTCTACCTTTGCCTTGGCTTTGTTATCCCCTAGCCTAAGGATAACTAAGGAGATTATGTCTCGAGGCCCATAGGTCCGAGACATGGAGTACCAAGAGTCATATTGACTTGAGCCTGGCCCTGGAGGGCCCATCTTTCTTCTTCAGCGCTTCCATCTTGTCAGCAACAACAGCATCCATCCCATCGACCTGGTCCTTCAACAACAATGGGTCTTGTTCCATGAGGTAATGAGTCCGGGTATCATGGTATGTGTCACTCTGATTCTCAAAACATTTGAATATGTGCATTTGATTCTTTTTGCTTTTGACGTGTGCTTGGACTTTATGCCCTTCCACTTGTCCACACCTGGGGGGAATGACAGGATGCCCTAGCAAGTTGGTTCCCTTAGGATTTGAGTTGCCACTGGGTGAGTTCATGAAAGATCATCGTCCATTCCCTCCATACTTATCACTTTTCATCATTTTCCCTCTCATCCATCCCCTACATTGGTTCGGGCATTGGGTTTTCCAAGCTAGCAAAGGGTTGTACCTTGCCTTGTGGGAAGAAGGGGCTAAAGGCCCAGAGGGTAAAAGTAGTTGGCAAAAGATAAAAGCCAAAAGAACAAAACCTTCAGATGCTTTGCCCAAGGATCCTCGAGAAATCAATAAAAAGCTTCTCAGCAAGGAATGGAGGGACCCATAAAATAATAAAATCAAGACCTAGTTGGAGGATAAGGGGTCTCATCACAAGCCAGCCTATTCGATCCATGGGCATGTAGCGGTATGACACTACTTCAGCTGGTCACCATGCTAGGGTAGTGGCTCTTGGTGGCATAGCCAAGTGAAAGGGGGTCTCATCACGAGCCAACCTTCTCATCTCCGTGAAATGCTTGTAGGTAACACTGTCACCACTGGTCACCACCCCTGGGCAGTGTCCCCCAGTTATTCTCTTGAAAGAAAAAGCAATAAGATAAAAAGGTAAAAGGCATCGAATGGGCTTGGAAACATTTGCATCCATGACAAAGTGCAGCTCACCCTCTTCAGAGGCACCCACAGGTAAGCCATACATTTCCCTGTCGTCACTGCACCCATTGCTCAAACATCCCCATACCACCTCATCCACTTACATGACCTGGATTTGTCTTCACCTAGTAACATCCCACATCCAATGAGAATTAGCCCAATAGGACCTCCTGAAACCCTCTCCAAACCTAGCTTGTAGAATAGCATAATGTCTTTGAGCACTTGTCTAGGAAAGGGGGGTTCTATGCACATGTTTAGATAACTTGATTATTAGACATGATTGACATTGTTATGATCCCTGTGACTTATGAGCCCATGGAGGGTGTACTTGTTGTTGTTGCAGGGCCACACCCGACGGACAGGTACACATGGGGAGATGATTAGTTCGGACCTCCATTAGGGCTAAAAGCCCACCAGATGGATGTTGATACCCCAGCCAGGGGCAGACATGTACCAAAGGCTTTGCATCGGAGAGAGAGGAGGACATTCCACCAGAGACAGCCTGACAGGCCTGGACCCAGGGGGGTCTTTCCCTCCCACTATGATGTAGGCCTTGGAAGGCCCATGACGTCACTTATGTGACCCTTGACGTCACCCAGCATTTGATGGAGACTATGGAGGCAGTTATGTGCCAAGTGGCACGTGTGGCTTGATCCAGGCCTAACGTTTTGCTCCTGGAGGCCAACGTTTCACTTGGGAGGCCCAACGTCACCCTAGAAGGGCATGATGTCACCTCTTTTGCTTGATTTAGGATTTAATTTGTCATTTTATGTAAAAAAACTGGATATTACATGTAAACTAGCCATGTCGGCCTTTTTTACCTAATTTTGTAAATTTAAGGTCATTTTCACTGTATAAATAAGGGTTTTTGCCCTTGTATTTTTCATCATCTTTCACTCACACTAAGTGAGGTCTGAAATTTGCGCCCTACTTAGGGTTTATTGGCTGTAATTTGGTGCGCACTTCTTGAAGGAGGCTAATTTTGGTGTATTTTGGCAATTTTCTTGGTGGAAAGTCTTCAACTAGGCCTATCGCTAGATTATTCTTGGTGAATGTAAGTAAATTTCTGCAATTCTTCTTCATTTTGAATGGTTATGGTACATTTACTTTGCATTTATTCCAAGATTATGAAATTGCTAGCTTAAAACCCTAGGAGGTCAAAGCACATGTTATTGTTCTTGCCTTAACAACTTTTTCACCTACTAGATTATGCTAGAAACCCTACCTCTTGAAGCATTATGCTAGAGCCCTGCCATTGCAACACCCTAGCATCATTTGCTTCATCAAGCCGTCATTTACTTCATCCTTGAGCTAAAGGAGGAAAACCGCTAGGGCCTAGGGTTGCCTACTTCCTAGTGGCCATTTTCCCCCTAGAGTTTAGTGATTGAGGCCTTGGATTACCAACACCTCAATCATTGACCTCCTTGTCTCTAGTTCTCACATTATCATTTGTTCCTTCAAGTTTGTTGCTGCAAAGTGACTCCAATGGCCCTAAAAAGGCACTGATTTAGACCTTGAAATTGATTGATTGATGAAAACAACTCTTAAAACTTTTACCTCAAGCTATCTACTAACTCTCCCTAACCCTAGAGTAGACTAATTTGCTAACCTACTTGTTGTTACAAAAGTAAGCTACAGCCATTTATTGCAGCAATAAAAGCACTTAAAAGCAATTGCAAAGTTGATTTATTCATTGCCTAATTAGCTTCTGACAACTGCTAGTACATTGCTATTATTGAGTTATCATTTTTGGTCATTGTGAAGTTCTTTTAAGGCATTTATTGTGAAGCTATTATCTTGTAAACATTGTTGTTATAAAATTCTTCTTGCTTCATCTTGCATCAACTATTGCTTTTATTGACAAGTCCATGGTTTTATGAAGCATTAACATCAAATTGTACTTGCAAAAGATATTGTTTTCTTGTTGTTTTGTCCTAGGCAGGTACATCTAAGCACATCACTACTTCATTGGTTAAAACCTTGGGACTTTCTGATCAATTTGACTTGTGAGACAGGATACCTTTATAGACACTTTAACCTTTGCCTTCTCAAACCCCCAGGTCACTGGGGACGTCTCCCCTAAGCTATCAACCCTAAACAGAAAGATGTATCTTATTAAGATGACAGTGATAGGATAACCTCCTATTACGCCAATTTTCCTTCCCTTACCCTTTCCCTTCACGATAAGTACAAATTGCACGATAACATGCTTGACTCAAAAGATCATATAGCATCTCGTTCGTCCTGACTTTTGGTTTGACTAACAGAGGTTGTATCTTCCCCCTGGCTCTTGTCAATACCTCACAAGACTGGTTGATTCTCCAAATCTCCCTGGCTAGCCTCAAGGTGGCCCATATGGCCTCTCATTGGAGAATGACTATCAATGCTACCAAATTTAACACTCCCTCTCAGTGAGGGAGTCATTCTCAGTCACACCAAGCTTGCCTCTCAGCTGCACAAACTGTCTCAATGGCAATGGCTTGGCCAGGATATCAGCTACCTACTCGCTCGTGGCTATGTACTGTAACTTTACATTTTTTCTCTGGACCAAGTCTCGGATGTAGTGGTACTTCATGTCAATATGTTTTGAACTGTCATGAAATACCGGGTTCTCTGTTGGTTTTATGCAACTTTGATTATCACTGTGAACCACCGTCGTCTTGAGCTTGTCACCAAACAACCCAGAAACCAATTTTCTGAGCCATACTGCTTCCTTGCCAACATCACTTGCTGCAATGTACTCAGCCTCTATTGTACTCTGTGCAATGGATCCATGTTTCTAGCTTGACCAAGAGATCATAGTCGATCCTAAACTGAAGCAATATCCGGAAGTACTCTTGCGGTCCACTGGGCTTCCTGCCCAGTCAGCCCAGTCTGCATCTACAAACTCATGCAAAAATAAACCTCCACTAGATGTATATCTCAGACCATAGGTAATGGTCCCTCTGAGATATCTCAAGATGTGTTTTGCTGCCACCTAGTGTCTGTCTCGGTTCAACCATGAATTGACTCATTGCAATCACTGCATAGCATATATCTAGCCTGGTATGGATCATATACATCAACGACCCAATATGTTGTCTGTACATGGTGGGATCCACCAAATATGAACCTGTATCAAAATCATGCAGCTTCCTCAGGTTGGTCACCATCGAAATAGACATGGATTTGCAATCCATCATACCAAACCTCTTTAATACATCCATTGTGTATTTTCCTTGTGCCAGAAATATCTCCCTGTCTTCGCCACACTTCCAATCCTAGGAAGAAATGCATCAACCTAAGTCTTTCATCTCGAATTTTGAGATTAGCTCCCTCTTACACTAGGCTATTAGCCCTTCATCACCTGTCAAAAAGGGATCATCAACATACAAGATTAGTATAACAGGTTGGTTCCCTCTTACCCTGAAGTACAAGTTCGCATCAGCATCACTTTCTGAAAGCCCAGGCTTTTAAGAAAGCCATC
>JZKD02S1666613.1:60039-72785 GCA_000966675.3 Picea glauca
CCAGCTACTTTTACCCTCTGGGCCTTTAGCCCCTTCTTCCCACAAGGTAAGGTACAACCCTTAGATATTTGGCCAACCCAATGCCCGGACCAATGTAATGGGATGGATGAGTAGGAAAAAGATGAAAAGTGGTAAGTATGGAGGGAGCGAACAATGGCCTTTCATGAACCCCCCCAGTGGAAACTCAAACCCTATGGGTACCATCTTACTAGGGCATCCTGTCATTCCCCCCGGGTGTGGTCAAGTGGAAAAGCGTCCAAGCACACATTAGAAGCAAAAAGAATTAAATGCACATATTCAAAGGTTTTGAGGATCAGAGCGACATACCATGATACCCAGACTCATTACCTCATGGAGCAAGATCCATCTCTACTGCAGGACCACGCCGAGGTGATGGATGTTGTTGTTGCTGACAAAGTGGAGGCGCTGAAGAATGAAAGGATGGGCCCCCCAGGGCCATGCTCAAGTCGATCTGACTCTCGGTACTCCATGTCTAGGACATGTGGGCCCCGAGACATAATCTCCTTACTTATCCCTAGGTTAGGAGATAACACAACCTAAATTTTGCTAGATGCCTTGACTTTTTCTCATGGCTCAAAAGGCTTGACTAGGCTCACAGAGGTTGTACGTTCCCCCTGACTTTTGCACTAGTCTGTCTATGCTCACAGAGGTTGTACGTTCCCCCTAACTTTTGCACTAGACTGTCTATGCTCACAGAGGTTGTACGTTCCCCCTGACTTTTGCATTAGACTTACATCTTGACTTTTGTCTTAGACTTGCAAAGCTTCTACCTTTGCCTTGGCTTGACTCACAAGATCATATAGCATCTCGTTTGTCCTGACTTTTGGTTTGACTCACAGAGGTTGTATGTTCCCCCTAGCTTTTGTCAATACCTCACAAGACTGGTTGATTCTCCAAATCTCCCTGGCTAGCCTCAGGGTGGCCCATATGGCCTCTCTTTGGAGAATGACTGTCAATGATGCCAAATTTAACATTTTATAGTAACACCGTAGAAACACCATAGCTTATAAATACAGGCATAATAAACTTGTGAAATATTTTTTTCTTTGTTCAGATTTACACTCAACATGAGTCCATGGTGTGACATAGGTATCGGTCCATGAACCATTATATTCATAGCCATCATCTGTTTCTGGCAGTCTCATATGCACAAACTTCTGTTAGGAAATATAGCACCACATTGCACGATGAATATGTTTTCATGCACTCTTTTGTGATATGAAAAAAAGTGTATAGTATATACAGTTGAGAACATGTCCGTACTATTGCTCTCTTGCATTATCTTGTGTAGTCTCCATTCAATTTCCACAGTGTGTACTTCTATCAGTTTGGTAAGTGTTGTATTGAGATCTCACCCTGCATCTTCAGAGACAGTCTTGCAACCAGGCTAGTGCCACAACTCAAGTTCTCCTTGGAGCCTGCCTCTACACCAGATCCATAATTGATACTTCATGGATATCCAGATTTTTTTCAGGTTTGCAGCATCCTTAGTTTTTCTATTTATGTTTTTGTTCTCAACTTTTTGCATTTTTTGGTCCTCTACAACTGCTACTAGATAGCACTTTTTTCATTTAGTGTAGTTTTAAGTTAATGGTGTCAATCCATACTTGTTGGACAAGTTTTATAATTCCTTGCACTGCTTTGCGTAAACCTTGGCAGTTGCATGAAGTGTATCACACAATCCTCTGGCTATTGCACGGCACGTCCCAATATGATCTAGACTAAATCATGTTTTCCTACTTATGTTGCATACTCCAAAGAGTACTTACCATCAGACTTTTGTAACACCACTATGTCATTCCACAAAATTTTTTGTTGGTATTGAGTTTAAGTAATAGATATAAGCATGGGCTCCAAGGAAGAAGGAACAGTCTCAATGGTTCAAAAAAATAATTCAACTGCCATCAAGGCATTTGTCAAAGTGTGACAGCATCAACATCATATTCAGTTTCAGCAACAGCATGAAGTTGCCCCTACTGGTTCATGCAACAAATGAACACTGTGTTCCAGCAATTACTTAACCAACTTCAACAAATGCCTCAACAACAACAAATTTACAATCAAGAGGCCCCAGAGAAAGAAACTCCTCCAATATTTTCTGCACATTCACGAGCAATACTGATGATAACCCGAGGCCTGATCAATCTTCATAAAAAACAATTTACCTGTAAATGAGTAAAGAATGTCCACGATCCTGGGAAGACAATACCTGCATTTGTAATCAATGCAAAGCCTCCCTTCATCATTGTCCTAATTAAAGCACCAAAACAACTGAAGAACCACATGGAGAAGTGCTAGGCTGAATTTTGCCTTCTACAAGAAGGTGGGTCAATGGTCTCTAAGTTTTGCACATTCTAGAACAATGGTCCTATATAGGAGCTAATTTGGAAGATAGAATCAATTCAATAAATAACACACAGATTACATGGGAAGAAGACCTTTATGTTCCTCAAAGACATCAATATAAGAATCCAAAAGCTCTCATAGTTGGACAAGGAAGCTTACCAGTGTTTTGCTACTTCTCTCATAAGCAAACTACCATAGACTTGTGCAAATTCACCTATTTAAACTCCAAAGCGCCCTCTTTCTTTCCTTGAAAAAATTACTTTTTAAACTATAGAGGAAACACATAGATACAAGAACAGTGGGTACAACTGCCTTATTGCATCCATAATTGAGATAAGGTTAGAATAAGCAGCAACAGAAATATTTTTTGTGTCTGTAATCAACAAGAACCCCTTATATCAAGTTTGGGCGGCAAATTCATCACATGCCAACTTCTGAAAGGATTTGATAGTACCTATCATCATATCAAGAACATACATTCAATCTTCCAAATTGCATACAAGACCAAAGCACAAGGTCAATGCCAGAAGCCATGGAAGTGATTGAGGACAGCCAACTTGCAATTCCTGAGCAGAGCTGCATGCCAATGTATGGTTCCCTATATGAATGAGACAAATCTAATTTGCACTATGCTACCCCTCAAACTTGCATTAGGATAATCTATTTTTCGCAAGGTTGTCCGAGCATCAGAGTTGATCATTTTGCACATTCTTTTGAGCAGGTGTCTGAGCCTGGTGATCCTTGATCAGTTGTGCTTTCATGATTTCAGAGTACTTTGTGGTGTATCACGATGAACCAAACATTGTGACAATGTATTAATTGTATCTTTTACTAGACCATGCTTATTGATCTATGGAAAGTGTTTTTTTACTTGGGTGGTTCTCTAGACCCTTGTAATTGGTCATGGCACATCCCTCTAGGTTCCATTTCAATGCTAGTCCTGCTCATTTTAACCATCTTATGGAGATCATTTATGGTCGAGGTGGGTGTGGGGGGGTCTTGGGATCGGTCTGTTGGGACACAAGGCTTAGATTTCCCCTAGGTTTTTTTCACTTTACCTCTTTGTAAAAGTTGTGCTATGTTGTTGTAAAGGTTGTATGCCTAGAGCACACTTCACCTTTTATCATAAGCATGGATCTATGTATGTATGTCATAGTTTGGCCTAGGTGATGAATTGCCTAACACTTTGGGAGTTATTTGGCATGTTATTGACACATTAGATAATGAGATACACTATCATGTGGAGTGCCCTCCCCTTTCTAAATAATTTTATGCACTTCGATGATAGAGGTGCCCTCCCTAAGAGCGTCTAACCTTCTTGAGGGCTCTTTCACACACATAGTGGTTGGTTAGAGGATGACTCATCATCCTAAGAGGAGAGCTCCCTCTCTTCACACACATGGTGGTTGGTTGGCTTCCCTTGGATGTGGATCCAGATTTTGAGGAGGTTTTGACCCCTCACGTCATGGGCTATGACCATCAACATGTTTTGGGGAGATCATTGCACCTGGGATGGTTTGACTACCATTTGTAGGAGACGTCTCATTTCTTGATCCAAACATGCCACACGTCACCTTGGAGGCCTTCTCCCTTGGCCATTTCATTATTTTGAGGGGTTGTCCACACTTGAGGAAGGTCGTTGGACTCTTTTCCTTACTTGGAGGATAGACACTGGAGTCTTGACTTAGCTTTCTTCCCTTTTTGATGGAGACATCCTACCTTCATTGAGATTTATCATTGAGGATTTGTATATGTGGCATAATCACCTCCTTTTTTATGTATTGTTGATCTCGTCCACCTTAGTAAGTTAGTGGATAAGGGTTGCTTATGTTCTCCTAAGCTATGTTACCTCCTAGGTCCTCACTTGGTGTAAAATTCCCTAAGCACAAGATGTGAGACCCCAAGGGAAATTTAGGCAAGCTACCCACTCTCACCTCAGTAGCCTTGCCTTTCTCTCTATAGACTAGATGAACTCTAACCTAGGGGGATTCCCTATGGCTGACTAAGCTCAAGATGTTGTTGTATAAAGTGGGAGCAAAGGAGCTTAGGAAACAAAAATAGTTTTGATATTTTTATAATTTTTTGGGTGACAGATGAAAGGGAAGACCGCGACCTCAACGACCTCGACCCTAATCTCACGCCCAATCGATCTGCAACCCCGTCAAACCCTCGTCATGCGGTTGAACCCGTGTCGTCTTCTGCAACCTCATCGAACCCCCATCACGCGGTCGAACACTGTCTCTTGACTTACTCTACCTCGTAACCTCTGCATTCACCCTGCAAATCCCCCACCAGGGACCCCATCGAACCCCATCAATCTACGACAGCAGTAATTCGCAGAGACCATCTGCGATCTACAACAAACCTCGATTGCGACCTCGACCCTGCTCTCGTGCCCAGTTGCAACCCAGCCCCAGTCTGCAAATATTCCATCTTCTGCCATTGTCCATCCTCAGCCCACAGACCCAGCTTTGTTGCAACCCTAGTCCTTGGCGGGCGACTCCAGAAACCCTCAACTGCCATTCTCTTACCACCAGGGATTGAGAAACTAGTAATCGACCGACGATCCCATCTCCCCCTCCCTTGTAATGTTCCTGACTTGGCTAGTCTAGGAAACGTAGATAATGTGTGTGTAGGATCAATCGTTTACAGCATGTAAATGGTCATACAAATAATAAATGCAACAAAGGACTGCAAAGTTTATATTATGATATCTTTGCAGATTAAAAAGGCCAAATGCAGCTAAATAAAATGACAACACTCGGCTAGATCAAAAGACAAAAGGATCTTAGCCGGAATAGAAATAAACAACTAAAGATAATACCTGGAATATGTGAGCACTGCAGGTTCAATGGATGCGCTGGAACTATGGCAGCTCGTGCGGTAACTGTTGGAAGTCTGGAAAGTTCGCCTTGGGAGCTATACCTCTCGGAATGGCCTGGAAACTGTCCCAAATGATGCGCCCTGTTGTAGTCCTCAGTACTGGTAACTGTCGGACCCCTCTGCTAGTGGGTTTGAACTTTGGACCCTGAATGGATCCCCCTGGGGGAATGCGCCCCTCTTTCTCTAGCAAAATACGTCCTAGTGATTCCACCGTCGGAATCGGACGAGATGTGTCTCAAAATGACCGCCTTGGTCTACTGGGAAATGGGTCGGAAGGGTTTCCCTGAATATGGTCTGATGCTCGCTCAGGAACCCTGAATATATCCGCTAAAAGTGTCGCACTCCCAAGTCTAGAAAATGCACCCAAGATGATTCCTCCATCGGAATCTAGCGAGGAACCAGGCAAAAGATGTGCCTTGCCTTCCCCTCAAATGGGTCGGAGGGAAATCTCGGAATTCTCCCTGGATGGGACAAGTCGATCTCTAAACCTCCTCGGAAGCTGTGCCCTCACTCTGGATGAATGCACCCTTGATGCTTAACACTACGTAATTGTTGTTGAAGAATGATGGAAGACCCATGTGATCTTCCCGGTGACTAGGGTGTGTCTCTCAACACCGAAATCAACCAACTAGTATCTTCCTCCTGGAATCCACTGAACTATCTCTCCTGAGATGCGCCTCTCTCCTCAATGACAAGTCATAATCTGCATAATAATGAATTAGGTCACTGACCCTTCCTTTATAGCTTTCCAAAACCCTAAATCATTGTTGAAACCCTAATTCATTGTTGACTTCCAAAACCCTAAATCACTGCTGAAACCCTAATTCATTGTTGGCTTCTACTTTTAGCTCATAATGACATAAAAGCGCTTTTGACCCTTTTTAGCTCAATGTCACTTTCTGAATATAACACCTATGACTAGAGTGACCTCTAGTAACCCTGTTTACCCCTTTTCTGGCCCTGGCTATAGTCTAACGGGGCGGTTTAGACCATTAAGCCTCCTCTCTGGAGCTCCTATTTGGAAAGAGACATTACAGTCCTCCCTTCCCGAAATTGCTTGTCCTTAAGCAATACCAGTCCAGGGTGCTACAACACCTACTCGCTCTCCCAAGTATCGTCCTCTATTGGAAGCCCTCTCCATCTGATCAAACACTCTCGGATGACCCTGCTCCTCAGTTTCTGCCTCCAGAACTCCAACACCTCCTCCAGAACCAGCTCCAACTGTCCCTCCTCATCCAATGGGGGAAGCTCCTCTAATGTGCTAATGAATTGTCCCACTGCCTTTTTGAGGCAAGATACGTGGAACACGTTATGAATCTTTCTCCCCTCTGGAAGCTCTAACTCATAAGCAACCTCGCCTACTCAATGCATGATCCTGTAAGGGCCATAAAATCTGGGCTTGAGCTCCTCGGCCCCACTCTTCTTCAGAGATGACTGTCTGTACGGTTGGAGTCTCAAGAAAACCAAATCCCCAACCTCAAAGATGCGCTCTATCCTATGCCTGTCTGCACTCATCTTCTGTCGGTTCTGTGACGTCTACAGGTTCTCTTTCAGCAACTTGAGAATCTCCTGACTCTCTATGATCCAATCCTTAGCGTTGGGAGCTCTGCTCTCCCCGAAAATCAAGTCTACCAAAGTGGGAGCATCATATGCATATAATGCTCGGAAGGGTGTCATACCAATGGACATGTGGAAAGTCGTGTTGTAGCAATGCTCTCCTAGATGTAGCCACTTTACCCATGTTCTCTGTTGTCCACCTACATAGTTCCTCAAATATCCTTCAACCCACTTGTTGACAATCTCGATCTGCCCATCTGTCTGAGGGTGATAGCTAGTGTTGGGTGTCAGCTCTGTCCCCACCAACCGAAATAACTCTCTCTAGAATGTCCCCATGAACCGACTATCCCTGTCACTGACGATGTTCCTCGACAACCCATGAAGTCTGAGGACCTCCGTGAAGAATAGCTCAGCTACCTGAACTGCATTGTTCTCTGTCGGTATGGCATAGAAGTGAGCAAACTTGGTCAATCTGTCGACCACTACATAGATACAGTCCTTACCCTGGACCTTAGGTAGGCCTGTGATGAAGTCCATCGATATACTCTCCCATTTCTACTCTGGAATGGGGAGTGGCTGAAGTAGCCCTGCTGGAAGAGCATGCTCTGACTTGTTCTGCTGGCAAGTCACACACTCACTAACGTGTCTCATAACGTCCTGTTTGAGGCCCTTCCATGAGAACCTCTCCCTGATCTGTCTGTAGGTTTTGAAGAACCCCTGATGGCCTGCTAGGGGTGAATCGTGAATTGTTGTGAGGATCTTCTTCTTGAGCCCCGAATCTGGCACCAAGTAGACTCTATCCTTGTAGAATAAGACATCGTCAATGACCCTATACCTGTCATCCTGTATCTGTCCATCCATCACCTCACAAGCGAACTTGTTCTTGCAATATTCCACTAACAAGTGGGATTTCCAATCTGCTGAAATTTCCATCAAAGAACAGGCCGCAGGTCTCCTCGATAGTGCATCAGCCACAATGTTCTTCTTCCCCTTAGACATACTCTATGTCGAAATCGAATGCCTGTACCTTCGTCACCCATTTCTGTTGGCGCTCACTGAGGTCCTTCTGCTCAAGGAAATACTTCAAGCTGTTGTGATCCGTCTTGACCACGAATTTGTTGCCCACCAAGTATTGTCTGAATTTGGTCAAGGCATGCATGATTGCCAACATCGCCTTGTCATAAATGGAGTACAACCTCTCGGGTTGACTGAGCTTCATGCTCTCGAATACAATGGGGTGTCCTCCCTGCATCAAAACTGCCACGATACCCTCACCAGATGCGTCACACTCTAGTACAAATGGCAAGGTGAAGTCTGGTATTGCCAATACTAGACAAATGCTCATGACTTCCTTCATGTGATCAAAGGCTTTCCATGATTCCTCGGTCCAGATGAAAGCCCCATGCTTGGTAAGATCCATCAGTGGTGCTCCAAGCTGAGAAAAACCCCGGACGAACCGCCTGTAATAGTTGCACAGCCCGAAGAAACTCCTCAACTCTATTACGTTCTTGGGTGTTGGCCAGTCTAGAATGGCCCTGATCTTTTCTTGGTGCGTCTGTACCCCCTGTGCACTGATGATATGGCCTAAGTAAAGCAGCTCTGTCATATTGAACTCACACTTGGACTCTTTGGCATATAATGATTGTGCCTTCATGATGCTCAATACCTCATCCAAGTGCCTCATATGCTCCTGCCATGTCTTGTTGTAGACCAAGATGTCGTCGAAGAAAACCAAGACTGATTTCCTCAACTGATCCCTGAATATGTGGTTCATGCAAGACTGGAACGTGGCGGGTGCATTGGTTAGCCCAAATGGCATAACCAGGAACTCGAAATCTCCAAAGTGACATCGAAATGTCGTCTTCTCTATGTCCTACTCTCGAATACTGATCTGGTGATACCCAGAGCGTGAATCAATCTTTGAGAAGAAAATTGCCCCATGCAGTTCATGCAGCAACTCGTCAATGCATGGGATAGGATATCGGTTCTTGATGGTTTTCTTGTTCAAGGCTCGATAATCAATGCACATCCTCATAGTGCCATCCTTCTTCAGAACTAGGACAACTTAAGAAGCGAATGGGTTGTTGCTAGGTCTGATGTGTCCCATCGCTAGCAATTCCTTGATTGCCTTCTCTATCTCATCCTTGAACCTCCTAGGATGACGATAGGGGGGGTGATCATCGGTTTGACCCCCTCTTCCAACTCAATGGTGTGCTCAAACCCCCTCTCAGGTGGTCTCCCTGGTGGAATCGACTCAAAAACCTGTTGATGTCATCCCAACAAATTCTTGATCTCTGTATGATACTGTTGTCGACCCTCTGAATCCTTCCGCATAGTGATCAAACACTCGACGGCATATGCTATCTCCCCATATCTGAATACCCTCTCCATCCTCTTGGTTGAAACTGTCTTGGGTGCTCCTGTCAACATACCTCTTAGAACAACCTTCTTCCCGACGTGGTCTCTAAATCCCATCTCCAAGGTTTGGAAATTGGTGGTGATTTTTCCCAAGGTAATCATCCACTGGAGTCCCAACACTACATCTGTGTTAGATAGGTCAACCACATAAAATGTCTCTCACTATATAGTTGCCTAACTTTACCTCCAAGTCTGGAACTCTGTCTAGACACTCCACTGTGTGGCCATCTGCTACTACAACATCAAACCCCTCAAACTCCTCTGTCTGAAGTGCCTGTCTCAATACTAGTGAAGCATCGATGAAGTTGTGGGTGGCCACACCATCTATCAAGGCGATTGCTCGTTGCCCCTGAATAGTCCCTCTGATCCAGAGGGTATCATACCTGGGAACACCAGAAAGGGTCGCTATGACTCCTCCCTTTGTTGGTTTCTTCCTGTTAGCCTGCTCAGGCGACTGTGGAACTACTGGAGGATGGGCTCCTGTCGGTGTCGATGGTCTACGGGGAGGCTGCTTCTCTGCCTGTGCTGACTCCTCCTCTGAGCTAGTGGATCCACTGTCCTGCTCCTCCTCCTCATTGTCCACACTGTTTGTCGTCACCTCAATATAATGAATCTCTCCCTTGCCCATGCACCGGTGGCCTGGGACCAAAGGGTCTCTGCAGTTGAAGCAAAGCTTCTTCCTCATAAGCTCTCGCCTAGTCTCATCATCCAACCTCTCCTTGCCCATCCATTCTCTCTAGAATGGCTTCCTGTCTCGATCCTTCTGGGGTACGAAGGGTTTGGAAAAGGTTTTAGTCTTTGGCAAAATGCGTCCTAGTGATTCCACCGTCGAAATCAGACAAGATGTGTCTCAAAATGACCGCCTTGATCTACTGGGAACTGGGTCGAAGGGCTTCCCTAAATATAGTCTGATGCTCGCTCAGGAACCCTAAATATATCCGCTAAAAGTGTCGCACTCCCAAGTCTGAAAATGCGCCCCAGATGATTCCTCCGTCGAAATCTGGAGAGGAACCAGGCAAAAGATGCGCCTTGCCTTCCTCTCAAATGGGTCGGAGAGAAATCTCGAAATTCTCCCTGGATGGGACAAGTCGATCTCTAAACCTCCTCAGAAGCTACGCCCTCACTCTGGATGAATGTGCCCTTGATGTTGAACACTGCGTAACTGTTGTTGAAGAATGATGGAAGACYTGTGTGATCTTCCCGGTGACTAGGGTGTGTCTCTCAACACCAAAATCAGCCAACTGGTGTCTTCCTCCTGGAATCCACTGAACTATCTCTCCTGAGATGCGCCTCTCTCCTCAATGACAAGTCATAATCTGCATAATAATGAATTAGGTCACTGACCCTTCCTTTATAGCTTTCCAAAACCCTAAATYATTGYTGAAACCCTAATTCACTGTTGACTTCCAAAACCCTAAATCAGTGTTGAAACCCTAATTCATTGTTGGCTTCTATTTTTAGCTCATAGTGACTTAAAAGCGTTTTTAACCCTTTTTAGTTCAATGTCACTTTCCGAATATAACACCTGTAACTGGAGTGACCTCTAGTAACCCTATTTACCCCTTTTTTGGCCTTGGCTATAGTCTAACGAGGGGGTTTAGACCATTAAGCCTCCTCTCTGGAGCTCTTATTTGGAAAGGGACATTACATCCCTTCTCCCCCCACACTCCTTCATCCCCTCCCCTTTCGTTCTCTGTGCAATTGACACACACCCCCCCGATCCATTCCTTTTGGAACCCCCTCTTTGCTCCCCCATTCAACATACACAGAAAAACACAAGACACTTGGAGGATGTATCTTTAAAATATACAAGTATCTTAATGGAGCAAGACACGCAAAAACAACCAACAACAGAACAGTCGACAAAATGTAGCAGTTTTAATTTTGAGCGCAAATAATCCTCTCAACAGACCCATTTTATTAGTTGCCCGGATTCATAATCTGGCCTCATTGCTGGAACAATCACAACAGGAAGTGCTCACTCTCTCAGAGAGAGTTTTAGATGTGGAGGCAGAAAATCGATCCCTCAGAGAACTATTAAATGAAAACAAAGTGCAAGAGGGTCTTCACCCCCCGCGGGATGCCTTACATGCAAAAATTCAGTATAATCCCCTCTTGGACTGCTGATATGTTTTATGATTACTGCTGATGTGTTTTGTGTTTACTGTTGGTAGGTTTTGTGCTTATTTGGTTCAGATCTTTTGTCAAACAATTTCATAGCAAACCCATCATAGATTTGGCACACATAAATATTTTATTGCATGTAATATCAAACCAGGGTTTACATATAAATTGCTAAAATGATAACAATTTTATTCCCAACTTGTTAGCAGAAATTTCCACCATCCAATTGAGCTGATAAACCTGTTATAACAGCGATGAAAACTTGGCTAATTTAAGGAGAAAAGCCCCAAATTGTCACGGGCTAGACCCCTCTCCGTTTGGGCTAGTGTTTGCTAGCCTCAGGGGCAAGTCCCTAGGCACCCTGGGTACCTTGCTATTGTCTTTCAAGACTAATTTTCTACTTGTAAACCCAAAAAGCAGCGAGTTGTTCATCTTGGACAGCATGTTAAAACTGTCCAAAACGATGGGAAAAATATAGTTTTTCACTTGGAGGGATCCTGTAGGGTTAGCACAATGAATATAGAATAGAAATATAACAGAAAACTACTCAATAGATCAATAAAATCACAATGAATAGTTAAGAAGAATGACAAATCAGATTGCAAAATTCACAAAAACACCGACAAGAAATGAGGTTAGAACACAAACACTTGATTTCTTTATTGATAGGCTTGCAAGAGGGTTGGTTGCGCCACAATTGGCAAGTCCACAACCAGAACAATGATCACTTTGCTCAAAGAAGAGTCATTAGACTAAGACGGAGAGAAAAGAACGAGAAAGAAACAATATGCTAGTTGTTGCTAAGAACCGACCAATAATCAATGAATACCACACAATATATAAGAGGGGAGTGTGAATAAAATAGGAGTTAATGCGTGTTGTCGTCCTTATACACACTTGCAAACGTGAGCTAAGTCCGGCTCACTTAGTGTGTCCTTGGAGGCACAATGCCTAGGTTCACAACCCACGTTGTCACTTTGACTGGAACCTCTTCCATCTAGGMTCACTCCTAGGGAAGCCAAGGGGGGTAGTCCCTAGTTTCTATATTAGTTTTAGAGTTAAGTTCTAGGAATTAGTTTTAATTTGTTAAGGCTTGGGGGGATTCTAATCCTAAGATGCACAAGCAGCAATGCAAGATGCAAGGGTTAGTATGTTAAGGAAGACCTTTCCCTAGGGCAACTAAGACTAGTGCCTAAAATTGGGCAAGGGGTCAACTAAAGTAATAGGGTGATTCGTTACAAGTAGATTACAAGAAGAATAATTTAATCAAATATTAAGTACAAGATTTACAATTAAAGAATGCTAGAATATAACAAACAAGCTAACCACTTTAATTATTTTGTGGGAAGGATACAAGGAGATCAAAGCATCATATTACATTTATGAGATCATCATCA
>JZKD02S1666613.1:74102-91858 GCA_000966675.3 Picea glauca
TGAGCTGAAACTTGGTCCATGGATGTAGGGGGTGCTATTCCATTTCTTTTGAGCACAAATACCCCTATCAAAAGTCCAAGGACATAGTTTTTACAATTTTTGTTCAAAAATAATTAATTAATTAAATAATTAAACCTCCAAACTTAGGGAAATTTAATTAAAAATTAAATAATTAAAAAAAAATGACTTAGACTCGATGGAATTCCGCGAAACTTTCTAAGATGTCTTGCATGGTCATTTACAATGATTCCCTATAATAGTTACCAAAAGATAAACCCACTAGAACATCGTTCACCACTTTGGAGGAATTATTGCAAGTTTGAGGGAAAAACTCAAGGGAAATCAATAAGGCTAAAAAGCCCAATTGATAACCTGAGGATAAAAAACCCTCGGTGAAAGGAACTCTCCCAGTGAACCGATCCCAAGGTAACTGACCTAGACATGACTCATGCAGACCTATTACATTATTGACCCACGTAGGGGTGCGGAAACTCCAGTTACAAAAAGAAGTGTTGGGGTCAAACATGCCTTGTAGAACCAAATTTCTTCGACAAATGAACATCTGATGATGCATCTCTTCATGGCACATGGAGTTGACCACCTATATTGGAAAGGCGGTCAACAATGCGCATGAAGGAATAGGTGTGAGTGATAAAGTTAGGAATTAATGCGCATGAGGGAAACTGATTGCATGGAAAGTGAGGGGAATTGAGTGAGAAACATTAGCCTTGAGTGGCTAAAATTTCTCCAGAAAATACCGCCTCACCCATGCGCCACCTCTTTAGCTTAATTAATTCTCATTTAATGCATAATCCTTGGAAAATGTGCCCTTGTTCCATGATGTCGTGTAGATGCCACATCATCCTGATACTCTGCCACATGTCGGAATATTAGTTTGCCACTTGTCACTACTAGAGATGACAATGACTGGTAAAAATAGAAATTTCCAAAAATAGCCATTTGGTCCCACAAATTTGAAACTTGTCGAAACTAACCCAAACTCTCCACAAATTTCCAAAAATAGCCATTTGGTTCCAAAAATAGAAAGTCCTTGCATGTCCATGATAGTATACTCATTCGATTCGATTTTTCGCAAGGAATCTGAATCTGCAATCAAAATCGACATGCGAGCCCTGGTGCTCAACCTATTAAAACTAAAATATGTGCCAAATCATCTCGAAAAAGGTCCAAAAGACTCACAATGTCTCAAGGATCAATAATATGTGCTCAGAATCTGAATTTAGGGCATGGAGCTCAAACTGCTAAAAATAGAAAGTTCTTACATGTCGCCCTGAAAAGTGCTATCGGGCCTAGAATCTTGCAAGGAACATCCCTATATGCTCAGAACTACTCCAAACTGTCAAGAGACCCACTCGAACCGTGTCTCCTAAAAAGTAGCAACACTTGTTGTTTGTAGACATCTCTCTCAAAATGCATGGGAAACCAAGCTAACTCTACCTCTGAACAAAATAACCATGTAACGATCATATACCTGTCTCCAATGGAAACCAATCTCTGCTAACCACAAGTACTAAACTCTGGGAGAATCTCAGAATGCCAGCCAAAATAATGCATGCTGGCTCTTAACCCTCAAGATTTTCAAGAGTGAAAATCTAGGGGTTAACAATGGCAACTCAAGTGGACGAGATCCCCCTATGTGATGTCGAGAACCACATGAATATTTGTATCTATAACAACATTACTCTGTGAGAACTCTGTAAGATGTACCAATGATGCTCTGAAATGATATGTACCAAAATGTACCCTTGTAAAAGTGTGGAAGGAAAGAAGGCTCTGTAACTTGATCAAGAAAAACCTATAAGCTGACCTGTAATACCAAAGACTGTCCATTGGGCCATGGATTCAAATCAATTTACACCTCCCACTGAAACATAAGGGATCTCTTCCAAATCCACTACCTGCTACCACCCAAATGTACACTCCTCCCCACGATAAATGTGTTGATGTCTACGCAAGGGAGAGAGTCACTTGATCAGATGTCAATAATGTAAACACCTATCAAGTGCGAAGGAACACCACCAATAATGACAATGTGTCCTAAGGTACGAGCACAACCTGACACTATGAAAGATGTTCTGAAGTCTAACAATGACAAGGATCTTCCAATCAACACCCAATGATATTCAACCTTGTCAAGTGCGAGAAAACCGCCAATGAGGCTAACAGCTACCAAGGTGCTCTACTTCTGGGTCATCCATAGATAATGTGTCGAAGTCAATACAGGATGACCAGCTAAAAGGAAGAGCAATGATGTCTTTCTTCCCTCAGCCAAAGTTATAACTCGAAAAGATCAAGATGACAAAACTAGGTATCATATCCCTATTGCTAAATGAAGGGGACGATTGACTCCAAGCAAAGGACTCGGTGATAAGAGATGAGGAGACAAGGCATAAGATGACACAAGAGACTCCTATGTCTCCTCAAACTACCCATCCTAAAGGCTCAATGCTTCCGAAACAGTGATAAAACAGGACCCCCATCCAAGCTCACTCCAATGGTAGACACAGACTCAGCATGCGAAAAATAGACATTCAGATTTTAACCCGGGAAAAGCACTAATGGACAGCCTTTTATTCAAGAAAAGAAAGACTCACAAAACACGATCACATGCTGATATAGTTAGGAATAAATCAGTGACACTTATGCAAAGATTGAAGTAGATAACTGAAGGAAAAAGACACTACAAGGAAAATGTAGATTGTTGTCCTAAAATCTGCAAAAAATCAGCAAGCTAAACTATTGAAATGAAAATGCGGAAAGGAAAGAGGACCTACCCTAGACCCAAAAGTTTTACCTCAAAGCTGCCATGATTAAATCATCATACTCAAAGGACCAATGTAACCATGCAACCAAATGATCAACCTGTCGGGAGAAGTCAACAAAGTCAACCTTCCAAGGGGACCAATCGTGAAATCTCATAGGACCCAAAGATGCCTTGAAGTACATGTTGGTGAAGCCATAATTGAAGGGTGTCGGTTGATTGAAGGTTGTTGGTTTGGGTTTGGAACGTGATATTTTAATAGTAACAAGTGTGAATGCATGAGAACCAAAACTCTTGGTATCTACCTGCTAAAATACCTCCATCATCATGAGCTCAACTAGGTCATGATGAACTCTGATATCCAAGCTTTGATTAATCTCAGGATCTTGAAGAACAACCTCGGGATGCGGAATAGTAGGCAAAGTGTAAGGGACATCATCCTCAGGTTGAACTAAAGGTGGCTCCTCCTGCTGTAATGGTATCTGATCAAGTTGTTCCTGAACCATTGTTGCGATAGGCAAGGATGAAGCCTCTACTAAGATGGGCACAGATGAAATCCTTTGTTGATTGTTCTCTACTTGGTTAACCTGTGGTTCTTCCTCTTGAAACTTTTCATCCTCTTGAAGTCTTTCATCTTCGTTAATGGGAGGAACCCATGAACACTCTTGAGTAATCACATCTTCACCTTCATCTTCTTAGAACTCTACATCTGACTCAAATGGTGCAACTTCTGGTTCCTGATCATCTAAGATTGGGCTATCTCCCTCCTGTTCATCTCTAGGAACTTGATACAGTGCAAGTTGTGGTTCATCTTCAATAACACAGACTTCTTGCACTTCTGTAACAACTAACGGTTGAAGATCATCGAGTGGAGTTACCTTCATTGGTTGGTCTAAGACATGGATCGGAGGGAGTTCACAAGCTGCAAGATAATTTCTTTCTAACTTGACAACGACAGCTTGCGCTTCCTCCAGATTTTGAGGGTCTTCATTCCTAAGAAAAACACCATTAAATGCCTCAAGATAATAAATCAAAGCAGCAACTTCATTAGGCCTCACTCTATAAAGAATTCAATTGTAAAATTTGGAAAAACGAGCATTAAATTGCAAAATAGTTTCACTTTCATGTTTTTTAATAATTGAAAAAACTGTGCGTAACAAGAAAATGTCTTGTGTATTTGCCCATCTCTCAATGAATTTCTCCTAGAAGGAATCCCCTCCATCAATGGAAACATCCAGAAGGGACTTATACCATGCTCGTGCCTCCCCCTCGAGGGTCGACACAAACATCCTCATAACCACATCTTGAAGTTCCATATTAAAATCGCCCACCACTTGCAAAAATTTAGCCAAGTGGTCCTCAATTGATTCTCCCAACCTCCCTGCAAACAAAGGTATGCATTTAAGCCATTTATGTGCAGGTAAGTCATGAGGATAATCTGGCAATGCAGCGAAACTTAGTGGGTCAAAGGCAGAAAATCTCAACCTTACTCGTGGCCTCACAGTTGCATCCATATTGTTAGTCTCGGATAGAAAAAAGCACAGCTGCTACCCTACTACTAGGACGAGATGGAAATAAAACGAAAGATGAAGAGGTCGAAGATACTCACCATAGTGCTCGTCGAAAAAGAACTTGCCTAAGAACTCATACGCTTACCAACTTCGAGAGGAATTCTTGGTGAAGGGATAGTCTTGTTCCGGGGAAAGATGTTAAGGCTTGTTGAAGCTCAGAACTAGACCTTGTGAGGGAATCGAAACCGAAAGACCTTGTTGTGTAAGTCTCTTGTGGAATCGTCATTGTATCCTATGGAGTCATCAGGTGAATTAGAAAAAAATATAGCAAATAAAAGTAAAAACTCACCGATGTCGTTGTCACCAAGGCTTGCATTCCCCAGCAACACCGCCAATTTGTTAGCACAAACTTCCACCCTCTAATTGAGCTGATAAACCTATTATAACAGTGATGAAAACTTGGTTAATTCAAGGAGAAAAGCCCCAAATTGTCACAGGCTAGACCCCTCTTCGTTTGGCCTAGTGCTTGCTAGCCTCAGCGAGGAGTCCCTAGGGACCCTGGGTACCTTGCTATTGTGTTTCAAGACTAATTTTCTACCTATAAACCCAAAAAGCACCAAGTTGTTCATCTTGGACATAGTGTTAAAACTGTCCAAAACAATGGGGAAAATATAGTTTTTTACTTGGAGGGATCCTGAAGGGTTAGCACAATGAATATAGAATAGAAATATAACAGAAAACTACTCAAAAGATCAATAAAATCAAAATGAATAGTTAAGGAGAATGATAAATCAAATTACAAAATTCACAAAACACTGACAAGAAACGAGGTTAGAACACAAACACTCGATTTATTTATTGATAAGCTTGCAAGAGGGTTGGTTGCACCACAATTGGCAAGTCCACAACCGGTACAACGATCACTTTGCTCAAAGAAGAGTCACTAAACTAAGAGAGAGAGAGAGAGAAGAACGAGAAAGAAACACTATGCTAGTTGTTGCTAAGAACCGACCAATAACCAATGAAGACCATCCAATATATAGGAGAGTGGGAATAAAATAGGAGTTAATGCGCATGAGGGAATAAGTGTGAATAAGAAATTTAGGAATTAATGTGCACGAGGGAATAAGTGTGAGTGAGTAATGCACATGGGTGAGTTATGAGTGAGAGTGTATGGAGGATAATTTTAACTTTCCAGCGCATGTTAGATTGCTAAATTTGGCCAAGGGATGAGGGAAATAGGAGTTAAAGGTAAATTCGCCCTATTTTTTAGGGATTTTCTAAAATTTAGAAATTTTGCGTTTAAAAGCAATTTAGGGAAAAAATTTAAAAACATAATGCATGGAAAGTGAGAGGAATAGAGTGAGAAAAATTAGCCTTGAGTGGCTAAACTTTCTCCAGAAAATGCCACCTCACCCATGCGCCACCTCTTTAGCTTAATTAATTCTCATTTAATGCATAATCCTTGGAAAATGTGCCCTTGGTCCATGATGTCGTGTAGATGCCACATCATCCTGATACTCTACCACATGTCGAAATCTAATCTTGCCACCTGTCACTACTAGAGATGACAATGACTGCTAAAATGGAAATTTCCAAAAATAGCCATTCGATCCTAAAAATTTGAAACTTGTCGAAACTAACCCAAACTCTCCACAAATGCTCGGAATGGCTAGCGCCCAAGAGAGGTGTGCACTTCAACCCTAGAACTTGTACTTGCTGAAATTTCCAAAATCACATGTGTGTTGTGTTTCCTCAATGGGGAAATCAAATTTATTTATATTAGACTGGACACATCAAAAGTGGTGTCTATTGGCACAATAGGGCCGACCTCAATAACTCAAAATATAATTAATAATTACCATATTAATTATCTTTTACATTAATTCTATTTCACTTTATGGTGGGGCCGACCTGTACCCTTTACATCACAATTAGGGTTACACCTTACAGGTAAATCTAACTCTTAGACAATATAGCAAGGGATCTCACACACCCACTAGTGCTTAGCCACTAGGGGCACGTCCACCTGTGCTCAGCCACAGGGACGTCCAAATCAACAGATCTCTATCTCACTGAGTCTCACAAGAGAATCATCTGGACACACACTCACTAGTGCTTAGCCACTAGGATCACATCCACCTATGCTCAGTCGTAGGGATGTCCTACTCAACAAATCTCTATCTCACTGAGTCTCATAGGAAAATCATCTGGAGTACCACAACGTCTCAACTCTCTACACAAAGGAGAACAGTAAACCAATCACATGGGCTCATGCACCCCTCACAGGAAAACACATTGTTTCATCTCAAACGACACACCCATCTCATCAGCATCTTCCCTACTCAGGGGCACACAGCATTCCATCTCCGTCTCAAAAAGAACGACACACCCATCTCATGGGCATTTTCCCTACACAGGGGCACATAGCGTTCCATCTCTGTCTCAGAGAGGAACGACACACCCATCTCA
This sequence comes from Picea glauca, assembly GCA_000966675.3. NCBI lineage: Eukaryota > Viridiplantae > Streptophyta > Pinopsida > Pinales > Pinaceae > Picea > Picea glauca. The sequence continues at coordinate 80,868 of JZKD02S1666613.1, forward strand.
TGGGCACACCCAACTCATGGGCTCTCTCACATGCCGACTCACTCAGTCTATGTCTAGGAGGATGTCTCACGCAGTTGTAATCATCAGCACTCCCTTTCAACTAGGGAGGCATTCTCCTCCAAGCCAAGTCTCTCACGGAAGTACTCGAACTTCGTCTTGGCTATAATCATCAACACTCCCTCTCAACTAGGGAGGTATTCTCCACTAGGCCAAGTCTCTCACGAAAGTACTCGAACTTCATCTTGGCAAGCGGTTTGGTGAAGAGATCTGCAATCTGCTTATGTGTAGGAAGGTACTGCACGTGTACTGCTTTCCTCTACACGATGTCTCTGATATAATGATATTTTATCTCAATGTGTTTCGATCTATTGTGAAACACAAGGTTCTCAGAGAGCTTCACATAGCTCTGGTTATCACAATGAATAATGGTAGGATCCATCTCATGATCAAATAAATCTGTCAGGAGCTTGCGAAGCCACACTGCTTCGGGGACTGCCACAGTCAATGCTATATACTCTGCTTCTGCGGTACTCAAGGCCACAGATCTTTGTTTCCTGTTGCACCAGGAAACCATGACAGACCCCAAGGTAAAACAATAACCGGATGTGCTCTTCCGGTCCACTGCGCTCCCTGCCCAATCTGCATCGCCATGTCTCTGCAAACTCAAGTCTACACTGGAGGCATATCTCAGGCCATATCCAACAGTGCTTCATAGATATCTCAATACATGCTTCGCTACTATCCAGTGAGTCTGTCTCGGCTAACTCATGAACTGACTAAGTACATTCATTGCATAGCATATATCAGGTCTGGTGTTAACCAGATACATCAATGATCCAATCAGCTATCGATATAAATGTGGATCGATCTCATCTGAATCAGCATCATTCATTTTCTTCAAATCCATCACCATCGATGTAGGCATGGATTTGCACTCTGTCATACCGAACTTCTTCAATATCTCCACTGTATATTTTCCTTGACTCGGGGAAATCTCATCAGTTCTCTGCCATACTTCTAGTCCGAAGAAGTAGTGCATCATACCCAGATCCTTCATCTCGAAAAACAGAAGTCAATGCTCACTTGCATTGAGCAATAAGTCTTTCTGAACTAGTAAGGAATAAATCATCCACATACAGGACCAAGATGAGGCACTCGTCACCAACAATATGATAATATAGGTTTGGTTTAGCAACACTCTTGCTGAAACCCAAACTCATCAAGAATCCATCCATCTTCTAGTACCAAGCATGAGGTATCTGCTTTAGTCCATACAGGACTTTCTTCAACCTGCACACATGAGATTTCTCGTTGTGTATCATGAATCCTTTTGGTTGCTCGATATAAACTTCTTCCTCAATCTCACCATTGAGAAAAGTTGTCTTTACATCCATCTGATGTAGTTTCCAACCCATGGATGCAACTAGTGCAATGATAGTACGGATGGAAGAGTATCAGGCTACTGGAGCAAATGTCTCATCATGGTCAACTCCCTCTACTTGTGAGAATCCTCTGGCTACAAATCTCGCTTTGTATTTCTCGATACTTCCATCAGCTACATGTTTGATCTTATAGATCCACTTGGAAGTCACTACAGACTTCCCTTCTGGTCTCGGAACAATATCCCATACATCATTCTTCAAGATAGACTGATATTCTTCTGCCATGGCATCCTGCCATACCTGATCACCTGTAGCTTCTCCATGACAAGAAGGCTCAGAATCAATGATGTGACTCATGTTTTAAAAGTAGCTCAAAAGTCTCTTTGGTCTCTTGCTCTCTCAGAATGTGCCTTAAGGAGATGCATGTCCCTCTGCCTCTTGCAGAGATTGTCAAGCCTAGACAGGCCTTTTATGGCCTACTGCAATGTCTCTGGGAATATCAACTAGAGGAACTGGATCAACTGTATCAATGGCTATCTCCCTCTGAACTGTTGAAGGGGAAGAAGGTATTGTCTCACTGTCAATCTCCATCTAAGATTCTCTGGATCTTTGAAAGACTATCTCTTCTTCAAAAATAGCATCTCTACTTACCTCAATTTGTCTTTAACTAGAGATGTAGATCTGATATGCCTTTGAAGATTCATTGTATCCCTCAAATGTACCCTTTCTCCCTGAAGGGTCTAGCTTGGATCTCTTCTCTATGGGTACATGAAAATATACTGGGCACCCAAATATCCTGAAGTGTCCAATCTCAGGCTTCACTTCGGTGAAGGCTTCTTCGAGAGTTTATGTTCTTCAAAATCTAGTGAGAACTCTTGTTCTAAACATATATTGTTGTCATGCATGCTTCTACCCACAGAATAATAGGAAGACTCTGATCGTGCATCATTGCTTTGGTTGCCTCAATGATGGTTATGTTCTTCCTCCTCAAATAGTTTTGACTCCCTCTCAGTCAAGTGACTCCCTCTGAAGGATAAACATCTTCCTTTGTTGTTAACCTGCCTGGAACAAGAAACCATACGAAAGGAAACAAGACAAGAATATCTCCTAGAGGAGAATAATGAGTACATCTCTAAAATCAAAACAATTTAAGAATTGTTGTCACAACTACAACACCTACTTGTAATGTAGCAAACTTAGAAATGTAGGTTAGAGGCATGATAATTAAAACAATCAAACCTGGAGTCTTCACTTCCAGTGTGTTGTTCCTCTAAATGCACTGAGATCCCTCTGGATCCACGATTGCAGCAATGGTTCCTTCCTCCTGTAAGTACCCTCATGACAATGATACAAATAATATATATACAAGTGCATACCTGAGAGTGCTGATATGATTTCTCCAATGGCACCTAGCTGATCTCTGATCTCTGACATCTTCATGAAGAAGAGAGCAACGGTGTCACCTTTTGTCATCTTGATATTTTGAAGCTTAGCCCTTCAATGTAAGAGCTCTAAGGGTGTTGTCACTCTAAAACATATTCTTCAATGCCTCATACATTTCATAAGTTGTCTTCAGGTTGGCAATACGAGGGAGGAGATGATCTCTTATTGAGTAGATGATTATCTTCCTTACCTTAGCGTCATCTTCCTTGCTTTCTTCCTTCTCTTCATCGGTAGTTGTCTCTGGCAAAGCCTTTAGTATTGTTCACAATAGATCTTCCTCTTCAAGGGTGACTTGAAGTCTTGACTTCCAGGAGCTGAAGTTGATTGATCCATCAAGACTATCTTCCACCAAGGTTTTGTTCATCATATGTTCAGATTCTTCACAAACCCTTGTCAACTGGGTTAGAAAACCTAACAGCTAGGCTAGGCTAGCAACCTTAGGTTTTGTTGGGCTTATGACTGCCAACAATAAGCCTTGAAGTTCAGAAGAACACAGGTAAGCTTGAAAGCTTCTTCAAAGAGCTGCAGAAACCTTAAAACCAAAAATCTGCAGAAAATTTAGGAACCCTAGAAACCTTAGGGCCAAAAATCCAAAATGCTCGGAAATGAAATCTGAAACTTGTTGGAGGTGTGCTGAGGGAGGTTGTACACTCCCATACAACTTTTAGCCCCAACGTCCAAGTTTAAGGTGTTGAAATACCTCAGAAAAGGAGGGTCGTACGGATTTTCTGGAAACCCTAGGAGGGTTGTACGGTTCTGCAAAAGTGAGAGGATGATTGGTAATTGCTTGTGCAATGGGTTCTTCAAGACCTAAGCTCTAATACCATGTTGAATTTTCACTATGCTAGGCTCAAGCATGAGGTTTACTTCAATTTTAGCATTTTACTTGAACCATAGACAAATGCAACTACACCATTAACAATTGTTACAATAACCAAGATCACAAGAAGAAATACCATGCACAAGAACACAAGAAATATCCTGGGAAACCCTTGTCAACAAGGGAAGAAAACCCAGCGAATCCTTTGCTATATTCTCAAGAGAAAGATCTCCCACACCATAGACCTAGCACACAAAAGGGTGCTCTCAAAAACCAAGAAGGCTAGCGCCCAAGAGAGGTGCGCACTTCAGCCCTAGAACTTGTATTTGCTGAAATTTCCAAAATCACATTTGTGTTGTGTTTCCTCAATGGGGAAATCACCTTTATTTATATTAGACTAGACACATTAAAAGTGGTGTCTATTGGCACAACAGGGTCAACCTCAATAACTCAAAATATAATTAATAATTACCATATTAATTATCTTTTACATTAATTTTCTTTCACTTTATGGTGGGGTCGACCTGTACCCTTTACATCACAATTAGGGTTACAGGTAAATCTAACTCTTATACAATATAACAAGGGATCTCACACACCCACTAGGGGCATGTCCACCTGTGCTCAGCCACAGGGACGTCCAAATCAATAGATCTCTATCTGTTGATTTCAACGTCCCTCGGAGACCTGGAGAGCCAAAATACATTCTCGATCGTCGGATCATTCGAAGTAAATCTCAGTCATCAGATCATTCGAAGAAGATTTCAAGCGCCATATCGTCCGAAGCGAATCTAGGTCGTCTGATCCAGAGCGTCAGTTTGAGTGTTGAAATTCCCAAAGCCCGGAGACCCGGAGAGCCGAAATACATTCTCGATCGTCGAATCATCCAAAGTAAATCTAAGTCGTCAGATCATCCGAAGAAGATCTCAAGCGTCAGATCGTCCGAAGCGAATCTGGGCCGTCTGATCCAGAGCGTCAGTTTGAGTGTTGAAATTCCTGAAGCCCAGAGACCCGGAGAGCCGAAATACATTCTCAACCGTCGGATCATCCGAAGTAAATCTCAGTCGTCAGATCATCCGAAGAAGATCTCAAGCATTGGATCGTCCGAAGTGAATCTAGGCCGTCTGATCCAGAGCGTAAGTCTGAGATTTGAGATTTCAGAAGTCTGGAGACCCGAAGGAGATCTTGACCGTTGATCAAGAAAGGGGCTGCAGAACCGTTGATCTGGTTGAAAGGTCAAATTCCCGAAGTGGAAGCAGAGCCATCGATTGAGAAGGACAGGTGTCCACGGATCATCGACTCCAGAAGATTGGCATACGGAAGAAAGCAGGGTTTGAGATTTGAAACTCCCAAAACCCGGATCACGAAATAAATCACAGTCGTTGATTTAGGGAGGTTAGATCTAATCTGCAGATCATGAAAGGACAGATCTTAACCGTCCGTTCAGGAGCACTGTCAAGATCATGAGATCGATGGTCCCGTCACATTGCGGGGTCAGAACATACTTGGGTCTTAATTTTTCGTGAGCGGGCTGCAATTGAAACCATGGTTTTGGAGAAAGGGTACGTGGCAGCTGGAGGTGGATTGTGGGGAGAAAAGCGGTTGATCCCAAACCACTCTTGGAAGCGCCCGCAATCGTTCGCTTACGCAAGGACGTAGCCCGAGGTGACATGCGACAGGGGGCTAACGAGAAGAGAGCTCGCGCCGACAATTACGTGGTCACGTGAGACCATCGCCCAAAGTCACAGCCAATGGTCATGTGGAGAGGAACGTTGCACCAGGTGCTAGTTCGTGCATGTAAAGTTCACGAGGACCTGTGGATCAAAAAACCTCTACGTGTATAATCCAACGGCACTGATCAAACCGAATCTGATCGAAGGGTTGTTGTTTCATCTCATGATTTCTTGATCAGTTACGATTCAATTACACTAATTGAATCATTGCTCTGGGACGTTGGAATCATGGCTCTAGAGCATTCTGAGATTCCCGACATGGGTGTTGGAGATTCGGAGAGTAACAGATGATGATGGCATGAATAAAAGAAAAAAGCCATGACAGAGGAAGGCTATTGTTTCTCGGTAAAACAAGTTGAACTGTATGTGATCAAGGTCACAGCAGGAACAGAGCGTGAAAGATGCAGAGATGAAGAACATAAGTTGGACAGAGCAGAAATGGTGAAAACTGCAAACTGTACGAGAACCTAAGAGCATGAGAAGAACAGAGGAAGAGCAGATGGAGAGAGACAGCAAGTGGAGCCAAGCATGAACAGACAGAAGCAGAACAGTGATGAGACTGGTAAGCCATTGATAAATACTGTATCTCTGTAATAAATTTCAGCAAGCAAATATTTATATCTCAGGGTGCAAGGGTGGTGCTAGGGAGGACTGTTGTCCTCAGAGTTTCATGTGGGTGCTTGAACATAGAGAGTTGTAGCTTCCATCTGCTTGCAGCGAGAAAAATCAGGGTGGTAGGGTGGTGCAAGGGAGACCTATTGTTCTCTGTTATACATGTTGGTGCTTGTGTGAATGGAAGTTGGTGCTGGAACATAAAAGGGAGTTGGTGCTTCCTTCTAATGGGTGCTAGAGAAACCAGAGAGTTGGTGCTCTCAGCAAGTTGTTGCTTGTAAAACAGAGGTGGTAGCCTCAAAAGGAGTTAGTGCTCATAAGAATGATAATGTACAGAAAATAAAGACTACTTATCATATCAAGAAGAAGAGGTTTTCTCCCTTTATGGATTTCCTTGGGAATATTTGTCTCTATGTATTTCATGTGTGAGATTGATGTTGAATACTCTATTGCTTACTTCCCTGAATTATTGTGATCACCATTGAGTGTTTGGTAATGAATTTAAAATGGGCATAATTGTTTAAGCACAGTAACAACTGATTCACCCCCCCCCAGTTGTCTTAGTATTTCCAACAAGATAGGACGCATTGAAGAAAGGTTGGGCCCTCCAAGGCCAAGCTCAAGTCATATGTCTCTCGGTACTCCATGTCTAGGACCTATCGACCTCGAGACATAATCTCCTTAGTTATCCCTAGGATAGGGGATAACATCTAGCTCCAACTCAGGGACATGTGCTCACCGTAGAGCGCATGAGAACCTCAGCATCTCTGGCATGAACTGTGATCTACTAGATCTCAACAAAAACAATTAGTAATCTCTTGGGGTGGTGATATCACCCCCGGCTCATATATGATACAATGAAATAAAAGTAAGCAAGCATATATACAAATGGAAATGAAACTACAACTACATTATTCTAGCATGATATGCAAATGGTATATACAATGAATGCAAATGCCTACCTAGTTACCTGTACTTACCTATGAAGTCAAGTCTTTGCCCCTTGATGGGGTTTGAGGAGGTGTCCACTAACCGATAATGGACGTCTTCTTCCTTCCAACGTAGATAGATAGTAGGCATCATTGACTGACTTAATTCTGAGTCTGAAAGGTCCAAGCCAAAACTGTGCATTCCCTTTAACATTAGTAGGCTCTCCCCTTTTTGTATCCCACATCCAGACCGTATCTCCCTCTTGGTAATCCTTTGTTTAGAATTTGGCTACTTCTTGTACAACTCTAGTATATTGTTTTGAGGGAGGACGGTGGGGTTCTGCTGTAAAGACTTCCTGCTGGGTCGGTCTTATCAATATGTCGTCATCTCTTTTCTTTAATAGCTTGACAGTCCCAACTTCTTTGTCCTTGTATTTGTCTGGGAGTTGTTGGTATTCTTCCTTCTTTGGCCATTGTATTTTATCAAAGTCTTCCTCTGAAGCGAAAGGCAAATCCTCAAAAGAAAATACAGGAACACTTTCCTTGATTAGCTCATGTGTCTGGCTAGTTTCAACATCATCATCAATTTCCTACACATGGACCTTGGACATTGGCACATTTGAGAGGCGGCTTATTGTCCCGTCATTCATAGGCACATTAATGTAAGTTAGATCTATTTCTAAGGTGCCTCCCAACATTGCAGCAAACTTCCTGGACAACAGCATTCCCCATACATCCGGGACATCCACAACCACAATATCCATGTGGATCACTCTCTCAGGATATCCTCCAAGGCATACTTCAACGTTTTCAACTACCCCATGGGTGGGTATGGCCCTGGATTCAAAACCACACACATTCTTGTAAGGCCGTGTGGCCTTTAGGCCTAATTTCTCCATGACCTTCAAAGACATCATATTAGCCCCTGCTCCTGAATCAAGCATACAATTGTTAAGGCATTTGTTATTAACCAATAATGTCATGAAGAAAGGCGGGTGCCCATCATACTGAACCCTAAAATGGTCTGCTTGTAACATGATAGGAGGGTCCATTGGCTCATCAGATACTTTGAAAAAAAATTCAAACCTTTATTTTACAGATGGGACCTTGATGACTTCCCTTAGTGGAATGGTTACGTGCATTTTTGCCAATGCACCTTCAAAGTCAAAATTTAAATCCACCTTGTCGGTTTTGGGAGGATTTTTAGGAAGAAGTATATTCATAGGTGGAGGTCTTGTTTGTGAAATTACAGGCCCAATAGAGAGAGGTTGGTTCATTCATTTTTGCCTAGTGTACACTTGGAATTCTTCCTTCTTCAACTTTTCTCTCGACTCTTGGTCAAGGTTATTTATCACCTCCATCCTAGCCTTCCTGGTTGCTTTCTTTATGCCTTCTTGATGTTCTTCAAGTGTGACATTAAGGCAATAATGAGGACCTTCAATGGTATGATTGACAATGTTCACTTGATCATGTTCACCATTGTTGAGGGGACACTCATGCTCCCAATGTGAGTCTTTGCATTGTAAGCACCAAGGGTTTTCATCTACCATGTTTACGGGGGATAAAGTATTAGGAACTTCTTGATCATTTTTTGGTCTAAAAACCTAAGTTCCTTTCTAGAATTGCCCTTTGTAAGGAACCCTAAGGGCTTGTTGCTAAGCTCTTTCCAAGTTGACAATCCTGTTCATCATTAGCTCTTGGGTTTTTACCATGCCATCTACAGTCAACTGTAGCTTTGCCGAGCTAGCGTTAATATCTGAGGTAGGTTCGACATTATAGACTATCTTAGGTTTAGCATCCACTTTGACTCTTGAGGCAGAGAAAGGCTCAACTCTAGATGACGATAGATTGTCTTCAATCCTTGTAGCTACCTCTTGGGCTTCTTGGATTGTTTTAGGGGCTTCTCTAAGGAGAAAGCCCATCTGTCCTGTAAAGGCTTTGGTGTAAAGAAAGAGAAGGAAACTTTCTAAAGGATGATGGCTCACTAGGATCTTTTGCATTAAGTTTTCAAATTTATCATGAAATTCCCTAACAGTTTCATTCTCTTGTTTTGTGAGGTTATTCAGCCTTATCAACAACATGTTGGGGTCTTCCTTGACACTCCATCGTTTGAGGAATATTTCCTCCAATTTATCCATGGTTTTAATACTAGCATCAGGGAGACCATTGTACCATCGTCTAGTGCCATCATGGAGGGTAGCAGAGAACAATTTCATAGCTAAATCTTCAGCATCATCACTGATGGGATGAAGCTGAAAAAAGGCCCAAAAATTACTCATATGATCCTCAGCGCTGACTACATCGTTACCAGTGAACTTAGGCAACCATTTCTCATATTTAGGGGGCATTTCCCTAGGGTGTCCTGGTATGCATGTCATGTCTAGCGGTTTGAAGAGCTTGGATGACCATTGCTTTTGGCTATTAGCTTGGTTTGGATTAACAGTCTGAGTTCTTGTGCTAGACATTGTGTTTAAAGGAAGATTGCCTCCAAATAATGATTTTACTATAGGAGAGTTTCTGAAAGGTTTTCTTCTAAATGACTTGGGAGAGTCGATATACCTCCTTGAGCTTTGTGGAGTCGCTAGATAATTTTCTTGAAACTATCAAAGGGATGAGGGGATCACCCTCAGTGGAGTCGCACGGTAAGTTTTGTAAGATAAAGGATTTTTTGAGGAAAGGCTTACCGAAAAGTGACGTCTTTGTGGAGAATCGACTCAATGTTCCCCGGCAACTGCACCAAATATGTTATCGCACAATTTGTACTTGCCCAAAGCCAAAGGCAAGTGGATACTGAAGTGGCATAACAAGGAGGATGACCTATCACTGTCACCTTAATAGGACACCTCTATCTATTAAGGAGTAAGGCAAGTGGATACTGAAGTGGCATAACAAGGAGGATGACCTATCACTGTCACCTTAATAGGACACCTCTATCTATTAAGGAGTAGTACCCCCAGGGGAGACATCCCTAGTGACCTAGGGGTTTGAGAAGGCTAAGGTAAAAGTTATGAGAAAGTCCCACCCCTCTCACAAGTCACTCAGATCAGAAGTTCTGAGGTTTTACTAAGATGAAGCAAAAGATAAATTAAGTGTACATGCCCAGAACAAGACAACAAGTAGAAAAGAAATGCAATTTGCAAGTACCATATGATGTCAATGCTTCATAAAACCATAAACTTCTGAAAGATAAACAAGCTGATATAAAACTGAAGCAATGTAAATATTTATAACAGCAATGAATATTTAGCAATAGCTACAACAATTATGCCTCAATAATGTTTTAAGAATGACAAGAAATAATAGCCTTAAGTTGACAGAATGATAATAGTTGTCAGAAGCAATTATGGCAATGTTTAATCAGCTTTAATCTTGCTTTTACGATGAATTTGTTGTTGTTATAGATGGATGTAGCAATCTTTTGCAACAACAGCAAATTGGTTAGTGAGTTAGTCTAATTTAGAGTTAGTAAGAGTTAGTAAAAGTCTTAGAGAAGATGGTTTAAGAGTTGTTTGGTCAATCAATCACTTGCAAGGAGTGGACAAGTGCCTTTTAGGGTAATGGGGTCAAAGTTTGCAGCGGCAATTCTTAGAGGAAAACAACAAATGATAATAGGTAATCTAAAGGGATGGGTGAGATGATTGAGGTGTTAGTAACCTAAGGCCTCAATATCTAAACCCTAGAAGGAAAAAATGCTAGGAAGTAAGTAACCTTAGGCCCTAGCGATTTCCTTTTTCCTTAGATCAAGCTTGAAATAAAATATATGAAGCTAATCAAGCAATGCTACTAGAGTGCTACAAAGGTAGGGCTCTAGTGTATTCTTCAAAAGAGATGTTTTAAAGCAAATGCAAGTAGGTGGAAAATTATAAGGAAAAGGATAATAACATATGCTTCTCCCATAGGGTTTCAAGCTAGCAATTTCATAATCTTAGAAATGAACAAGCAAATTTACCATAACCGTTCAAAAATAAATGAAGAATTGCAGATTTACTTACTTCATCAAGAATAATCTAGCAACAAAACCTTAGTTGAAGACTTTCCACCATGAAAATGCCAAAATACACCAAGAATAGCC
>JZKD02S1666613.1:113789-125696 GCA_000966675.3 Picea glauca
AAATAGAGGGACCCATAAAAAAATAATAAAACAAGACCTAGTCAAAGGATAGGGGGTCTCATCACAAGCCAGCATATTAGGTCCATGGGCATCTAGCGGTATGACACTACTAGCATCTGGTTACCACGCCGGGGTAGTGGCTCTTGGTGGCATAGCCAAGAGAAAGGGGGTCTCATCACGAGCCAGCCTTCTCATTTCCGTGAAAGTGTTTGTGGGTAACATTGCCACCACTGGTCACCACACCAAGGCAGTGTCCCTTGATTAGCTTCTTGAAGAAAAAGCAATAAAGAATAAAGATAAAAGGCATGAATGGGCTTGGAAACATTTGCATATAGGACAGGTGCAGCTCGCCTTCTACAAAGGCACCCACAGGTAAGCCATGCATTTCCCTGCTATCACTACACCCCTTGTCAAGACATCCCTTATCCACCTCATCCACTAACATGACTTGGATTTGACTTCTCCCGAAACATCCCACATCCAGTGAGCATTAGCCCAATAGGACGCCCTGTCACTTCTTCCAAACTTGGCTTCCAGATTTGTGTAATGTCTTTGAGCACTTGACTAGGTAAAAAGGGTTTTATGCACATGTTTAATAAAATTGATGATTGGATATGATTGACATTGCTATGATCCCTGTTACTTGTGAGCCCATGGAGGGCGTATCTGTTGATGTGCAGGATCGTACTCGACAGACAAGTACCATATTGGACAGGTACACATGGGGAGATGATTAGTTCGAACCTCCATGGGGTTGAGAGCCCACCAGATGGATGTTGAGACCCCAGCAGGGGGCAGAGACAGGTCAGAGGGGTTTGCACCAGAGAAGAGGAGTATGTTCCACAAAGGCAACCTGGCAGAGCCTTACCAAGGGGGGTTGTGCCCTTTCCACTGGGACATTGGCGTTGGAAGGCCCATGACGTCACCCAGACTTCTTATGACATCATCCAGCGATATGGGAGTTTGGGAGGCAGTTGAGGCATGTTTGGAACATGTGGCAGCTTCTAGAGGCTCAAGGAGGGCTAACGTTTTGGTCCAGGAGGCCCATGTTGCCCTAGAAAGGGCTAACGTCAACCTAAAAGGGCATGACGTCTTCACTTTTGCTTGATTAGGGTTTTAAATTATGACATTTAATGTAAAACAGTATTATTATGTATTTTGGCCTTGTCGGCCTTTTGGTGACCTAAAATTTTATTAAGGTCATTGCTATTGTATAAATATAGAGCTAAAACTCTCTTATTTTCATCATCTTTCACTCACTCTTGGTGAGGTCTGAAATTTGCGCCCTCCCTTAGGGTTTTTGGCTGAAATATTGATACGCACTTGTTGAAGGAGGCTTTTCTTGGCTTTTTTCTGCATTTTCTTGGTGGAAGGTTTACAACTAGGGTTTGGCTTAATAAATGCTTGGTGAATGTAAGTGAATTTCTGCAATCCTTCTTTATTTGAATGGTTATGGTTCTTTTACTTTCATTTTAATGAAAATTTGTTGGATTAAACCCTAGGGAATAATCACATGTTGGTGTCCTTGTTTCATGTCCCTACTAAGTTATGCTAAGAGCCATTGTATTTGCTAAAGATAAATGTTGGAGCCTTGCCATAGCAACACTTTACCATTCACTCTTCAAGCTAGCCATTTTTATTTTGCCGTTTGAGCTAAAGAAGGAGGAAGACGCATTAAGGCCTAGGGTTTCTACACCTTMGTGAGTCGTTTTCCAGTAGGGTTTGATTGTTGAAGCCTTGCCTTAGCAACACCTCAACCATCACATCTCTCMTGTCTTTAGTCCAACCATTATCGTTTCATCCTTCAACTCTTGCAGCTAGTTTGACTCCATTTGCCCTAATAGCGCACTGATCTAAGACCTTGTACTTGAGTGYTTTTGATCACAACTTCCAAATACTCTTGAACAATCATTAACATCTTCTAACCCTAGACTAGATTAACTTACTAACCCTAATGTTGTTGTTATTCATTTGAGTTATACTTATACTTTGCGGCATTTAATCCTTTATTTGAGCAAATTAAAAGATTGGCTAGTCGTTGCTTCTAATGAATGTTGGTATTTGACATTGATGATAAATCGTTATTGCTCATTGTGAAGCTTCTTTAGCATTTATTGTGACGTGATATATTGTAATCGTTGCTATTGTACATCATTCATTTGCTTCATCAATATTGTCTATCAATTTCTTTATATCAGAAAGTCCTTGATTATATGAAGTACTAACCAAGCAAGTGATCTTGCACATGTATAGTTTTTCTTGTTGCTTTGTCTCGAGCAGGTACACTTTTGGTTATCATCTGTACTTCCGGTTATCACTTTCTTTATTGGTTGTTTAGCCGGACTTTCTGATCGATGGTGACTTGTGAGGGGGGAAACTTTAATTTATCTATAAGCATTTGCCTTCTCAAAACCCCAGGTCACCAAGGACGTCTCCCCTGGGCCTACCACCCTAAATAGAAAGAGTTATCCTATCGAGGTGACAGTGGTAGGATAGTCTTAGTTTCGCCAGTTTTCCCTTCTTTCACCTATCCTTTACTTCCAAGTACAAACTGCGTGATAACATACCCTTTATCCAACATCTCTTTCAGCTGCACTTTCAAGTTTCAACTCTACCAGTTCTGTTGTGCTCATCCTGTATGGTACTTTTGATGTTGGTACTACCCCAAGCACAAGGTCTATTGAAAATTCAAGATCTCTCTTAGGAGGAAGTTCACGCACCTTCTCTAGGAACACATCCTTAAATTCCCACAGTATTGGGTGGTCTTCAACCTTCAACTCCTTGCCTTCTGATGAGTTTAGCACTTGTATTGCATATAAGGGACACCCTTTTCAACTGAATTTCTTAAGCTATAATGATGATATTTGTCTAACTGAAACTGGCTTCTGAATGCCTTGCAAAACTCTTGCATTACCTTCTTCAATTTCACACTCCAAAGTCTTATCATAGCAATTTAATTTTTCTTTTTGAACAGCTAACCAATCCATACCTATCAGCACATCATATGATCCTAGGGGTAGGATATTCAAGGTTGCATGAGTATGCAGTCCACTCATTTCAAATGAACAAGCTTCTACTACCTCTGCCACTTTTCTCTTAGTTCATGTGGCCAACTAAACCAACAATGCCTTTGCATGTTTCTTCCTCTGTAAGGCACATGCTTCAACAACTTGAGTTGAAATATAACTAAGATTAGATCCAGGTTCAATTAAAATAGAGACGGGTTGCTTGGCAATTATACCTTCCAACTCCACTACCGAAGCTTAGTGATCTACTTGTTGATTTTCCATGGCTGCATAAATCCTAAGCACACTTTTGGCCACATTATTGACCATAGTAGCCTCTTGAACATGATAAACTCTTATGTTGTCATGCTGTCGCAGTTCCTTGGGATTCCCGTGACTGCTGTCAGACGCAATCCCGAGTCAGGTTTCTCGAATTCGAAGGGGCAATCTAGTGAGTCCTTTTGTCAGGTTTTAGTTGACTCTTTGCTTCTTCCAAACACTAAATCTGTCAACAGTTATGACTGCTTCAACCACCAATCCTACTTTCCATAACTGATCACGTGGCTTTATGCAAATCTAAGTACGTTGGCAGGTGATGCATTCAATTATGTAGTTGTAGGATGGAATGTTGAACAAAGTTCCTATTTTCTTCATTGAAACTTATCCACTCCACCTCACCAGTCCACCTCACCATTTCCCACTTGTGATATCACGGCCAATACTCAAAGTTTTTCTTCCTCAGTCAGTTGTCTGATGTTTTCTATTAAACAAAAACATAATTACATGCTTCATAACCACAGTGTATGAAGTCTTAGCATCATTACAATTATGGAGAAAACAGGGTGTTACATAAATAAAGAAAACTAAATGCAAATAACTTATAATCATATATGATAAATTATAATTAATAATAATATTGAACAATTCCACACAAAACATAAAGAATGGCATTCATGTTTCATACAATAATAAACTATAAATAATCAATGTTGCTCTAATGGTCGATATTTGGTAAAATTTTAAATTGAGCTAATACATTGTTCGAAATGGCAAAATGCCCAAAATATATGTTCACTATTCATACTAGATAAATATATGTTCCTTACTCATACTAGATAGCCAGAAGGTTGATATAATTGTATAAATATGAAAATGCCAACCTCAATTTACCTCATTTTTTCTTGAATCTCCAAGCTACTCAACTCAAATCTTCATTGCTATAGACAGAAACTCCATCCTGGGTTTTAAAAAACATGCTCGCCAATAATTCAAAACTCTAAAAAATACTCTCAAGGCAGCCACTATCTTGTTCTACTTTTGTGTTAAAAATACTGAGTAGGGGCATCCAGGAAAAAAACTAAAGTTTTAGTGAGCCACCCAAGTTAGATAAAGGTTAGCAAGTGACTAAGAAGATTTCAAAGTTAGTTTTTGGTTAGTATTTTTTTCTTGGTTCTAACAAGGGATCGCTAAATATCCGAGAAGGTCGAAAAACCTCTAATCATCCCTAACATCCCTCACGTCTCCTAGATGTCCCCAATTTCCTAGTGAATAGACTAAGGACGAGACGTCACTCAGAAAAGGAGATATCCCCCGTCACCCCCCACCCCTTGGGGAAAGGGAAGGAATGGGGATCCATCTCGAGTGCATATTGGTTGATAGAATTATCAAAGGCACTGTTCTTTTATGAACCCTACTTGAAAACTTAGAAAGCATTTTTTGGACTTGTTATCGCAAAAGTTGTAGGTTGGGCAAAGCCCGACCCAACCACCAAATGGCGACAACTGAGAGAGAACCTACCCACTGTCACTTTAGATAGGTGTTCCTGTCACTTTAGAGGTGAAGTGGTCACCTCAAGGGGGGAATCTCGGTGACCCTAGGGTTGAATGAGATGGAAAGTGTGGTGTATGAAAGAATGCCCCTATAGGTCAAGTTTCTATGTATGGAGAAAGGCTTACGTAAGGTCTTGATGGTAGCCAAGGGTTGCCAAGAAGTAGTAGACCTTGCCAATGTTGATTGTACCTACCCGAGATACAAGGAAAACAACGATACAAGCCCAAATATATGATGGACAGGCAAGTTAAGCTTGTTGTCCCTAATTGCAATAGTTAGTAATAGTATATATCAGCAATAAGAATGATAATGAATGTTGCAAAACAAGTTGCTAAAAGTCTAGTTGAAAGAGAAAGAGATAAACTAGGAACAATTAGATCAACTCAAGTAAGATAGCATTCGACTTTAGCAATGAAAGAAGGTTGTAATAAAAGGTGTTTGCAGAAATATTTTGCAGCCTTGTGGTTGTAGCAAACTTGTTGTTACAGTAGTAAATTCAACCACCAAGACTCACAAATAATCCACCCAAAGGTTGCACTAGACCAAGTAGATAAAAAAGGCAAACTCTTAGCTAATTATGACGGTTGAAAAGCAAATTACAAGTGAAAGAGTGTTAGGGTTTCTGCAGCCTATTATCGCGTAGTTTGTAGTTAGAATAGTAAATGGATGAAGAGTAGTCAAACTGGCGTAACTAGAACCAATCCCACCCAATGTCACCTCAATGGGATGGTTCTTTCTGTTTAGGGAGGTAAGGCCCAGGGGAGATGTCCCCGGTGACCTGGAGTTTTGAGAAGGGAAAGGATTGTAAGACAAAGATAAGTTTCCCCCCTCACAAGTCACCACCGAGCAGATAGACCGGCTAACAGCCAATAATAAAGTATAACCATAAAAAAAGAGATATACCTACCTGAGACAAAGCAACAAGAAAATGATATATGCAAGTCTGCTCACTTGGTTAGTACTTCATGTAATAATGACTATCTGATACATATAAGCAATTGAATAATAAATATTGACGAAGTCAATGTTTATGAAATAGCAATGATAATAAATGTCACTTCTTCAATAAATGTTGAGAAAAAACGTGGCATCCAATGTAACAATCAACACTTAATTCAAGTAATGCCCTTAAACAACCATTCAATTGCTCATAAGAAAAACGCTTGTTGCACAAGTGATATTGTAGCAAAAGATGACGGCAGCACTTTGTTAGTAGGGTTAGTTCAAGGCTAGGGTTAGAATAGTTAGGGTTTCATTCAAAGTATTGAGGGTGGTTTTGATCATAATAATCACAATGTTAGGTCTTAGATCAGTGCGTTTCCTAGGGTTAATGGAGTCAAAGGGAGGACGCAAGAGCTGAAGGATCAAGGAAAATAATAAGACTAAAGACTGAAAGATTAAGTCTTGAGGTGTTGCTATGGCAAGGCCTCAAGGTCAAAACCCTAGGGGAGAGAGGCTCACTTTGGTGTAGAGGAACTAGGCCTCAGTGCTCTCTCCTCCTTCCTTAGCTTTAATGGCAAATCAGCTAGCTCAGAAAGTGGCATAAGACTAAGACAAGAGGTCTTGCAAGCAACGTGTTGCTATGGCAAGGCTTTACCAGCAAGCCCTAGGGGAAAACGGCTCTTCAAGGTGTACGGAAACTAGGCCTTAAGACATCTTCTACTTCTTAACCCAGGAAAGGTAAAACGACTAGCAAGAGAAGATGGGAAAGAGTGTAGCTAAGGCTAGGGTCTTTCTCTCTTCAAATAATGGTTGAAAATTCTTAACGGTGACATGAGACAAGGACCAATGATGTGTGCTTGTCACGTAGGGTTTATTCAGCAAATTTATAACAATAAATGCAAGAAATAACAATACAACCATTCAATTAAGAAGTTTTGCAGAAATTCACTTACATGTCACCAAGAAAGATCATAGCAAACCCTAGTTGTAACACCTTCCATCAAGAAATATGCCAAAAATGCCAGAAATAGATCCAAAATGCCTTCCTTCAACAAGTGTGCCTCACAATTTCAGCTAAAGAACCCAAGTGTAGCGCAAATTTAAGACCTCACTAATGAGTGAGTGAAAGATGATGATAAAATGAGAGTGAAAACCCTCAATATATACTGTACCATGACCTAATTTTACATTTTAGGTCATGAAAAGGCCGACAAGGCCAAAATACTAAAAATCATATTGTTTTACATTAAATGACCAAAATTAAACCCTAATCAAGCTAAAGAGAAACGTCATGCCCCTTTGAGGGAGATGTTAGCCCCTTCTAGGGCAGATGCAGCATCCTGGAGCAAAACGTTAGCCCTCCTTGGACTTCTCCAGCCTGCCACACGTGCCAACACTGCCAAATCTGCCTCCCAAGACATCCACAAGGCTGGATGATGTCATGATTATCAAGGGTGATGTCCTAGGCCAATGCTCCAATGGAGAGGGCACAACCCCCCTAGGTCAAGCTCTACCAAGGTGCCTCTAGTGGAACGTCCTCCTCTTCTCCGGTGCAAAGCCCCTGATCCATCTATGTCTTGTCTCTCCCCCCTGATGGGGTCTCAGCATCCATCTGATGGGCTCTTCAGCCCCATGGGGGTCCGAACTGATCATCTCCCCATGTGTACCGATCCAAAATGGTACCTGTCCATCGGGCATGATCCTGCACATCAACAACTACGCCCTCCGTGGGCTCATAAGTCACAGGGATCATAGCAATGTCAATCACATCTCATCATCAATATTATTAAAAATGTGCATAAAATCCCTAATACATCAGTTAAAAGCTCAAAGACATTACACGAGCCTGCAATACAAGTTTGGGGAAAATCACAGTGCGTCCTATTGGGCTAGTGTCCACTGGAAAAGGAAAGTTTACGGAAGAGAGCTCATCGGAGCCATGTAAGTGGGTGAGGTGGTCAAGGGATGTCCTGGCAAGTGGGTGCAGTGGGAACAGAGGATGCAAGGTTTTACCTGTGGGTGCCTTTGTAGAAGGCGAGTTGCACCTGTCCTGGATGCAAATCTTTCCAAGCCCATGCCTTTATTCTTTTATTCTTTTATTCTTTATTGCTTTTTCTTCAAGAGGCTAATTAGGGGACACTGCCTTGGCATGGTGACCAGTGGTGGCAACGTTACCCACAAGTACTTTTGCAGAAATGAGAAGGTTGGCTCATGATGAGACCCCCTTTCCCTTGGCCATGCAACCAAGAGTCACTACCCTAGCATGGTAACCAGATGGTGGTAATGTCATACTGTTAGGCACCCATGGACCTAATAGGCTGGCTCATGATGAGACCCCCTATCCTCTCACTAGGTCTTATTTTGTTATTTTTACGGGTCCCTCTTGCTTCTTGCTAAAAAGCCTTTTATTGCTTTCTCGAGGATCCCTGGGCGAAGCATCTCGAGGTTTTATTCTAAGGCTTTTATCTTTTGCCAGCTTGCTTTTACCTTCTGGGCCTTTAGCCCCTTCTTCCCACAAGGTAAGGTACAATCATGTAAATAGGTCAACCCATTGCCCGGACAAGTGCAAGGGATAGAAGGGCGGGAAGCAAGATGAAAAAGTGGTGTCATGATGGGAGCGGACGATGGCTTTTCATAAACCCTCCCCAGTGGCAAACCAAAACCGACGGGCACAGGCTTACTAGGGCATCTTATCAATCCCCCAAACATGGTCAAGTGAGCAAGCGTAAGATCCAAGCATTTGTTAGAAATAAAAGGAAACAGATGCACATATTCAAAGGTTTTGATGATCAAAGTGACACATACCATGATTCCCGGACTCATTACCTCATGGAGCAAGAGCCATCTCTGACACAAGACCAATCAAATGGTGATGGATGTTGTTGTTGCTGACAAGATAGAGGCGCTGAAATGAAGAAAAGGTGGGCCCTCCAGGGCCATGCTAAAGTCGATCCAGCGCTCGGTACTCCATGTCTAGGACCTATGGGCTTCGAGACATGATCTCCTAGTTATCCCTAAAAGTGGGGATAACATAGCCCTAATGGTTGAAGATAAAATTTTATAACAGCAGCAAGCAATACCCCTTTAGAGGGGACACCCTAGTGGCTGAGAGGTGCTCTAGGCACAAGGAACAAAACCCAAATTGCAGAAAGTTGAAATGACAAAAATTCACGTTCCCCAGTGCACTATTTTATTTCTACAATGCAAAAAAGTAAATGATTGGTGCCTTGACTATTGGGTTATGGAGTCAAAGAGTGAGTTAACTATACTACTTCCTTGGGGGTGTAAACCCTCTTACTCCCCAAGGCAAGTAAAGCTAACTAGAAAAGTGTTATGTGTAAGCCCTTTTACTTCTCCTAGCACTTCCTTAAGTAACAAATTATTTCCAAGACAAAAATTGATGAGCTAGCGGGGTTGTATGCACTTATACTCCCCAAGAAATTCAACTAGTTAACCTTGCAACTAAGAAAATGAGACAATAACAAGATGAAACCCTTCAACTAGAGTAAGAATCAACAAGATAAACTTCTACTTTACCAAGAGTTATCCACCAATATGCAAGAAAAATTATGCTCCATAGGAGGTAGCGCACCACTTCCTTCCACCAATAGCAAAGTAAACCATGACAAAATGCAAAAGAGAGAGAAAATCCCCCAAGTGTAGCGAAAATTTCAGCCAAGTACTTCTCCTAATGGGAGAGTTATGTTATGAAATGAAATTCACATGATCTCTATTTATACAAAAGTCTTAAAATATAGTTTGTCCACTTAGCAAGGGTAAAACATAAGATAAGGGGTCAACAACCCTTGAACCAAATAATACTAAATAATTCATTCAAGATTCACCTTTAGATGACGTCACCCCTTTAGGGCAACATTTTGGCATATGTGACAAGTCGTTGAGGTTGAGGATGGAACGTTTGGCCTCCAAAGGCCTTCTCTTCATGTGCTATGGCCTTCTCCCTCAAGTCAACATGCTCTCTTCATCAATTGATGCCAAGTGTCAATGGGCAACTCTATCACCACCAAACCCTAACCCCCTTGTGACGTCAAACCTCAAGAAAGTGACGTTTTGCCCTCTTCAAGCAAAACGTTTAGATGGTAAGGGCTAGGTTGGGTCCTCCATGATGCCATGCAAGCCTCCAAAGGCATGTCTCTGTCATCACGTGTGTGGGCCTATAGCATCCAACTTATGGGCTTCTTGCCCCATGGAAGCCCAAGCTAGGCTTTTTCTCCCAAAACTGGCCAGCAAGCAAGGTCCTGCAAAACAAAAGGGTACGCCCTCCAAAGATCTCAAGTCAAAGATATCATGACAAGTGTAAACTACATCTAATAAGCAAGGCACCTAAACATGTGCATCAAAACTACCTCATCAAATTAAACAAATGCTCCAAGACCCTATACAATTGACCAAGTTTAGGTATGGGAGGGGTGTCATAAAAGTCCTATTGGGTAGACCAAAACCCTCAAGTAGGGGATGCTCCCAAGGATGGCCTTTCAAGGTTATGTAGTGGATGATGAGGTGGATAGGGGTTTAGACTTCACAGGTTAATGAGTTTCATGACATACAAGGGCTCGTATTGTCTCATTTATGGATGCCTTTGTAAGGGGTGTGTTGCACCTTCTTCCTCGATGCAACCTTTTCCAAGCCCACTTATAGACATTTATTAGTTAATTAATGATCCAAACACGTGTGCACTCCCAATAGTGAATCGATTAGCTTGGGGGGCAGTAACACAGTGTCACTTGAACAAAGAGGTCCACAAAGAGCCATAGGGGTAACCATGTAAAGCGTTGTAACGCACTTGTGTTAGTCTTGTATTCAAGCAGGATATTTATTATGTGTTTGATATTGTGTAGGTTTTCAATTCTTTCAAAAGAAGCAATTCATCGTTTTCAAGACCTAATTGTGCGAGCATCTATAAGGTTTATATTTTAGGCTCTTAACTTTTGTTAGCAACCATCCCCCTGGGCCTTCAACCCCTTCTTCCCATGAAATGAGGTACATGCCCTTCTTGGGTCTCTAAAGACAAAGGGCCTAGAATAGGGCAATATGATGGGAATGTAATGAGTAGAAAGTGGTAAATATGGTCGAGAATGGTACGATAACTCATCCAGGGACCCCTAGTCACAAACCTTCCCCAAAGGTTGTCCACTTACTAAGAAATCTATGACACTCACCAAGGTGAAACGAGGCCAAAAGCATAATGTCCAAGCAGGCGTTCTATAATCAAAAGCAGCTTAAATACAACATGTTTAAATGCCTCAAATATTAGGGTGATTACCTGCCACGATACCTAACTTGTACCGCATGGAGTCAGACCCATCTGCCTTCCAAAAGCTAGCTGGTGTGGTCGATGCACTAACAATGGATCAAAATGTGGTGATAGAGCGGGTTTCCGTATGTGCAAGTGGATACTGCTAGTCATGTGGTCTCTCGACACTCCATATCTGCAACCTGAGAGCCTAGAGACATCATCTCTTTAGTTATCCCACAAAATGGGCATAACATGTCTTAAGTTGGATATATTTAGTATTACAAAATGGGGATAACAGGTCTTAAGTTGGATATATTTAGTATTTTGTAGTTCATAAAATGTGATAACAGGAATATTTATACAATAAAAATAAAACTTCATAAAGTCAAAATATATTTATTGTTTATTAGTTTTATTATTGTAAATAAAGTTACAATTTTGTGTCCACTTTAGAGTGTTAAAGCCTAAAGGGCCCACGACTTCGATGTCAACTCTCAACTTTTCTGTTTCATTTAGAAATTTTGAATTGTTTGAATGCTGGAAAGCCGTACCGTGTTAGAGAAGCCCAGTGCACCAATGTGATATATATATATATATATATATATATATATATATGTGAGATGATCGGTGAGATATGTGCTGTGGCATGAAAGTAGAATTTAGAAAACAAATCCGAAATTTATTATCATAGGATAGGAAAAGGCTGGATTTTTGACATTTTTATTCACAAGGAAGAAATGGTAAAACTATGACTTACGATGAGAATGAGATGGAGCAATCGTAATAGCAATATTCACAGACAACGACAAAAGCTCTACACCCATCGCCACCGCCTCCTCTGTCAAAAGGCAAAACTCCGGTTCTCTGACTTAA
>JZKD02S1666624.1:0-11654 GCA_000966675.3 Picea glauca
TGTATGGTGTTGCCCTACCTCAAGGGTTTTCTCTATTTCTTGTGTTCATGTTATGGTGAATGGTTTATGGTTTATTCTTGGTATTATTGAAGTATATTTGCAAATCTGGTATAGGTTCCTAACAGTTGCTCTATCTGCCTCATTGTCTTTCTGCTCACATCACTTGTGCTGTCTGGTCTTCTGTTTTTTATGCTCTGTGCACCATCTCCATTCTCTGCACAGTTCCTCTTCTGTGCTATTCAACTGCTGCACTCTCCTCCTTCTTCACACCTGAATCACCTTTACCAACAACAATCACAACAACCTCCAACAGCAACAACACCCCATCTCTTCTCTGTACCGTGTAATTATAGCTTTTGTGCATGCAGTGTTCGCAATGCCTCTGCATGCTGAATCTGCACCATTATCCTCCACCTCTCGAGTGCTCTGTCTGATTATCATCGTGACTCTTCAGCTTTTTTGGCCGTTTTCCCACGCGTTCAGCATCACTGGATGTTATGTTGAGATTCCTCAGCCTCTCTTGTAGTTGAGACTCTTCGTTTTCTCTGTGACAGTCGAACTCACCTTCTATGTTTTAGTTACAGGCTTCCACGCTCATCCATCTGTCAATCCCTTCTAAGAATAGTCTTTATTCACTTGGACGAAGATTGGAGCTCTTCATCTCCTCTGGCGATCACACAGGGGTCTCTTCGAATTCTCCAGCGGATGCCATCAATGGTTTCTGGTAGTTTCACTGTGTTGAGCATCAGTAGCCCTTCGATCAATAATTGATCTGACGGTTCAGATTACATCGCGATTTCCCCTATCGCGATATCAACATTCTTGTTGCATTTTGTTCTTTTCCTTTTTAATTCGCGATCCCCGAAACTCTGATATGGAGCTTATCTAGATTGACTCCTTCTCTTCCCGTGACAAAGGGCTGTGACCACAGCCTTATGAACAAGGTGCTTTCACGATTTCGCATATCGCAAATTTTGCTTTGTTTCTTTTGTCTTTCCATATTGCGATTCACGAAACTCCGACACGGAGTTGAACCAATGGTCTAGATATGAACTTGATTTAACGGTTGTGATTGAATCACCATATTTCATATCGCTAAATCGACATTCCTGATGTCAAGTGTTTTTGTCACTTCAAAGTTCCGATCCTCGATGCCTCTCCATTGACTGGAATCAACGGTTCAGATTCAACCTTAATCTGACGGCTCAGATTACATCGCAATTTCACATATCGCGAAATCGACATTCCTGATGTCAAGTGACTTTGTCATTTCAAAGTCCCAATCCCCAATTCCTCTCCATTGACTGAAATCATTGGTTCATATTCAACTTTAATCTGACGGCTCAGATTACATCGCGATTTCACATATCATGAAATCGACATTCCTGATGTCAAGTGACTTTGTCATTTCAAAGTCCTGATCCCCAATACTCCATGAAGAAAATCAACGGTCCAGATCTCATTCTCGGTTCAATGGCTGCGATTGCATCGCGATATCGCATATCACGAAATCGACATTCTTGTTGTCAATGTTATTTGACAACTTCAACTTGCGATCCTCGAAACCCCGACAGGGAGTCGGATCAACGGTCCACATAACCCCTTGGGATGGACGGTCCTCCTGCTTTCGGGATTTTGTGAGCCCATTTTTTCCTTGCAATTTAAACACCATGCAGGTTTTCCCCGATCCAATGGTGGTCGGATCCTGCGCTCAGATCTAGTGCCTGAGATCTATCCTCCTCTTCTGCACGCGCTCTTCTTGATTTTATTCAGATATGGTGACCCTCATGCTGTCAGGAATTTTGGATGGGATCCAATGATCAGAAACTCTTCTCCTCCAAGCTTACACATCCTTCTTACTTGGAAGAATTTCAACTCTGCGCTAATTCCTCCTGAGCCTACGTTTTTCCTTTTTGTCCATCGATGCACATTCTGATTCTGCCATCTTCACTATTGTACTTGCCATCAATGAAAAGCATACACTACCTGTTAAGTATTTGCCAACAACTTTTTGTGCCGCATTTTTCCTATTGCACTTTTTCTACTGGACATTTTCTACTGTAGTTTTCCTGCCGCATTTTTTCTGTTTCACTTTTCTCTATCAATAATACCTACCCAAATAACCTTTCAAAAAAATAGATATTTAATGATATTCATGTGTGATTTGAATGAGAGACCCTTGCCTCTTATTTATACTTTTATGTAGCTTCCTCAAGAGTGTACCTTCTAACCATCTTAACTCACTTTCCTTACTTTAGGGTTAACCCACTTATAACCACTTGTCCACTTAACTTAACCACTTTCCATAATTAGTAAGTTCTCCACTAACTTTATTATTTAAATAATTTATTTTGCATCCTCTTTGACTTATAGTACACTCATCACTTCACTTTATTATTTAAATAATTTCTTCTTTGCAAACACTTTGACTACTTTAACCTTTTTGGGCTTCTAGATGACTCATGAGGGTTCTCCAACTTCACATGGCCATAAATCTCTAACCGTGAGGAGTTATGTGACATTCCACATACCACCATAAATGGAATGACATGTACTATCCTTATAGAATAGTTTTACCTGCAAATATATCAAAACTCATACAATTATCCATCAAACAAACTTGGGTCCATTACCCAAACCTTTTTTCTAACGTAATTCTCTACCAAGCTTTCTTCAAGGGTTGACATCAATGAAAACCAACCCAATTAATCAACAATATGAACCGTAGGATCACTCTATGTCGGGAACATATTGTGACTATCATATTTTGTAACTACAAATGTATACTAATGCATACTATATAAACAAACTAAGAAACACACTTTTACCTAACGACACATTAGACCAAGTAGATCTTAACTAACTCTTAAGTGTCTAAATATCCTAACATCCCCCCTTATGAACAACTTGGGATAGGATTGAAGGATTTACAATAGTGACATAATAGGAGAAGGAAGGAGGAATTAGATCCTATCCCCCCTTGATGACAACTTCTTGAACTCCTAACATAGATCAAAGTTTGGAAAACTTCTCTTCTGTAAGAGACTTTGTGAAAATGTCTGCAACTTGATCTTTTGTAGGGAAAAAGAGCACTTCAATAACTTGATCATGAATGAAATTTATAATGAAGTGCATGTGTAGCTCTATGTGTTTGTTGCGCTGATGTTGAACTGGAGTTTTGGCGAGTTTTATGGCACTCTGATTTTCACACCAAGGGTTGGTCGGATGTTACTGCTAGAATCCAAACTTTGAAAGGATATGTCGAAGAAATAAGGATTCTTGACTTGCATTTACCGCTGCTTGGTACTCTGCTTCTGTTGAAGAATGTGAAGTAGCTTGTTGTTTCTTATAGGCCCAAGTGACAGGTCCCAAACCAAGGCTGAAAACATAACCTGCAGTAGACTTTCGATCATCAGGGTCGTCATCTCAATCTGAATTAGTGAAACCAACCAATAAAGCAGTCTCCCCTAAAATGTAATGTATCCTGAACTAAAATGTATCACATATAGAGCGAAGTATCATTTTTGATGATTTCCAATGGCTTTCATGGGGTGTTTTCATATACCGGGAAACAATACCAACAAAAAGGGAAAGATCAAGATGGGTATGATTCAAGTATAAGAGGCTACCAATTAATTGACGGTACAGGGTGGCATCAACTTTAGGAGAAGTACAGGTGGCAGCAAGCCTGATTCTAGACTGGAAGGGAGAAGGGGTTGGTTTACAATTTTCCATGTGAAGGCAACAAAGAAGTTCACAAGCATACTTAGACTAGGAAAGAAAAATTCTTGCATTGGTTTGCAAAACTTGGAGGCCAAGGAAATAATGCAAAAATCCTAAGGTTGTCATTTCAAATTTCTTCTTAAGGATGGTTTTCACATGGTTTAAAAGTTTTGAGTCACTACTAGTAATGATAAGGTCATCAACATAAAGGAAAAGGATTATCAGATGGCTTCCTACTTTCTTGGTATAGACATTAGGATCATAATGGCATCTAGAGAAATCCAGTGTCAATAAGAAATATGTTCATTTTAGCATACTAATGTCGGGGAGCTTGATTAAGACCACAAAGAGATTTCTTAAGGAGACAAACAAGGATAGATTCATTCTCGACATAGCCATGAGGTTTTTCCATGTATATTTCTTCTTGGAAATCTCCATGCAAGAAGGCAGATTTAATATCGATCTGATGTACCTCCCATTTATGTGAGAAAGTAAGGAAAAGAACAAGGCAGATGGAATTCATTTTGGATACAGGGGAAAAGGTTTCATTATAGTCAATTCCTTCAACTTGGGAAAATTCTTTGGAAACTAATCGAGCCTTGTGTCTTTCAACACTTCCATCTAATGCATACTTAGTTATGTAGACCCATTTACATCTGACAAGTTTTATTCCTTTTGGAAGAGGTACAAGATCCCAAGTATTGTTTTCCATTAAAGAACGATACACTTCATTAATTGTTGTATCTCAATCTGGGTGACCTGAATCTTCTGCAAATGTATCTGGATCATGAGCCAAAAGAGAATAATCTCATTGTAACTATGAACATGATCAATGCTGATCTGAAGGATCATCGAAAAGATCACCAACTACTTATCGTGTTGAACAGACCCATCTAGGAAGCGGTGGAGCTAGTGTTGGTTCAAGTTCAAAGGACTCATCTAGAGGAAGGTGAGCAGGAGGAGGTGGATTTTCATCCTCACTGTCATCATCTGAAAAAGAAACCAAAATAGGAACATAAGAAGGCACAAATGTCGAAGATGGCTCACAGGCCGAAGAAGGCACAATCATCGAATTAAGCTCGCAAGCCAAGATATTTTCATCAAATTTAACATCTCCTCTAATAATAATTTCATTTCAATGTGGTTGAAGAAGTCTATAACCTTTGACATCTTCAGAATAATAATAAAATATACACTTCTCACTTTTAGGGTGAAATGCTTTCCTTTTCTCATCACGAATGTGAGCCCATGCTATACTACCATTTACACAGAAGTGACTTACATCCGGTTTAACTTTAGTCCAAGATTCTTCCAGTGTTAATTTTTTTAGGAGACCTTGTGGGAGTGTGATTTAATATGTGATTTACACAGTTGATGGCTTCCACCCAATACTTTAGACTTAATCTCTTAGATTGGATCATACAATTAGCTATTTCTTTTAATGTGCGGTTCTTACTCTCAGCAACATCATTTTTTTGTGGTGTATATGGAACAGTGTGTTGCATTTGGATGCCTTGTGTAGTGCAATGACTTGTAAAATTATTTTTCACATATTTTCCTCCATTATATGTTCTTAACCTTTGAATTTGATGTCTAGATTTCATTTCTACAAGGGCCTTGTAGTCCAAAAACTTGTCAAAAACCTCTCTCTTAAGTTTTAAGAAGTAAACTTAAGTATGTCTGGAAAAGTAATCAATTAAAGTTAAGAAATAATTGCACCCAGAAAAAGAAGGAGAAGAAAGTGGACCACACAAATCATTGTGAACAAGCTGCAAAGGGACCGAGGCATGCCAAGAGGAACGTTTGTCAAAACTGTCTCGATGATGTTTGTCAAGAACACAACTGGAAAAAACACCATCTTGCACGAAACAAGAGGAAGAATAATCACCATCTGTTGATTACATAGTTGATGCAATGACCGATAATTTAGATGACCAAACCGCTAATGCCAAATTTTTCTCAAGTCATTTCTATGAGTGACAAAACATGATGGAAAAGATGATGACTCAATGTTGTCAAACCTGTACAACCTAGTAATATCATGAACAATTATAGTTGCAAGAAAATGATTAGGATCCTTTAGATCCTTGATTACAACTTAGTGAGGTGAAAACTCTATGGTTTTACCTTCACCTAAATGAGTGATTTGATATACTGATAGAAGGTTATAAGAAAGATTTGGAACACATAATACATCATTGAAATGGCCATTATCTACTTGAACTATTCGACATCCTACAACACTAAGAGATCTATCATCACCAACAAATATCTTCTTGGTGTTACGTTCATTTAGAGAATAAAATATGGCTTTATCCTTAGCCACATGATAAGATTCTCCAGAATAAATAATCCACTCATAAGAAGAAGAATAAGTATAAGTTGCATTGAAGGAGAAACTAAAAGGAGAAAGTGCATGTCCATGAGAAGAAGAAGAAGTAGAATCAATATTGATGTTGTGCTTCTTCATCGCTACTTATAAAGATGCCATATTCCTGAAACATTTGGACTCATCATGACCATCTTTATCACAAAATTTGCAATGTCTATCAGTCTTCTTATTTTAATATTTTTATCCTTTGTCACCATTAGGAGCAGAAGTTGTCTGAGTGGGTTTGGGAGCCTTATGTTGCTTGTTGTTTTGGCGAGGATGTTGCTTCTTGGGATTCTTGGGTTTATCTTTCTGATGGAAGACTAAGGATTTGTTGGAGGTACCTACAGTGCCGATCACTCCAAGTTGTACATGCTTATCTTTCTCTCTAATCAAAGCATCATAAAAGGATGCAAGAGTGGGTTTTTGAAAAGTTTTCTCTAGATCCGCTCTCATGGCATAAAAGGTAGATGCAAACACAAAATATGCACTACCTAGCTTAGAAAGAATAATATAGATTCAATGCTCTTCTTCCATCCTTATCTCAGATTCTTCACATAAAATTCTGAGTGTTTTAAACTTAGATAGATAGTCTTCAATCTAAGAAAAATCACTTGGACTTAAAGTCAATACTTGATTTTCTAACTGATGTGCTCGAATAATATTGTGTTTACCAAACATAGATTCAATATTTTCCCAAGCTTCATCAAAGTCATCAATTTCTTTAAGTTGGAACCTTAAATCAAGAGAGATGTACATTTCGATTAGTCCACATATGTCGTCGTTCCTATTAGCCCATTTGACTTTTTTATTAGCATTAGTGGGTTTTTTTTCCTTTTCCAAGGTAATCTAGTACAAGCCTTTACTTCTTAATAAATACTCCATATGAGATTTCCATTCAAAGTAGTTGGCATTGGTAAGAAAAAGATTACTGCAAGAAGCCATGTTAAATATGTAGATAAAATGGTTTTAAAAACTAAAAATGATTATTTGGATGGAAATATATCGAAAAATTAAGTGTTTTAAAAAAAAGGGTGTTGAAAATGGACCTCAGAAGTGAACGTTATGCCCTTTTAAAAAAATGCATAAACGGTAACCAAATGGCCATGTGATGGTGTAAGTTTCTTTATGAAGTGCCCCACTTTTATAAAAATAAGTGGGGATCACTTTTGCAATGAAGTTACTTTATAAAATAAAAGTTTCATGGAAAATAAATAACTCTAAAATAAAATATTAAAGATACTTATAGTGATTCACTTTTATACTTCAAGTGAAATACACTTTACAATGGAGCATGAACCTTTTCAAAAAAAGTAACAAAAAGAAAGACTTGAACTCAAGACCTCTTACTTAATAAGACAATTTTTAACCAAATGAGCTAGGAAAACATATTGTATTGTTTAGCAAGAGGATTGGGGTTGTTTTTGTTGAAGACGGCCTTGGAGAGCATGCTCATAAAAAACTATTTTGACACAAGAAAAAAAAATTATTTCTCAATGAAAACAAGGGTTAGATCTCGATTAGCTTACCCAGAAAATGCACATTTTCCTATTTGTTTATGATTTGTTGAGATCACACAAGGCATGGGGAAAAGAGAATACACAGATATAAAAGAGTATCAACCTGGAAACAAACAATATAAAACCAAAATAATAATCTGCAAAAATTTAAAAAGGGTGTATTCAAAGTTTATGCCTCTCGATCTGACTGAAATGGTCGTATCTTGGGCAAATGAAAACATTTTCGAGTGAAAAGAAAAGTGTTCCTGACTGAAACAAGTGCTACAGGTGTAATGAAATATTCCTCTCATCCCAAAAATGTACAAAGATGACATAAAATAGAGATGATTCAACTCAGCTTCACGATCTCGATCTACAAAAAGAGAGGGTCTTCAAACAGGCTTTGATACCATGTTCGACAACACATGTATTTCAACAGAGGAAGAACACCTTCAGTAACCACTCACACAACCATATCAAATATCAACACATTGATGTTTTGACATGGAAAAACCCTATGGGAAAACATCCATGGCTCCAACCAACACGACCACTTGGAGCAGTTATTAATGCAAAAGAAAAATATTATAGAGAGATTTTACAAGAGAGTTTCTCACAATTGATCATCGGAAAATGACCCTCCATGCTCTTTAAATAGAGATCATGGACCAATTACATGTTAATACATGAATCGATGGCCGTTAATATCGATGCGAGTATGAACCATCGGATCACTCTATGTCAAGAACGTATTGTGACCATCAAATTTCCTAACTACAAATGCATACTAATGCATACTAAAGAAACACACTAAGAAACACACCTTTACCTAAAGACACATTATACCAAGTAGATATTAACTAATTTCTAAGTGTATAAATATCCTAATATGACGCATATTATGTTTTTGGCCTAAAACATAATTTGATGACCACATAACAGTTATTACAAAAATGATATAGAATCTACATGGAAGATAATCACTGTGTGATTTTGGATAGATATCCAAGAAACCAACTTACTGCAAGAATTCAGATGACAAACAACATAATGTTTTCATTAAAATCAAAGCCATCCATGAAGAGAAAAACAAAACAAACTGTTAGTGAAGCAAGAGATGCACAGCCTAATATTTCATTCAAAGAAGAAAGTGAAGAAGTAAGTGCACACAGTTCCAAGGAAGAAAAAGGTAGTGTGCACATTCTCAATAAGGAAGAAAACAGTGCCACATAGATGCATACATCATTCCAATATGAAGTGCAGGATGATTCCTAGCTGTGGAATTTCATATTTCGACATTTAAACTTTGGAGGTCTAAAGATGCTACATACAAAGGATATGGTGAAAGGTTTTTCATTGATTGAAAAACTAGAAAGAATATGTGAAGGTTGCATCTTTGGAAAGAAACATAGAGAGTCATTTTTAGTTGGCAAGTCATATAGAGAAAATTATCCATTGGAAATTATACATTCAAATATACGTGGACCAATGCAAACACCATTTATAGGAGGCAATACCTGTTTTCTTACATTGATTGATGATTTCTCAAGAAAAAATAGATTTATTTTCTAAAACATAAATCTGACGCATTTGGTTGTTTTCAACAGTTCAAATCACTTATGGAGAAGTAAAATGGTTATTTAATCAAGGTTATAAGAACTGAAAGAGGCGGTGAATATGTCTCAAGATATTTCCAAAACCTTTGGTTCATGGAATTTACAAGCAATTCACTACACGATATACACCACAACAGAATGGTGTCGCGGAGAGAAAGAATTGAACCATAATGGAAATGGCGCCCAATATGTTGGCAGCCAAATATTTGTCAAATGCATATTAGGATGAGGTAGTAGAAACTATTGTATACATCATGAACATATTTCTAACAAAGAGTGTGAGAAACAAAGTTCCTCAAGAAGCTTGGACAGGTATGAAGCATAATGTGGCACACTTACAATTTTTTGGTTGTGTCACATATACACACATTTCAGATGATTTGAGAAAAAATTTAGACAACAAAGGACAACAATGTATATTTGTTGGGTATTTTGAATATACAAAAGTATACAAGGTGTATGATCCTATTGAAAGAAAATTCATAATCAATCGTGATGTTCGAAGCATGGAATGGAAGCATAGAAAGGACAGTAAAAATTATTGATGTTATCGCGTATGATGACATGGAAGAAGAAGTGGTTCAAATACTAGGTACAAAATAGAGCATAGTTCCTACCACTTCTGGAACTGTGACACAAATCATAACACAAACTACTCCAGTGATATCTGCAGGTGTGTATTCCACACCTAGAGTGAAAAAAACTCCAATAAGTAGTCCACGTAGTTCTACATATCTAGATCCAACATTAGCTAGTATGTTACAAATAAAGAAAAGAAGTCTGCACGAAATCTATAATGTTGACACAACAAATTCATTTTCAGTCTTTTCTCTATTTTCACAAATAGATGGTCCATTAACTTTTGAAGAAGCTGTCAAAGATGATGTATGGGCACAAGCCATGGATGAAGAAATTGAAATCATACAGAACAATCTAACATGGAAATTGGTATATGTACCTGCAGAAAAATATGTCATAAGTATCAAGTGGATTTATAAAACCAAGAAAGATGCATATGGAAATGTGCATAAGAACAAGGAAAGATTAGTTTTAAGGGGTTTTACACAACAACCTGGAATAAACTTCAATGAAACATTTGCACCAGTTGCGCTCATGGAAATCATTAGAACTGTGTTGGACATTGTTGCACAAAATAAATGGTTTGTTCATCAAACGGATGTAAACTCAACATTTTTTAATGGACATTTAGAAGAAGAAGTATATGTGGAAAAATCCACAAGGCTATGTGATTCCAGGACAAGAAAACAAGGTATATAGATTGAAGAAGGCATTGTATGGATTAAAACAATCTCCCAGAGCTTAGTACAATCACATAGATTCCTATCTCACTCAGAATGGATTTCAAAGAATTGAATGTGTGTCAACACTGTACATCAAAGCAAATCAACAAGCTAAAATGTTAATTGTTTTCTTATATGTAGATGATATGATTTTTACTAGTGATTTTGGCATAGAATAATTTAAGTCAGTCATGAAGGATGAGTTTGAAATGATTGATTTGGGGCTTATGAACTATTTCTTGAGTATTGAAGTTCACTAGTACAAAGATGATATATTTATTTCACAATCTAAATATGCTCACGAAATCTTGAAAATATTCAACATGATAAATTCCAAAGAAACTCCAACACCTGTCATAACATGATTGAAATTAAGCAAGGAAGATGAAGGATCTAAAGTGGACCCCACTATATTTAAAAGGTTGGTAGGAGACCTTATGTATCTGATAGAAACAAGGCCATATATTATGTATGGAGTGAGCCTGATTTTAAGGTTCATTGAAACTCCAAAATAATCCCATTGGAAGGAAGGAAAAATAATTTTGAGATATGTATATTTATTTCATTTTCATTTTCTCAACAAAATATATAAAAGAATAAATATTTTATTTATTTATTTAACTTGAATGAATAAATAAGATCAATCTTTGAATATACTCAACTTCACGAAACTATGAGAGACCCAACTCTTTGTTACAAAACCCAACTTGTAGTTCTCGGATCCAACTGAGAAATGAGGAATCCAACCCTCATAACAAGTCCCAGCTTGTTGATCTCAGATCCAACTGAGATGTGAGGAATCCAATACTCATACAAGACCGAGTTTGTAAACAGGCACCAACCTGATAGAATGAACCTTCATTCAATCTATTATATATAAATATATATACTTGAACAAATTCAACTGCACTTTTCCTTCTCACCATTCTTTCTTGTTTATATAGTCTTCCAACTGGTGTGAATTTGAAGCATTGTGTCTTTTGATATTTTAACCATTGTACCTTTTCATTTAAATGATAATATTAAATGTTAATTAATATCATTTTTCCTTTTTATTCTTTATTCATAATGTTTTCATGATTTAACTCTCTTTTAATCATGACTATGTATTGGTTCATTTGTCCTCATGAGTTGATCACATATG
>JZKD02S1666624.1:60326-75546 GCA_000966675.3 Picea glauca
ATCGAAGTAAAGGCAGATTAACTTATTCAATGACTAGTCTATACATATGATCAAGGAATTATGTAATAAAGTGACATCATCTTTATGGGAAAGGGACATATTACTGTATTAAATTGATTGAAAGTGAAAATTACAACCTAAGCCTTGATGTCATAGGTCTCCTTTCGATGGCTTCTATCTCTAACACACACACTTGCTCATGTACGGAGAAAATCAACCACTTGTGATGACCTTGTTGTTGTCTCTTGCTGCTATAGTATCGGTCCTCCATACAATCTTGCACTGATTCTCTAATCAATCTCTTGCTAACTTGCTGCTTTCTCAACATAACCCTTTCCATGAGCAATCTCCTCAATATATAGGAAGAGATAGATTAGTTACTTGGATAGGGAATGATCCCAAGATATCTGGAATTCCAGTACTTGAATAACCACTCGAAAGCCAACTCAGCCTTCTAGAAGATTCCCTTCTAGAAGATTTGAGATCTTTATCTTTTTCTCCTATAAGAGCATGTTCTCACCCTAACCATGAGTATAATGTGAGAAGTTCGCACCCCAGCTTAAGGTAGCCTGCGGGAATCTAGCATTCTCGCAGGTGAATATATAAGTAGCCTGTGAACATTCTTCAAAATATGAATTCTGGAAGAAGGTAATTGTAACTTTTCTCAGGAAAGTGTTCTTGGTAAAGAGTTTGATTTTCTATCATCATATCATCATCATGACATCATCACAATGACCAAATTTGTGGATAACACACCAGGCCTTGCCTATCAACCCCTTCTTTGAGAAACCTTCATGTCGAATTGCAAGGAAGACCTGTGTCATTAACCAAAACCCCTGTTGTTTTGCATAAGTCCTCTAGAGGCACGATTTTGTTCGTAAAAAATCCTTAGAAGATGTGTTGGATAATTTGAAGGGTAAGGTCCTTGTTGTTCCTAGTCCTGGGCTAGATGCGATTGATTTGAATGAAATTCAAATCAAGAAACAAGGTAGACGTAAAACATAGAGAGTTCTAGATATTGATTTTAAGAACAAAAGATATGGTCGACTCCTTTCCAGAATGGTCAGAAATCGGCATCACAATCATGAAGAACCTATCCCTATTATTGATGTTGATGACCAGATTTATGTTGATGATACCGTTGCCAATGCACCCCAATATGATTTTGTATCAAATTTGCCTCCTTTATTAAAGGAACAACAAGGTTTCTCAGGTATTCAGTATGATCTCAAAAGGATTATGGAACAGGGAAAATATCCCACTATAGATCAGACTCATCCATTGCTGAATTTAGAATCAGTTTATTGTGAGAATTGTTTTGACTAGATAAATAGATACTATTGAGATATTCCTTACCTACAGGCGCATTTGAATCAAATGATCACTCAGAATTCAGTTCTTGAAAGGGAAAATGGTGATCTCAGAACTTACATTCGATCAAATTCACACAGGGAAAATAAGCGTTTCAAGAGATCAAGAAATGTGGTGATTAAAAACTCAACCAGTTTCAATGCTATTATAAACTCAGATTTGTCTGATGTTTCTCTTTCAAATTCGAAATTGGTAAATAATTTTCTTGTAATTTACGATTGGTTTTTGTTTGAGTAATAAATTCATTCATTTTGATTTTGTTTTTATTTAGACTAGCTACAGAATCAAAGATTCTATAGCTTGTCTTTTAAATTATTTATTTGATTATTGTCTAAATTAGATTTTGTTTTCCTTGTCTCAGGTGAACATCGGATCGATGTGCTATGATCAGTGTAATGAGTCATAGGTTGAGCGTATAGTGAACTTGTAATTTGCATTTTTGAAAAATAATGTTTAATGATGTAATTGTTTTGGATTGTAAGAATTCAACATAATTATCTTTTTGTTATTTTGTTTTAGTAAAATCTTATTTAAAAATATATTTCTCTATCTTGCATGATATGAGGAACATATTAGAAACTTGTTTAAATAACATTGCTTGGCCAGTGACAAGGGAAATTCCTCCTGGACCATATGATGGAATTATTTTTTTGAAACTATATGAGATACAATTTACTCTTTGGATTTCGTCCTTTTGTAGACTATGCAATGTTATCATTGTTTCTCATGTAATTTATAGATATGAATTTTATTTGTACCAAACTAGCTTTAGTCTGTTCTACATATAACCTTTCATGTTATGTTTTTTTCTATGTGGCTCATTATATTTTGGTTCAGTTGATATCGATGACTGATCAATCTATTCAAGTATTTTGAGTTTACATCTGATGCTAGGTAACTGGTTATACCATTTACTGTGAGTTGGAATTTCTTTCATTTTTAGTTATTGGACATTCTAAAGTCACATGATATAAAATCATTTTTCTTTATTTCATCATAGATTTGTTCCGGAATATAAAAGACTTCTTTGAGTTTTTTGAGGAAGTGTTATGGTTTCTTTTGTCATATGTTTATACTTGACACAGGTTAAGTTGATCTTATACAAATACAAAGAGACAAATCTAGCTTAGTACTGTTGATCAACATAAGGTTAGTTAATTTATTATTTATTTAATTTGTTGATTTGCGAATGAATAATGATTGCATCATTCAAATGTTGAATGATTTGTCCATTATCGTTATATCATTTTCAATCTTATTCATGTATTGTTTATTAGTTTGTCAATTATAGTACTAGAACAATTTTGTTTATTCTTCATCTTGGTTTGATTCATCAGTTTAAAACAATTATTTTCACAAGGTTTTTCTTAAACCTTGTTTGTATAAATCTACTGTACATAGTACTATTGTTAGTTAGGCAATTGTAATGAATGTGTTGATTGTTAGAATCATACCTTTAGTTAGTTTACATATTTTAGTTATTTTAGGATCCTAGTTGGCTAACAGAGCTAATAAATCCGTCAAGGTAGATTATCCCAAACAACTTGGGTTAATTAGACAACCTTGGTCCAGATATTCCCTTCTCGTTGATGGTGATTCATAAACAACCATCAAAAAATGGCGCTAGAAGGAGGGCCTGAAATTCATTGATGGCACGAGGAGTCCATAGGACTCCCCCAAACAATCGTTCTACTGTCATGACGTGTAATTGATCAGAGCCTAACATTACACTTGACCCATTTACTACCTCAGAAACTACTACGGACATTCCCATCAATCCAGTGACACCATTTCCTCAAGGAATTGATGTACATGAAATTTTTTGCTAATCGATTTTGAGAATTCAAAGTGCCCTATCCCGAATCAGACAACCTGGTAGACAGCTAAATCAACCCCTTGATTTCACGAATATGCAAGAAAAACCTCTTGACATTGGTCTACCCGGTAACACATTAGGTGGTAATATCACTAATCCTTCTAAAGCATTAACCCTTGGTGCTGGGGGATCTAGTTTCCCACCATCTCCACTTGGTTCTTCTCCACCCTATTCAAGAGAGGAATCCTTGTATGAAGCCAGTTCTTCATCTGAACAATCTCAACCTTCATATACACCAAATCCCATGGAAAACCAAAATAATCTCTCCAGACCTTGGCTCAATCAAGATGTCGTGGCAATACTTGGACCCCAACACCCATTGCCCAAACATTCAGAAAAGTGGTTGCCCAAATTTGACACAGATTCAAAGCAATCAGGATCACATCAAGAAATTCATGTTAACTGTTAGGATCCAAAGTGTTGAACACGAGGATGTCGTGTGAAGGTTATTCCCCTACACTTTTGAGGGGAATGCTTCAACCAGGTATTTTGTGCAACAACCTCAAACCATCGTCTTTTGGGACAAGTTTGAAACCTGCTCTCTAGAAAAATTTGGAGATGATAAATCTCCAAAAGTCTTGGTAATGGAACTTTCTAGTATGAAAATGAAACCTAAATAAAAATTTAAGAATTTCAACCAAAGATTGCTTACGTTAAAAAACAAAATCCCTGTAGATTCAATGCCTACAAAAAACTTGATTGTTGCATACTATACTAAGGCAGGCATAACAATATAGTTATATGGGTTAAAAGGTACAAAAAGAACACATTACTAGAAACCTTTGAGGAGACAGTCCTTATCGAGAAGGACATTATGAGCTTAAAAGATAATTTAAATAGTGAGGCTTGAACAATTTCATCTTCTAAAAAGAAAATATAAATTCTCACTAGACCTCCTAAAAATAAAAACCCACAAGAGACATTAGACTTGGAAAGTTTGTAGAAAGCTTTCCAAAAATTGTCCAATCAGGTCGTAGAATTGAAAATATCCACTGATGAGACCTATACAAGTAAAGGAGGTTTTAAACCACCTATTAGGAAACCTTTTCCTATAAATCGGCCAAACCCGACCACATAAGGTCTGAACTTTGAGGGATTACAGTACGCTTTGCAATCAATACTGGAAGCACATGATAACACTATTTCTGCACCTCCTGAAAATCAAGATGACAGGGGTGAAGAAGAAACACTTGATGAGGAGGACTCATCTTCTCCCATTTTTGGGCATTTTGTGGACAACATCTTTCAAGAAAATTTTAAAATTTTCCATCCTTATAACACTCGAAGTAAAGCACAAAACAAACTTCCACCCGAAACAAGTAGGAATGTGGTTTCCAAACAGCCAAAACAAACTGAGACTAGAAAAAACCCTATTTCCCTAGTTTTAGAATATGATTTGGTTGAAGATCTTAAAAAACTGAGGGAAAATATATCAGTTTTTGAATTACTTAAATTCCCCCTTATCCTACAAAAAATGCTCCAAAATATAGATGAGAATAATAAAAAGAATGTCAGTAATAAATCAACATAAAATGACCCAAATAAAAAAAAATATGTCTCTGGTAAAACATCATTTGAAAATCAAGATAAAAGGGACATATCATAGAAAAATGTAGGAAATTTAGATAAGACTATTTTAGGTACATCCATAAAAAATCAATAGAATTTTGTTGTCTCAACATGAAAAAATGTACCTCCTAAATTTCAAAATTTTCAACAGAAACGTACATAACAACATGGTTTATTCTGGCACCTCATCAAATTTATTGCCTCTATCTATGTGTCATAAAATCAACACTAAAGTAAAACCTTTTGATTTAATGAGAATTTAGTTAGATCAAGCTAATTTCAAGGTCATTGGTGAACTTAAAAATTTGTTGATAAGGTTGTCATCTAACCCAAAGGTCTACCAAGTAATTGATATTATTGTTGTTGACATTCCAGAAGTTTATGGTTTATGTTTTAGTAGATATTGGTCAGAGCAGTTACATGGTTAGTTTCTACGGATTGGTCTCATCTGTGGCTGTCAGAAAATGAATAGCCTAACAAGATCAGAATAAACAAAGAATGTTACCTCAAGTACATTGTTACAGGTTTAAACAATCCTAATGATCCTTTTGCTACTGTTGTAAATACAATTGAGGAACAAGGAATGAATACCTTTTTTGGAAATTTCATGACTGAAATATCCTCTATCACCGAACCAGAAAAAAAATATGAAATATCGACCTATACTCAGATGGAAACTCTAGGAAGTACACCGAACATTGCCGATGACAAAGAAAACTGGTCCTTATACTTTGATGGATCCAAATCCTGGGAAGGTGCAGGCACTAGTTGTGTACTAATTGATCCCAAAGGTAATAAAACATTTATTTCTTGTCGTTTGGAATTTGAATGTACTAACAAAACAACATAATATGAAGCACTTTTGCAGGGACTAAAGAAGGCACTGGATCTTGACGTGTAAAACTTGGTAGTATTTGGTGACTTTGAAATCATAGTCAAGCAGGTAAGAAACACGATACATTTTTTATCACATCTTTTGAAAAACTACCAAACTGAGGTATGGATTTTAATACATAAATTTCTCTCTTTTCATATAAATTCCATCCCTAAGTTGAGTAATTCGGAAGATGATTTATTAGCTAATGTTGCCTCTAAATTATTGCCTGCTGAAGGTCTTTT
The DNA here is from genome assembly GCA_000966675.3 of Picea glauca. NCBI lineage: Eukaryota > Viridiplantae > Streptophyta > Pinopsida > Pinales > Pinaceae > Picea > Picea glauca. The sequence goes on from JZKD02S1666624.1 coordinate 66,262, forward strand.
TCCTAACATATTCTTGGTTGAATTGTTATCTAGGTCATCGATTCCCGACAACATAAAAAAATGGAGAGTGTTTGATGACGATCAATAGATCATCAATTTTCTTCATGTGGAAGCAACTTCCAAGATGCAGTAATCGATAAAAGAACCCACAATGAAAACCTCTGAGATTTCACAGTAATATTCGACCCTCGTTCTGCGGAAGTATCATCCGAGATGGTAAACTCTATCCCCAAATCTGTTGTTAGATTAGAAATTTTTTATGATTTACATTACAAGTTTAGAGGGGTAGTCAATTGCAAAATGAATAATTCTTCATTACTATATGAAATTGTTAATTTAGGAACGCAAGATAATCCTCAAAATATCAATCTGGGAAAAGGGTGTTCTAAACAAGAGAGATCTTCTTTCACAAAATTGTTCAAAGAATTCAAAGGCGTGTTTTCTTGGACATATGATGATCTAGAAACTTTTGATCCAAACATAATACAACATGTAATCCCCATGAATCCCCAAGCCCAACCTTTTCAACAAAATTTGAGAAAAATGCATCCTAAATTAGAACCCACAGTAAAAAAGGAAATAAATAAATTACTCACCGCCAAGATCATTTTTCTTCTCTGACATACTCAGTGGGTATCCAACTTAGTCCCAGTAAGGAAGAAAAATGAGGAAATTCGACTTTGTGTCAACTTTCGCAATTTGAACCGGGCCTCTAATAAAGACAATTACCATGTTCCCCCAATGGAACAAATTTTGAAACAAGTATCTGGTTATGAAAGACTATCCTTATTAGATGGCTTCTCAGGGTATAACCAGGTCCTTATTTCTCCATCAAATCAGCTAAAAACCACTTTTCGTACCCCAGGAGGCACCTACACCTATAGAAAAATGCCTTTCGGATTAATCAATGTCGGGGCCACTTTCCAGAGGGAAATGGACACTGATTTTTGGGGCCTTATCAATCAGTTAGTTTTTTTGTATCGGGATTATGTTACTTCCTTTTCTAAGAACAAGAAAGATCATTTGTCTCATCTTAGGGTTGTGCTACAAAGATGTCGCAGATTTGGTATTTCACTCAATCCTAAGAAATCAGTCTTTGCAGTAGAACAAGGAAAATTACTTGGATTTCTAATCTCTAAAAATGGAATGATAATTGACCCTGATCGAACCCAGGCCATTTCCAACCTTCCTGCACCTTCTTCCAAAAAGGCAATGCAATCCTTTTTGGGTAAAATTAATTTTGTCATAAGATTTGTCCCAAGTTTTTTTGAGATGGTTATACCTCTACAAAACCTGATAAAAAAGGATGTTCTGTACAAATGGGGATCACAAGAGAATCAATCTTTTAATTCCATTAGAAAATCTATAACCGAAGTACCCTCCTTGATGAGTCATGATTTCTCCTAGGATTTCACATTGTATACTTTTGCGTCTAATAGATATTATGTTGTTGTGCTCATGCAAAAAAATGTTGAAAACAATGAGATACCTATTTCATTTATGAGCTCCTCTTTTAAAGAAGAAGAATTAAATTACCCTGTGGTAGATCAATAAGAATACGTTGTTTTCAAAGAAGTCAAACATTTCAGATCTTACCTTTTGAAATCTAGGATAAAAGTCGTTGTTGCTTACCCTGCTATAAGAAATCTATTAGTGCAAAAGGAGCTAGGGGAGAAAAGGGAAAATTAGATGACATCCCTTCAGGAGTATGATCTCGAAATAGTGCCCGCACAAATTGTTAGATCTCAAGGAATTTGTAAATTGGTAGTTGATTCAGTTGAGAAATCAGAAAATGAAATAAATACATTAGCTACAAATATGTATAATGAAACACAAATTTGTTGTGCACAAATTGTGTCTAATTCGTGGTATGATAATATTAGATTTTACTTGTTGGACGAAAATGATCCTTGTAACCTTGATCCAAAAAGTAGAAGAGCAATGAGGCTTATATATACATCTTTTCAATTAATTAATGATACATTGATTCAAAAAAAAATTGACGGTGTTTTTATGCGTTGTCTAGAAAAAGAAGAATCTGAAAAGGTATTAGATGAACTTCATTCCAGCGATGTTGGGGGTCATTTTGGTGGAGATAAAACCACCCACAAGGTACTTAGGGATGGATACTATTGGCCCACCTTATTTAAGGATGCTCACACTTTGGCCTGCAAATGTATAATCTGTCAAAAGGTTGCAGGAGGGGTAAAGAATGTTTCTTTCCCTTTACATCCTATTACGGTAGACACACCTTTTCAAAAGTGGGGCCTAGATATTATAGGACCGATTAATCCTCCTTCCTCACAGCAATACAAGTATAGTCCCAAGGCAACATATTATTTTACAAGGTGGTTTGAGGATTTACCATTAAATATAGTCAACACGAGTAAGGTAGTTTCCTTTTTAAACTCTCATATTATCACTCATTTCAGCATACCTGACTATTTAGTTTTCGACAATGCTTCTTATTTTTCTTCCCTGGATATGAATGTCTTTTCTTTAGAAAAATGGATTAAACTAAAATATTCTTCCATCTATTACCCACAAGGAAATGGTTTGGCCGAGTCAACGAATAAAAATATGATCAAAATAATTAAAAGAACAGTGTCGAAAAATCAAAACAATTGGCACAATGCGTTGTACAAGGAACTTTGGGCTGATAGAGTCACTCTGAAAGACTCCATCCTCAATTATCCTTTATTCCTCATTTACAGAAGAGAAGTCATTCTTCCTCCACACATCTTAATCCCTTCTCTGCAATTATCACAAAAAGTTCAGGAAGAGGTATGTCCCCATTTAGAGAATCGAATAAACACTTTATTAAAATTGGAAGAAGTAAGGACACAAGAAAAACATAAATTAGATCAACATCAACATATTGTTAAAAGATGGTTTGATATGAGTTCTCCTTCAAAAAGAAATTTTTATGTAGGGGGTTTGGTCCTCAAATGGGACAAAGAGAATGAGAATAAATGAGAACATACTAAGTTTCAAAACGTGTGGCTGGGGCCTTTTGTCATTTCTGAAAAATTGGGTTCTAGTTCTTTTCATTTGCACAACTTAAAGGGATAGCTAGACACTTTTCTAGTGAATGGTCAGTCTCTCAAGAAATACTTCACCTAAGAGAAATCATATTCCCCCCCCTATAAATATCTTTAGCTTGTGTTTTTCTTTGTTTTTTTTGCCATTTTCTGTTGTTTTTAATGTTTCTTTAATAATTGTTTCTGAATCATCACTCATTATTAAAGGGAATTGAATCATTCACTAGCAATAGTTGAAATATTTCAATGCATCTACACATAGAGTTCTAAACTCGGACCAATTATGGTAAGTCTTTGCCAAATCATTGTTCTTGGTTTTTGTTGAAGTGTCAGGGAAATACGACTATCTTTAAAACTTCTTACACCATACCAATTCTAATGAGATCAACTCAAAGTGCTTCCCCATTCCTAAGATGATTTCTTGATTGAAATCTAAATCTCCAAATTATGATGAAAGTTATCAGTTCTCAAAGAACAAAAAAACAATACTAATGATCAATCCTATGATTGTCTCACTGTGAAATCTTCATCATCACCCTGATCTCTTGTTATCATGAAGTTTCTGAAAGTTTTATAAACAATTTTAGAGACTTGGAAGCACTTTAATGTGTGGTAATTGTGTGAAAACTCATTAGGATATTGAATAGGTCTGCTGGCAGTGGGTAGATGCACACATGATATGAAGACAACTTCATCGGGGTACTGAACAGGCCTACTGGTAGCAAAGAAATGTCGGGTTCAAAGATCCTCATGTATGTTTTTAAATTGATCGGATATCAAGATATTTTTATCATAGATGGATGACTTTTGGATGGGATCGAAGTACTGGAGATGCTTAAATGACATCCCTGCCAGGGCTATAAATGCTTGCTGGAAGCAGTGGCCCTATCAATGGTATTGGAGTTACTTGTATAAATATTGTTACCCCTTTGATTGAAACAAAATTTCGGATTACAATTTTTGGACAAAACTTTATTCGATGGTATGACTGTGTTATTTTTCTGAGTTAATGTCAAAATGCTTGATCTATCTTTTAATTGTTTTTAGTAACTATCTGAGTCATCTTTACCCTGATATGAATTTATGATGATGCAAAGATAACTGCTTCGCAAAGAATGTCTCCGTTGTTGGAAGCTAGATATTCATGACGATTTTATCGGTGTTTAAAACAAAGTTTTGATGGAATAAATTTTTTTAACCTACCACTTTAAGTTTATGAAGACTTCAATTATGATTTTTATTTTGAAAAATTGCTTGATTGGTTGTGTGTTTTTTGAGTTAATTTCTTTTATTAAATCTCTCGTTTTTCCTTGTTCAATTTCATGACTGTTTAAGAATGAAATTGAAACAAACTTGGTTTGAACACATCATACATATTTTAAAGTGTCTCTATGTGAATTTGGATGAGTTCCTAGGAGCACCTAATGATCTTAAAGAACATAGAGGGTATTGAGCTTATCTATTTTTTAATGGTGTCTTTACCATTAACATATGAGTTGGTCACCTTTGGGGCATGCCTTAGTCGTTTTATATATTTTGAGTGTTAATTATCACATAGCACCTCCACGATCATTCATAAAATTCAAACTTTGATATAACTCAAAATATGAATGCTATTCCATATTTTCATAGCATAGTCTAATCGCTATTGTACATGACTTTCAGCCATGCTTTGAAACATTTACTCCCTCATCTTGCTAGCTCAAGCTCACATTTATTGCCTCAGGTGGTAGTGCTTCATTTTTTGGTTAGGTTGTAAATTGAGTAGGTGGTTTTCATTTTCTCATGTCCTCTAGTTCATCATCCACTCAACAGCTTGAGTGGTGGCTATGGTGGCTTTCTCCCGAAGCCTTAGTTATTGGGTCACCTCTGAAAATGTAGAGATTATCCTTCATATCAAGTGGTTTCAAGCATACACCTCTCTTCACTACTCCTGCTGGTATATCATGACCAAACCCATGGCCCTGTGGTGAGGATAGAGTCGAATGGCTCACAAGCCTTGCTCTCCTAGGATGACGCTATAGATGATCTCACAAGATATGGATGGGTTAAATTTATACATTCCTTCGAAGGTTTTAACCTCAAAATCTCTTAAGATTTTTCATAGACTTTTGATGGTGCTAAGGACAAAATAGGTGATTTAAAAATGGAAGTTAGTGAGGATTCGATTGCATAAGCCATGATATTTCCCTAGTAAGGAGCTCACTAGTTCAAAAATATCAAATTCAAAGGTATCCCTTGGCACCTTCTAATGGATTCCAAGAGGTCGCGCTACAATGTCAAAGGTACACCAATATTTTTGTTTAAACCTGGATGGCACAGTTTACTGTCGATACTCAAGCAATTTTTCACCTGTGAGGGACGATATGGACTAGTTTTCCTATTTCATATTCGTTTGCTAATGGTTTTCTTAGGTTTTGGTTTGAACATGTCATTCTACTTGCTTAAAATCCTGCAAAAACTGGCTAGATTTTACCAAAGGAAAAACCTAAATGCACAGTCTAGCTTATTTCATCATGGCCTAATTGAAATCTTGGTCATTTCACAACTATCAAAGGTTGGGGACAATTGGCAATATTTCGTGGATAGGAATGGTTTCTCTCCACCTAAAACTGTAATCGACTCACCTCTACATTTTGATGAACCCACCAGCCCTTGCCTATCGACTCCTTCTTTGAGAAACCTTCATGTCAAATTGCAAGGAAGCCCTGTGTCATTAACCAAAACCCCTGTTGTTTTTCATAATTCATCCAGAAGCACACACCAGAGGCACGATTGTGTTACTAAAAATTCCTTAGAAGATGTGTTGGATAATATGAAGGGTAAGGTCCTTGTTGTTCCTAGTCTCAGGCCATATGTAGTTAATTTGAGTGAAATTAAAATCAAGAAAAAAGGTAGACATAAAACACAGAGAGTTCCAGATATTGATTTTAAGAACAAAAGATCTATTTGACTCCTTTCCATAATGGTGATAAATCGACATCACAATCGTGAAGAACCTATCCCTATTATTGATGTCGATGACTAGATTTTTGTTGATGATACCCACATTGATGCACCCCAATACAATTTCGTATCAAATTTGCTTCCTTTCTTAAAGGAACAACAAGTTTTCTCATGTATTCAGTATGATCTCAAAAGGATCAATAAATAAGGAAAATCTCCCACTATAGATCATACTCGTCCATTACCAAATTTAGAACCGGTTTATAGTGAGAATTGTTTTAGCTGGGTCAGTAGATACTATTGAGATATTCCTTACCTACAGGTGCATTTGAATCAAGTGATCACTCAAAATTCAGTTCTTGAAAGGGAGAATGATGATCTCAAAACTTTCATTCAATCGAATTCACACAATGAAAATAAGTGTTTCAAGAGATCAAGAAATGTAGTGATTAAAAACTCAACCAGTTTCAATGCTATGATAAACTCATATTTGTCTGATGTTTCTCTTTCAAATTCCTAATTGGTAAATATTTTTCCTGTAATTTACGATTGGTTTTTGTTTGAGTAATAAATGAATTCGTTTTGATTTTTCTTTTTATTGTCTTTTAAATTATTTATTTGATTATTGTCTAAATTAGATTTCATTTTCCTTGTCTTAGGTGAACAATAGATCAATATGCTACGATCAGTGGAATGAGTCATAGGTTGAGCATATAGTGGACTTGTAATTTTGGTTTTTGAAAAACAATGTTTAATGGTATAACTGTTTTGGATTGTAATACTTCAACAAAATTATATTTTTGTTATTTTGTTTTAGTAAAAGCTTATTTAAAAATATCTATCTCTATCTTGTATGATATGAGGAACATATTAGAAACTTGTTTAAATAGCACTCCGTGCCTAGTAATAAGGGAAATTCTGCCTGGACCATATGATGGACTTATTTTTTTGAAACTATATGAGAAATAGTTCACTCTTTGACTTTCTTCCTTTTGTAGACTATGCAATGTTATCATTGTTTCTCATGTAATTTCTAAATGTGAAATTTTATATGTACCGAACTAGCTTTAGTCTGTTCTACATATAACCTTTCATGTTATGTTTTTCTCTACGTGGTTCAGTTGATATATGTGACTGATCGTCTATTCACGTATTTTGAGTTTACATTTGATGCTAGGTAGTCGGTAATACAATTTACTGAGAGTTAGAATTTGTTTCATTTTCAGTTATTGGACATTCTAAAGTCACATGATATAGAATAATTTGTCTTTATATCATCATATATTTGTTTTAGAATATAAAAGACTTCTTTCAGCTTTTTCAGGAAGTATCATTCTTGCTTTTGTTATAGATTTATACTTGACATGGGTGAAGTGGAGCTTATGCAGTTACAGAGAGACAAATCTAGCTTAAAACTGTTGATCACCGTAAGGTTAGCTAATTTATTATTTATTTAATTTGTTGATTTGTGAATGAATAATGATTGCATCATTCAAATGTTGAATTATCTTTCCATTATCGGTATATCATTTTCAATCTTATTCATGTATTATTTATTATTTTTTCAGTTATAGTACTAAAACATTTTTGTTTATTCTTCATCCTCGTTTGATTCATCAGTTTAAAATAATTATTTTCACAAGGTTTTTCTTAAACCTTGTAATTGTATATATCTACTGTACATAGTATGACAGTTAGTTAGGAAATTGTAATTAATGTGTTGATTGTTAGAATCATACCTTTAGTTAGTTTACATCTTTTAGTTATTTTAGAATCCTAGTTCGCTAAAAGAGCCAATAAACTTGTCAGGGTATATTATCCCAAACAGCTTGGGTTAATTAGACAACCCCGATCCGGATCTTCTCTTCTCGTTGACGATGAGTCATAAATGCCCGTCAACACATCCTTAATAAAATTGTCTCTTTATTTTTGACAAACTCAACAAGCTATGTAAGCTACTCAAATATTCACAATGAATTGAATGTTTATGTCCTAGTAACTTGTTCATACCTAGTACAGTGTATCATCACATGCATCTCATCCTCAATTTATCTTTGTTTTCAAAACAATAATATGCATTCTTCTCTATTTATGTTTTTTTGATCTTCTTGTATCAACTATAGGTGATGCAAACTCTATTTATGTTTTTTTGATCTCCTTGCATCAACTATAGGTGATGCAAATTCTATTTATGTTTTTTTTATCTCCTTGCATCAACTATAGGTGATGAGAACTTAGATTCAATTGATAAAATAAATATTTTTTTGTGCTTAGATATTTTCCCTTAGAGATATCCTTTTTATATTTTAGTAAGCTTTGGGTTGATCTCACATTGATAGAATCTCATTTCTCATCAAGGTTTTCCACAACTTCACTATTACGTTATTTGTGCCAAGTCTTGACTGGATAATGTTTCATCAAAAAAATGTTCATTTTCAACTCCCCATTTTTTAATCCATTTCATCCCATTGCAATACCAAACTTTATATTAAGATGCAATGTCTTCTTGCATCCATATACTTTGTTTTAATAAAAAAATATAAAAAATGGCTATAATTTTTCTCCTTCTAAATCTAACATACTATAATAACCATATTTGATAATATGTAATATTCCAGATATAAAAAATGTGTAGAACATAAATAAATATCTATAAATGGAATATTATCAACAATATAAACAAAACAACACCACGATAATACCAAAATGATAAAAAAATAACACCAGAAATAACACTTTGATTACTGAGAGAAATGTTCACTTGCATCTTCGAGGGGGAAACCTCCAACAGAGAATAACTCTATTACCATAATATCCAAGACAAAAGTTTTCATACCCTCGACTCCTATTTATACTAGATATGTCGATCAAAAGAACCATCTAGAGGAAGATCCTTCTAGAAGCATGTTGGGCCCCAACAACTCCCCCTATATTTTTACAAAATTTAAAGGGCCCCTATTAGAATCTTGATAATTAAAATGAGCTACAGAATCAACCTTTTCAAATAGTTCCATACCTTGGCTTGCTTTGAGACAAACTTAAGAAATTCACTATAGTATGATATATTCATTACAAGATTATATGTCAAAAGTTAGAAACGATTATAAAAATCTCAATTTAAACAAAAATGTTAATTTTTATCAAATGTTTACTTTCGTTTAAATTATGATTATGTGTTCTTTCTTTTGTTCATTAGCAAGTTTGACTATTTTGAATAATGGGTTCAATACTTAATCAAATAATATCTTGGTTGGTTTCTCATTTTCATGAAATCATTTGGTGATATTAATTAATTAAA
>JZKD02S1666624.1:75752-110861 GCA_000966675.3 Picea glauca
GGTTTCTCATTTTCATGAAATCATTTGGTGATATTAATTAATTAAATTATTTTTTCATTTTGCATCTCATTTCAAAATAATAATAATAAAAGAATTATCTATCATTTGTTTGATTCTGTAAAAAACTAAAATTAATTTTTTTTCGTCATTAACTTGAAGCTTCTAGATCATATTTGAAAACAAATTATGAATAATATTTGTTTATAAGTTATAGTTAGTTTAAATTCATTTTTTATTTTTCTAGATTTTGTTTTATTTAGAATTTTTAGGTTATTAATTTAGGTTTCTTTTTGTTTCACGGGTTTCTATTATCAAATATTTGATACGGATCTGATCATGGCTTGATTTTATTATCCAAATACGTTCAAGATGATTGATCCAAAAATAATTTTGGATTGCTACAAATAATTTTATGAGCAACAACAAATAATATTTGGAAAGACGTCAAGATCAGAAAGATGATTTTGCAGAACTGATTGCAGCCAAACCGTGAGGAATTTGAAGAAACGGTTGAAAACCCAGAACCAAAATGGACCCATTTACCTTTTGTGTAGAGATTTGCCCCAAAAAATGAATGATTTGAGAGATATTTGGGTCTCATTTAGAGGAAAATTTCAGGTGGCGGAAATTAATAGTGACGACTAGACTGTTCATTCATTTTATAAATATATGAGAAAGATCAGAGCCAAGAGATCGAAGAATTGGAGAGGAGGATTTTAATCCTTTATCTTTTGTATATTGTTTCTTTTGTAAACTTTTCATTTATTTTCAAATGGAGTAATGGATGGATGGAATCTTTGGGAGAATGGACGAATATTTTTAAAGAAGAATATGGAATTACAAGTTGCTTAATGGCTTTTGTCCTGTAAGTAAAATGATTTTATTTTCATTATAATATATTCATATTCTTTGAATAATTGATTATGCATTGATTTAAATAGATTTAGTCTTTTTTGTCAATACATGATTAATTATTATCATTTATGTATTAATTTTTTCAATCTTTAAAGTCTATCATCCAAAAAAATTCTTTCAGGACTACAGAATGGACAAGTGATTCCAAAAACTTAATAGAATGACATATATGCATTTTGGCTTTAGAATTTTGTTTATAATGTTGTTATTTATGTTTTTTTAATCCTGTTACATGTATAGGTATGATATCTTTAGATTAAATGATCTGTGATGTGTAGGAGGTTTATGTTATAAATACCATCTGTCATTTGCTTCATCAAAATACAAATGCTATGATTATATCTTCGATTTAGATAATGAGATTTATCTTTGAATTTTAAATTGAATGATAAAATGCATAGATTGCTTCCAGATTTATCTTGTTGTAATCATGTATAATTATGAGATCACAGGTTTATGTTTGTGTTTCCTTTTCTGTCATTAAAACCTAAGCTGCCAATACATGTTCTGAATTTATTTAGAACAATCATAAGGTTCATTGCAGATTTCTCTCTTGGACATTCTTACACATCAATATTACTCGATTTGATAAGTGTCGCAAGTGTCACGTGTTCCTCACGACTGTCGCAAGTGTCGCATGTTTTTCACAAGTGTCACAAATGTCAAACAAAGCTATTGCCACGATGACGACACTAAAGAGACACTTAGAATACCTCAAACACCTAATTCAGAGGAAGCCGAATGGCTAACTGAAGTCAGGAATCTCTTACCACCTGAAAGGATCTCTCAAACTAGGGTTTTAAGGGAGAGCTCTCCCCTACATTAGCCTTAGGAGCACTGGCGCTCCCCTACAAGGTGCTAGGGAGCGTTATAGCACCAAATCACCCCTCTGAAGGAGCACTACACATATTTGAAGCAATGGCGCTCCCCTTGAGCATACTAGGGAGTTTTATAGTGCCCCGATGCCCCTTTTGAGGGAGCATTGTCTAATCTGGGTAGTAGTTGATCTGTTGAGGAGAATAAGGGGAATATATTTCAAGTTTGAAAGGCAGTTGCATTCAAATTCCTATTTCAATCATGATTTTAGGAGAAGATCCCTGATATAAGGAGGGAATTCCTCAACCTACCCTAAAGATACCTCAAGAGGTTAAGCCTCTCTTAACCTATATAAGAAATCTCTATGATGGTGGAAAGGGGGAAGAATTGCAAGAAAGAAACCTATGATCTCATAGGAAACACACGGTGAAATGGAGGAGAGTAATCAACAAAGATGTTATCATCCAGGTCGTGGATATTCTGAGCAAGGGTTAGACAAAGGGGACTTGATGAAGCTGTCGCATTCGCATCTACGATTGTAAGTTACAGTTGTCATCGTTCTCATTAATGTGACACACTTGGTTTGTTTCTTTCTAGTTTGTGTCTAATATTACATGAAATTATCTCTGATAGATAGATCTGTTTTCAAGATAATATCAATAGAGTAGGAAGTGGTCGTACTATTGTTTGTCTACAGGGCTCATCGAGGAGAGAAAGATTGAAGCTCAACTTGAAGCGTGCAGGGACAAACGTCGGTAAAAAGGTACTTATGTTCTCCTTCTTCCCCATGCATTAGCTTGTATAGATATGAAAGGAATTCAGTGTCCACGTTAAGTATCTTATGTCTTAAGTGCTAAGATTCTAGCTCTCAAGAGGAGATCTACCTGTCCGCAGGGAGATTTTCCTTCAACAGAAACTGGTGACTCCACTGGGGAGTCTCAAATCGAAACCTCTTTTTTTTTTTCTCCTCATAGACCTTGTCTTACCCCTTGATTATTTTTAGACCTATTTTACTCCTTTTTTGATTGATTTCATGAGTTGATTGACTCCCTACCCCATCACACTCAGCTTGCTTGACTAGACTAGACTGCAATTTTTGGATTTTTTGACATTTTTAGGAGATTTTTGAACCTGGAGCCCCTGTGGCCGTGTTGACAGAGTGCCAGCGCTCCCTGACTACCTTACATAGAGTGATATAACACCTGGTACCCTTTACACCAGAGCGCCAACCCTCTTTTGGCCAAAACTTTTCCAGAATTGCTCTTTTCAGGGTCTAATCTTTGTGCCTCACTTATTGAGCCTCCCTGTGAGTCAATGCTTATTCCTTTTCAACTTTGACATCCTTCCTTCTGAGGAAAAAACACCTTACTGTTTAGATTTTGTGGCCTTCTTCACTATTGTTGAGGTTTTCTGCTGTTTGGAGTTTGAAACCAATGCACTGTCTTTCTCTCCTTTTTGACTGAGCGAGAAACTTTGTTGAAGGACATTAGAAGCCTACAAATCTCTCCATTTAGTTTTAGTTAAGTTCATTGTCCTTCGAAATTTATTTTGGTGTAAAGTTCTTGATTTTTCTTTGATTTTTTTATTTTCTTTCGCTTCTTGTTTTGATCACAATGAAAGGGTGTATTGTTTGTACGAAACCTGCTTGTGTTTGTTTGATTTTCCGTGATCCAAAAAGATAATTGGTAGGACAAGAGTTGTTTCGAACTAATCATTATTCACATACAAACAATAAAGAGACATCTTCATGATCGATTTTGCATATTAGAAGGTATTTCCAAAAAGTTTTAGCACCACATCGGATTTGAATTGAAGAAAAATCGTTTGAGGACATTCCTTATTAGTGCTTGTTAGTGAAAAGAACTCTCTCTCTCTCCCTTAAATAGATGTTCATCGAAAAGAAATGATTTCTTATCATCTTTGATGCATTTTTGGGGACTGATTCATAATTCCATCCATTTCACTTCCATGCACCCCTTTTGAGTAAAGAACAACTATAAAATGAACGCTAATTAAAAATTATCTAGAACATTTTCTTTTCTAGGATCCTCCACCAATAGTGGACTAGGACTAGTACTTTGGATTATCCTGTGAGCATAACTCTCTAAAGTTTCCAAAACAAACATTAGCATCCTGAGCTAGGGAGAGTCAAATCCAATTGTCATATAAGTCTACCTGGGATCCCCCTCTCACACAGGGGTTATGCACGAGGTTGCATTCGGGAGAGCTATAGAGATTATCCCTCCGTGGTTTGACTGATTGTAGTGGTCAGATCGTATTATGGGGATCACTTAAAGGTATAACCACAATGTTGAGTGGAAGCCTTTCAAGTTGATTTCGGGCTAGATACCCTGCTCGTACGTTCGGACTGGACTGTCGACTGTACCCGCCAGGGGATGACTGCGAATTGGTAACCTTAGTGGCCATAATATTTAGGGTCTTACACAAGGTGACAGTGAAGGGAAGTCTCACTGTACCTGGAGCAGACATTGGTCAAACTCACTCGGGCTCCTTGGAGGGTAAATCCACAATTACTGCGTGCAAGCTTGCACCAGGGTGAAAGTCCGTTAAGCAGGTCGCCATTGTAACTATTCCACCATATCCCCGCCTCTTCTTGACTTGATCACACGATGTTGGATTTCATCACCAACTAGTACGGTCATCGAGATAAGGTCCTATTTTCTTGGTTGTGATTCTTAGATTCTATTAGCGTATGCTGTTTATTTTCGGTAGTTGGCCATAGATCTTTTCCGCTGATTCTTTTTCGCCAACATCGACCCTCCACGCCATTCGCGGAGGCTACAAGGACTTGCTCCAGAAAATATGGAAGGGAACACCCCTTTACCCCCTCATTCTATGGAAGAATATCCTCAACAGAGCGAGGTTCAAGACACTACAACTTCCCAAGAAGAAGTTCCCACTCCTTTAGAAATTTTTCGAATTGTTTCAGAGTCTCCAGAAGCTTTCCGCATTCCAGAGGGATATGAGCGACGTGTTCTCCAATTGAATTTAGTCGGTGAATTTGTCGTCGTCAATCCTTCTAACATTCCGACTACGTCTCATTCAAACCCTTTAGTCGATGACCCCTTTTGGACCACAAATATTGTTCGAAGTCCACCGCGCATGGTGCAGGATCTTTATGGAGCAGGAATAGGTGTCGATGCACCTATTACCTACACCGTACCCTTAAACCATTTCACCAGTACTACCGTTTTTATGGCCACACCGTCCGTTGGTCCGAACACATCGTCCGTTGGTCCAAGGTCTACTTTTTCTCCTCAGACGACCCATTCTACAACGGTCCCTCACATTTCGACTATCCCTGCCTGTAATGCGATGGTTAGCCAAGCTGCAATTGGCACACCAGTAACACTTAGGCCTTCATCATCACTCCCTTTTGGGTACAGAGCACTAAATGTTTCTGCTACCACTACTACCCAAGCTATGATGGGAAGTTCCAAACCTATCCAACAACCTAGAGGGACCAGTCTTAGTGGTCTTAATCTGTTCAGTGGTACCGGTCAGTCATTTACGTCTAGTTCTCAAATTCTGGGAACTCTACCTCAAGCTGGGGGGAATCCTCCCACCGTAGGATAACTTCCATTTGGAGGGCACCCTCATGCTGGGGGGCAACCTCAATCCGGATATTACCATCAACCATATGGACAAAATGTGTCTACCACGCCTAATCCATGCAATATCCCTTTTCTAGGAAACCCACAGTTCTCGGGGGGACATAGTTCGCAAGATTCGCAACAACCTCCTTATGGAAAAATGCCAAATCCAACTTATAATCCTCAAAACCCATCCGGTTATCCTCCGCTCACACATGTTTCTCAAAACACCTCAAATCCTGTGTACCCTGGTCAACACCAACCTTATACAAGAGGGCCCACTAGTTACAATTATCCTCATAACCCATTGTATGGCCCTACTGGTGTCCCTATGCCACACCAGTATTACCCACAGTTTAACCGACAACTACCTTTTCTAGAAACCCTGGATCTTCCAGACTTGTCTCGGTTAATGAATGATCCTATTTTTCATTCTCCGATTTGGTCAGCTATTCCAGCTAAACTTCCTTCCGATATTCCAAAATTCGATGAAAAGTATGGAGAAGACCCAAACAACCACGTGATGAATTTCCATTTGTGGTGTTCATCCAACTCCCTCATGGACGATTCTATACGTTTGCGTCTTTTCCAATGAACGCTTACGGGTTCTACAACAAAGTGGTACATTGAACTACCATGCGCTTCTTTTCACGATTTCAACTCCCTTGCCATGTCCTTCCTCACACACTTCCAACTACCCATCCGATATGAGACGGGTACTGAAATATTGACCTCCCTTCGCTAGACAACCTTCGTACATATCTTTGATCATATTCATAAATGGAGACGACGACGAAGGCTAATCAAAGCAGTCATCCCTGACCAATTATTAGTGGAATGGTTCACTAAATCATTGTTACCCCAAATCACTCGTGATGTTGCCATGGGTGGTGTAGTCACCGAGGAAGAAGCTATTGCTCAAGCTCAATACTTAGATTTAGTTTATTCGTAGTTTGGTACTCCGTACGAGTTGATACCGAATGCTACCCATGCCACTAATGTTCCATCCAAACCATCGTCTACCTCACATGCAGATGGAGTTATTGGCTCCATCAAAACCCAATCTACTTCCCAGTTGACTAGAACAACCCAACGACCCACTTCGATGGCTGCTCCCAGTCTGACTGCACCCTCTTCTACCCCCTCTCAAATTCAGGTCTCTAAGGTGAATGCGGTCCAATCGACCCCTTTGCAACAACCTGGGGGCAAGAAGAAAGCAAGAAATAAACCCAAGAAAAACAACAACAATGAACAACCAAAAAATCAACCACAAACCCCTGCTACTAGAAAACAACCACAACGAAAACTAAAATTCCCATGTTTCATTTGTGGCGACGATCACTACACTCGAGACTGTCCACATCGCAATGAAGTTGCCAAAGGTTTTAAGGGAAATTCACAACCTGCTGTGCTTACCCAACCTTTTCCATAGAAACAATCTTTGGTTTCTCAAACCCCCACTGGAGGGGGAAGTTCCAACCAATCCCATGATGAGGCCTTGACAAGTGCCCACATTTACATGTTTAATGGGATTAATCTGACCACTCACAGTACGACATATGACACACCGATTAAACCTGATAAGCCGAAGTCCACTAATGGTTCCTTACTAGACCCATTACCATCTTCCGTTAGTCCTCCATCTGCTAGCCCTCAATCCGGGCCACTTCAGATTGAGAAACTTCGTTTCACTCCATTTTACGCCCTCCTAAGAGCACTATCTGAAAATCTACCTTTAATCCTAGTTCACGGGCTTCCCAAAACTACAACATCGTTGTAGATTTGGCTCAAGCACCGTGTGCTATGTCTGTTTTGGAAGTTCTACAACACTGTCCCAGCTAATGTAGAACGCTCTTAGCTGCCATCGACACTTTCGATCCCGAGGCATCAAATAATATCACATTTAATATGGATGATCATCAACCCCGACTCTCTCACCAACTAGCTTTTCAGATCGATGTTGTTGTTCACAATCAGCAAATCCACCGAACTATCTTGGATGAGGGAGCCTCTACTTGTGTCATGTCTTTAGCTTGTTGGAAAGGCTTAAAATCACCTGCCCTTAACAAATCCCCTACAATGTTATGCGCTTTCGATGGACGAGTTTTTCATCCTCACGGACTGTTACAATCCTTAGCCGTTCAGTTGGGCGGAAAAACTGTTACCGTTGATGTCAAGGTGGTCGATGCCCCCCTCAATTACAACCTACTGCTTGGAAGAAGTTGGTTCTACGCTATGACTTCCGTCACCTCATCAGTGTTTTGATGTGTACAATTCCCCCATCAACGTAAAATTGTCACTATCAATCAACTTGATTTCTGTACACCCGACGCTCGTGCCCCTGTCACCAACAACATTCCTTTTTTGGGAGACCACCCAGTTATGTATGAAAGCATTGGTGTTGGATTGTTAAAATATTCTAGCCTTATGGGTACCTTCCCTACACCACTTCCACCCACCATGCATCATATTGCCACCATCAATATGATCTCGACTATGCCTTATCAATCTTTGGAATCATCTGATACTTGGATTGTGCCTAGTCCTATGGAATTCGATGTGATCGGTGACACTATGCCACTTAGCCTAGCCGAGGCCGCATACATAGCTATTCAATCTGCCTGTCCCTCTCCATACAACCCACATTTATTGGCACCTAATTCCTACTCGATGCCTTCATGGTTGGATTCCCTATCGTCTACAATCGATTACATTTCCCAAATTTTTCCTTCTGACGAATCTATTATGGAAATGCTTGGCATTGATGATGTGCCTTGGGATGATAACCATCATAGATCCTCTTTTCTCCCGCCTTTGGAAGAAATTCACAAAGACATATGCTTTGTCTTCCTTCCTGATGTTACCAATGCTCCGCAATCTCCCATCCTCACACAAGATACTCTTTTTGAGGGGAATATGGGTAACATATCTACTATGATCATTATCGATATTTCGATCAAAGAAGGTGTTGTGGAAAACATTAACCTTGGTGCTAATTGCACACCTGAAGAAGTGGTCTCTCACACCACTTTGTTTAAAGAATTCTACGATGTCTTCGCTTGGAGCTACGAGGAAATGCCAGGGATCGACCCTTTGATTATCGTACACGAAATCAAGACTTACCTTGGTGTGAAACCTGTTCAACAAAAACTCCTCCTGGTTCATCCTAAGAAAATCATAGCCATAAAGGTAGAAGTTGAGAAACTTTTAAAATCTGGCTTTATCTATCCTGTCCCTTTGACAGAATGGGTCTCCAACCTTGTTCTGGTTGCCAAAAAACAAGGAACCATCCATGTTTGTGTTGACTATCAGGATCTCAATAAAGCTTGTCAAAAGGACAACTACCCTACGCCCTTCATCGACCAAATCATTGATAATTTCATGGGGAGCGTAATATTCTCTTTCATGGATGGCTTCTCTGGGTATAACCATATTGAAATTTTACCTGCTGATCAACATAAGACAACCTTTATTTGCCAATGGGGAATTTTTGCCTATCGAAAGCTACCTTTTGGTCTCAAAAATGTTGGTGCTACTTTCTAGCGAGCCATGTCATACACTTTCCACGATATCAAGCATATCCCAGAACCTTACCTCGATGACTTACCTACCCACTCATCCAATCGATCTGATCACGTTGATCATTTACGAGTTGTTTTCCTTCGATGTCAGTTATACCGTATCCGCTTGAACCCACATAAGTGTATTTTTGCTGTCGAATTTGGTCGACTCCTCGGTTTCATTGTCTCTAAAGATGGGATTAGGGTGGACCCCTTAAATATCAAGGCTATTCTGGCCTTACCCCCACCTACCAATTTGACCCAACTCCAGAGTTTGCAAGGAAAATCAAACTTCCTTCACCGTTTCATTTGTAACTACGCCGAGATAACTAAAGGATTCATGCGGTTGCTACAGAAAAACACCCCTTTCATCTGGGATGACATCGCTCAACGGTCGTTTGATGCTCTCAAGCATGCCTTGACCCACGCACCTTTGTTGCACCCTCCAGAGTATACAAAAGACTACATCCTTTACTTGGCCACCTCCACTTCCACTATTGCAATGGTGTTAGTTCAGGAGGACCCCAACGGTGAGAAACATGTCATCTATTACCTGAGAAAGAGTCTATCTGGACCCGAACTCCAATATTCACATGTAGAGAAACTGGCTCTGGCAGCCATCATCGCTGTCCAGAGATTCCGTCATTACATCTTACTACGCACCACCACAGTGATTGCGGACTCAAACCCCATGTACCATGTCTTGACACGTCAAGTGCTTGGGGGAAAATACTTTAAATGGATCGTCATCCTTCAGGAATTTGATCTTGAATTTACAAAGTCCAAAGACAAAAAGTCCCTGGTGTTTGCGGAGCTTATCTATGATCTCCCTCGTGCTGATGAAGACATCGAACCTAGAGATTCTCTCCCCGATGAAACTCTTTTCCTCATCAGCACCTTTGATCCTTGGTATGGAGACATCCTCCTTTACCTCCAAACCCAATGTTTTCAGCCTAACACTTCTTGTGAAGAGCGTCGACGTATTTGCCACCATTCTCGTCGTTACCTTATTTAAAATGACACCCTCTATCGTTGTGGTATTGATACTATCCTTCGACGATGTCTGATTCATGCGGAGGCTGAACACGTTTTGAATGATTGTCACCTTGGCGTCTGTGGCGGTCACCTTTCTGGGATGGACATAGCCCAAAAAATCCTACGTGTCAGCTATTTTTGGCCCTCAATTTTCAAAGATTGTATCGAGGCAATCAAAAAGTGCCCACCCTACCAAGTTTTTAACAACAAGGCACACACCCACCCTACTACACTGCACCCCATTATCGCCATCGTCCCCTTCGCCAAGT
The DNA here is from genome assembly GCA_000966675.3 of Picea glauca. Taxonomy (NCBI): domain Eukaryota; kingdom Viridiplantae; phylum Streptophyta; class Pinopsida; order Pinales; family Pinaceae; genus Picea; species Picea glauca. The sequence goes on from JZKD02S1666624.1 coordinate 85,962, forward strand.
GGGGTATCGCTTTCATGCAATGTAAGCCTACCTCAGTCGGGGGGCATGGTTGTATAATCGTCCCCGTCGACTACTTTACCAAATGGGATGAGGTTATGCCTACCTTTCTGAACGATGGTCGTACCGCAGCTCTGTTTCTTTTTAACCACATCATAACTCATTTTGGTGTACCACGTGCCATTGTCACTGATCACGGTGCACACATTAAAAACCAGATGATGAGTGAGTTGCATGTCAAATTGGGTTTTCGCCATGAAAAATCATCCCCATACTATCCTTAGGCCAACAGACAAGTTGAGGTCATCAAAAAAGTCCTAAAAACCATGATTCAACATATGGTAGGGGAAAACAAGACATCCTTGCATCTACAACTTTTCTCCACTCTCTGGGCTTACCATACTTCCGTGAAAACTGTAACTGGATTTACTCCTTTCCAGTTGGTGTATGGCATCGAAGTCGTTTTACCAATCGAGTGTGAGATTCCATCTCTGAAACTTAAAGTAGAACTCCTGCCCCATACTTCTGTCGAAGAAGAACATTTCTTATATCTATCCAAACTGGACAAAACACGTCGTGATTTTGCTCTCGTTAACAAGGCACATCATAAACGGATTAAAAATCAATACGACAAATCCATCCATCCTCGTACTTTTGCAGAAGGAGACTTAGTCCTAGTCTATGACCAGGCTCATGAAAAATTGGGGATAGGTAAGTTAGAACCTCTGTGGCATGGCCCTTACATTGTGAAACATTTTTTACACAGAGGCGCCTACGAATTAGTTGATTATGATGGAATTTTCCTAGGGGAGCCCCAGAACGAGTTTTACCTTAAAAAGTACTATGCCTAGATCACCTAGCATGTGTACTTTGTACATTATTGTATTTTAGTTTGGTGTGTCTGTTTCTTTCACGTGCTCGAGTCTTTACCTTTGCCACTCATAATTGTGCCTTGTGTTTTCATGCGCAGATGACGTCTTCCTTTCCTATCTTTTTTTGGTTTGCAGATGGCGCTAGTCGACATACCCAGAACATTGCTTCGGCAACATGGGGCATTTACCAATTTGACGAGGTGGTGAGTTCAGAAGGTATTTTCTTAGGACCAGCGACTAACAACATGGAAGAATATCATGCTGTCATCGGACTCTTGACCCAAGCCTCTTCCCTAGGTATCTCTTGTATCATTGTTAACCTAGAGTCCCAACTCTTGGTCTATCAACTCAATCGTATCTACGCTATCCGTAATCCTATCCTGCTATGTCTCCACCTATAAGTTCTTCGTCTTGAACGAATGTTTGATTATATCAAATATAGACATATTCCAAGAGAACTTAACAGTGTTTTGGATTTTTTAGATAATTACATTATGGATCGGTATCTCGCCCATATATAAGATTTCGTAAAGGAAAGTTGCACATCACATGTAAATTAAAAAACATCACATTAAAGGCATCACCATGTAAAAAGGTTTGGCACTGTAAAAACTCGGAGCTGTATATATATACATAGCATGACTGAAATGTTTTGATTACATCAAGTATTTAGAAGAGAAAAATGTTGGGTCTTCACACCCATACAACATCGCCTGACAAGTCATACAAAAGTACAATCACCAGAGAGACTCCAATCCACCTGCACTACATTGTGTTGAGAGTAACATATCACTACATGCACTACGCATCTCAGTAGAGAATTGACATTCTCTGGCACTCCCACAGTGTGCCTCTGCTTATGTAAAGGCACTTCTCCCCTCCGTAACGGAGGAATGCCCATCGTGAGGCCTTGAAGGTTTCTTTCAACCTCTCGGAGACCTATCACTGGTACCCCCAGATCTGCTGCAACCGGGGCACCCCCACGACGTCCTGGTATCGGTATCTCAGTTGGGCGCACTGCTCCCTTGTCTGCATGTTGAAAACAATACATCTTTTAAAAACTCTTCTACATACCCAAAAAAAATATATATACATCAAAAACTTAAAAAACAAAAACTAGACAAGGTGTTGCTCAGTCTCTTACCTGACACATCCAAATCTTCCCCCGTGGGTAGAATCAAATCCATGCTCCCACGAAAATCCACCTCAGCATACAGGAAGTCTTCTATCCAGAGATATTGTTGTCTCAACCAAGCGAAGAAATCACCGGTAAAAAGGAACTCTGACTCTGCTACTAGCCTCGGAGACAGACTAGTCCACCTCTCCATCTGTGGTTCATCCACTGATCACACTGCCAGTGCTATCTGAGGCTGCATCTGGGGGATGTGCTCTAAGAAAAATGAGACCAGGAAAGAGACGTAGCCGAATTGTTTCTTCCCCATCCTACACCGCGAAACCTGTTCCTTCACATTCCGAAGGAACCTTGCACTCTAGTTAAACAGTGTTGGCTCCAAACACTGTACGCCATAAGCTACCTACAATCTCGATGCCAGATGTGTGCTAGTGCTTCCCATCATTCTCGTGATGGAAAACAAAATGGACTGGAGGGGTAACTCTCAGATATCCTTGATAGGGATTCTACCCCCCACCAGTCTTGCCCCTGGGACACAATGACGTGCTAGATACATGCCCACTTGCTCAAGAAGCGCCCTCTATCTGGAAAAGTATATAGGAACCCCTCTTTTCTAGAGGCCCGTCAAGAAATATACGTCTGCCAACTTGATGGTTAGAATCTGTGCTCCGATCCGGAACCCTTGCTCTACGACATCCCACAAGATGATAATGTGCTCAAGCCATAAAATCTCCTTCTTCATTTTTTGCAATTTGAAGAATTTCAATAAGCCACAAGCTCTTAACGCGGCCCGCGTGCGAGGACTCTGCAAGATAGCCAAGTCATCAATCTCATGCTCTCGTTCTTTCCACTCAATCATGGTCACTGAAATCACCTACAAACAAAAAACAAAGAATTTCATCATTCAATTTTTTGGCAATTTCGGCAATTTCCTAAACAATTTAAAAAACATGAAATCTAATGCCCACATTGTTCAAAGAGACCGCGTCCTCTTTTATAATCATCACACCTTCTCTTTACCATTCCATAATCATCATACAACAATGAAACGTTTTTAATTAATATGATGTTCATAATGGCTGCATGGGTGTATTTTTTGAGTTTTCTATGACTTCTTTGACAAAAAGGACCCATCTAATCAAGTGTCAAGGCATTGGCATATTGGCTATCACTTTCTAAATTTTTTTTGCAAAAGAATGTCTTACTCCCATTGTTTTTAATAGAGGCTGATTTGATATTTTTGGAGCGACCTAGGGATTCATTTTTTAAATTAAATACTACCATGGAAATGAATATTAAATTGAAAGGAGAGATGAAGATCTACCTGGTCCAAACGGAAAGAGAAACGGTCAACCGTAGCTCTGGTATCAAGCAAAACAAGATCCACCTCCAAAGTGAGAATCTCCACTGCTACAAATCCTTATGCAAAATGAAATGGTAAATAAAGTTTTTCCTTGTATTACTATTTATAAATTCCCATTTTTTATAAGGCATAGTTATTTATGGGTTTCTCTGGCAATATAATAGCTTCACTAAACCTCTGGGTTGCAGTTTTGACATTGCAGGTTTCCCAACAGTTTTGATCACTTGTTTACCTTGTCACATACATGAGCATAGTCTTAGTTTGTTTTCAAGCTCAAAAATATGAGAACGCACCGGGTAGAATTTTATCTCTTTTTCGGACCCGCACGGACACACGAAAAAGGAACCCCCTGGAGTCATCTTTAAACTCTTTTCAGACTCTCTAAATATGAAAAGATTATTGAGTGATCTTTCTTCCTTTCACGCTCGTTAAAAGGTTCGAAAGGGCATCTGTCGAGCGATAGTTATCTCTTTTTCAGTCTCGTCAGACTACTGTACAAAAAAGGAACTTAGAGAGTTCTCTTTTAAGTGTTTTTCCAAACTCTATAATCATAAAAAACCTTCACGTTTTATGTCTTTGGACTCGCTAAAGCACACATCGACAGGCCCATACGGGAACAAACCCTTCTTCCAGTTCATTAAACAAAGGAAGAGGAACTTATCGAAGGTGAGTTATAACGAGCATGTGTTATCCTCCTTGAGCTCATTAAATCAAAAAGAGGTACTCGTCTATCTGGATGGGGGAAAATTTGAAAGAAGCAAGCCAAGCAGTCTCTTGAGAACATTACCGAGTAATTCTTAGAGTCACCCTTGAACACAACACTTTGTCATTTGCACGCATTATAATCTGCTAAACCTCTGCACTGAGCCAACCCTTTGAGTTTCTTTTACTCCTTTGGGTCACCTGACGTAAGTCACGACATCCACTGCATCATCAATTTTTGGTCCATGTCATGTTTCTGTTGTTGTGCCTCAGTGTTCAAGGGAAGTATCCACCTCTAGAGTCATCCATCCCAAATATCTTGTCTCAAAACTTGTGTCAGTCCATGTTCATTTGATCTACCAATTACATCTCTATGTCCATTTTGTGTCGTTTATGGGGGATACATCAAGGCCCTCCTCCGACGAGCTTATTCCTGTCGACCTCAACACATTATCCAGGAATTAGGCTTAGAAACTAGTTAGTACTTTGGGACCTGCATGCTTCAATGGCAGGCCTCCTCACATTCGACAGTAGGTTTACATCATTGACCTCTGATTGGATGATTCCATGGATGTTCGACTCCATCTCATCCATTCAAATTCGTTGGAATGTACTAGGGTACCTTGGGAATCATTGACATTAATGGTGATCTCCTTCGCACTTGTTAACGGTTTACACCATTGAATGGTAATCAAGTGGTTTATGCCATGTTTGAGATTAGGACATCTATTCACATGGTTAGATTCATACCACATCAGGATCAGTAAGAATACCCTGGGTTGAGTGATCACTTTGATATATGCTTTTCCCAGGTTGTGAAGGAACTTCTCTTGGACAAATGATACATACATTGTTACATAGATCCACCTTGTATTGGTCGTGGCTATGTCTTGTCATCTCGTAGATCCACTGTGTATTCTTCATGGCTACAATCGGTTTAGATCATCAGAGTATAGATCCACGTTGTATCTTCGGTGGCTATACCTTTTTATCAATACAATTATGGATCTGCAGTGTATTTAATGGTGGCCATATCTTGCAAGTCTTGATCACCCAAGCATAGGTATGCCTGCCTTGGGTTTTGAAACATGTCATGATATTTGTTGGATGTTTGTGTGCAGCTTCCGTTAGGTTCTCTGAGTCTATACCCTTTCTTGAAAGTCTACAAATCATTTCAGTTATCAATTCTCATCTTCTAACTTCATGCTTTGGGGGGAAATCTGTTACACATCAATATTACTCAATTTGATAAGTGTCGCAAGTGTCGTGTATTCCTCATGACTGTCGCAAGTGTCACATGTTGTTCACAAGTGTCGCAAATGTCAAACAAAGATATTTCCATGATGAAGACACTAAAGAGACACTTAGAATACCTCAAACACTTGATTTGGATGAAGGAGAATGGCTAACTGAAGTCAGGAATCTCTTACCACCTGAAAGGAGCTCTCAAACCAGGGTTTTAAGAGAGAGCGCTCCCCTACATCAGCCTTAGGAGCACTGGTGCTCCCCTACAAGGTGTTGGGGAGTGTTATAGCACCAAATCACCCCTCTGAAGGAGCACTACACATCATTGAAGCGCTGGCACTCCCCTTGAGCCTACTAGGGAGCGTTATAGCACCCTGATGCCCCTTTTGAGGGAGCGTTGTCTAATCTAGGCAGTAGTTGATCTGTTGAGGAGAATAAGGGGAAGATCTTTCAAGTTTGGAAGGCAGTTTCATTCGAATTCCTGGTTCAATCATGATCTTAGGAGAAGATCCTTGATCTAAGGAGGGAATTCCTCAACCTACCCTAAAGATACCTCAAGAGGTTAAGCCTCTCTTAACCTATATAAGCAGGCTCTATGATGGTGGAAAGGGGGAAGAATTGCAAGCAAGAAACCTATGATCTCATAAGAAACACACAGTGAACTGGAGGAGAGTAATCAGTAAATATTCTATCATCCAGGTCATGGATCTTCTAAGCAAGGGTTAGAAAAAGGGGACTTGGCGAAGTTGTCGCATTTGCATCTATGATTGTAAGTTACCGTTGTCATTGTTCTCATTAATATGACACGCTTGGCTTGTTTCTTTCTAGTTTGTGTCTGATCTTACATGAACTTATCTCTGATAGATAGATCTTTTTTCAAGCTAATATCAATAGAGTAGGAAGTGGTCGTACTATTGTTTGTCTACAGGGCTCATTGAGGAGTGAAAGATTGAAGCTCAACTCAGAGCGTGCAGGGAAAAACATCGGTAAAAAGGTACTTCTGTTCTCCTTCCTCCCCATGCATTAGTTTGTATAGATCTGAAAGGAAGTCAGTGTCCACGTTAAATGTCTTATGTCTTAAGAGTTAAGAGTCTAGCTCTCAAGAGGAAATCTACCTGTATGTAGGGAGATTTTCCTTCAACAGACATGGCTGTTGGATGTTCACCACTCATGCAGATGCTTGGATACACCTCACTAATTCACTGACATGATAACTTCTTTGTATTTTTCTGTCATTTACATATCATTAAAACTAGAATGTATGGTTCAACTTTGACTATTCACATGTTCATGTTTCATAAACATTTTTTTGCAAGATTCTTTAAATTTATAAAAGAAAAACAATACATAGTTTTATGTTCTTTCTTTATCTGTTTCCTAGAAGAAATAATTTTCACATCGATTTTCGTAAGTTTTGATTAAAACTTTCATCTTGTGAATCATGTAAATAAACGAGACTTGTATATCTTCTGCTTAAATACAGCTACTATAGTTACATTTGAACATATGTACATATATATAGTGTGTTTAGTAATTAGTTAGTTATTTCTCTCTTTTATTCATTTCTTTTAGAATTCTTAGATTGGCTAACAGAGCCATTAAACCCCTTAGAATGAGTTACACCAAACAGCTTGGGTTATTTAGACAACCCCAGACCGGACTTGTTCTTCCAGTTGACGGATGGTCAATTTCGCCTATCAACAAAGGAGAAGCTTCTATTAGGTCTTCTTACATTGGACTTATTCTTCCTTATTGCTAGGACTTATTAATATTGAAATTTATTACCTGGAAATATATTATTCTACCTACATGAGGGGTTAGGTCCCTAACATGTCCTCCCCATTAAAAACAACCTTGTCCTTAAGGCTTGAGATGGGGAAATTGTTGTAAAATGGTAGCTGGTTCCCAAGTCGCATCTGCTGGAGCTGTAGCTTTCCACTGGAATAACACTTACTTGATGGTTCGTTGACACAATTGATGCTCAAACTGGTCCAAAACTGCTTGTGGTTGTAGCCAAATGGATCCTTCTTCGTCCAACTCAGGAAGGTTGGTTTGAGTTTGGCACTTATTTCCAATCACCTTCTTTAAGTAGGAAACATGAAAAAAAGGATGGAGCTTAGAATGACTAGGAAAATCTAACTGATAGGCCACCTATCCCACATGCTTGAGAACGATATAAGGACCATAAAATTTGGGCACCAGTTTCTAACAATAGTCAGCCTTGAGGGAAGTTTTCTTATAAGGTTGCATTCGAAGAAACACCTGATCCCCTTCTACAAATTGACGTTTAGATTGATCTCGATCTTCTTGTTGTTTCATGTGATTATGATCCATGACCAAATTCTCTTTGAGGGTACAGAGAATAGCTTCTCAAACTATAAGTGTTTGGTCAATCACTAGGACCTTCGAGACACCTGGAAAATATGAGAGGACTGAAGGTGGATTTTGTCCAAATACCACTTCAAAATGATTCATGCACATATTTGTATGGTATGAAGTGTTGTACCACCATTCAACTAGTGGTAACCATTGATCGCACTGATTCTGCCTTTATGATGCAAAAAACCTCAAATATGTTTCCAAACATTTGTTGACAACTTCAATTTGACCATCAGTCTGGGGATGATAAGTTGTGCTGAGATGCAATTGGGTGCCTTGCATCTTGAACACATATTGCCAAAAATTGCTAGTGAAAGTTGGGTCGCGATAAAAAACAATAGAATGTGGTATGCCATGAAGCTTGAAGACCCAATCCATGAAAATTTGAGCCACAGTAGATGTTGTAAATGGGCGTTGAAGAGAACAAAAATGAGCATACTTGGAAAGACAATCAACTACCACCATGATGAATGATTTATTTCCCGATTTAGGTAAGACGACAATAAAATCCATAGAGATATCCCGCCAAACAGTTGGTGGAATAAGAAGTGGTTGCAGTGTGTCAGGATATTTGACAGTTTCACCCTTTTTGCATTGACACACATCACATTCAGCCACAAAATTACGAATGTCTTGTTTCATACCCTCCCAAAAAAAGAACATTTGACCTGGTCATAGGTTTTGGTAAACCCAGAGTGCCCAGCTGTGGGTGTATCATGAAGCTCAGAAAGTACCTCGGATTTAAGTTTTGAGTGTTTATTTAAAAATAAACGGCCTTTGTATCGAAGCTCATCATTGAGCCAAGAGTACCCCGGGGAAACTGGAGAATTGGACTACAATTGTTGTATCATATGCAACCTTTTGGGATCATGTAGCCATTCCTGGTGAACATATTGGATCCAATCTGATATAATGAAAGAGAGAGAAAAAAGAGACCCATCATCTTCATATTTTCTGAAAAGTGCATCAACAACCATATTGTCTTTGCCTTTTTTGTAAATGATCTCATAATCATATACAAAGATCTTAGTCACACATTTTTGTTGCTCAGGGGAGGAAAGGCGTTGTTCTAGAAAATACTTGAGGCTTTGATGATCTGTCTTAATTTAGAAGAGTTTCTCCAATAGATAAGGTCACCAAAGATCCATGACATGCAAAATATCCAACATTTCCTTTTCATATATTGATTTGCGAAAATTTCTCTTAGATAGTTGTTTGTTGGTAAAGGCCAAAGGTTGACCCTCTTGCATAAAGACAATGCCAATTCCTTTCCCGAAAGCATCACATTCCAGGACAAAGGTCTTTTTGGAATCAGGAAGGGCCAGGACTGGAGTGGTGCACATGGCCATGTTCAAGGTTTGAAAAGCCTGAGCAGCTGTTGGAGTCCAAGTGAAAGAATTATTTTTAAGGAGTGCAGTGAGAGGTGCTACAATCTTTCCATAATTATTAACAAACTTGTGATAATAACCTGTTAAACCCAGAAATCCCCACAAGCTTTTGAGAGTCTTTGGGTGAGGCCAATCTTGCATAGCTTCAAACTTCTTAGGATCCACCCTAACACCATCCTTTCCAACAATATGACTCAAGTACTCTACTTATAAGGTGCCAAAAGCACATTTAGATTGTTTGAGGAAAAGTTGGTACTGAGAGAGTATATGTAGAACTCAATCCACATGAGCAATATGGTTTTTCTAGGTTTTTCTTTAGATGAGGATATCATCAAAGAAAACTAACACAAAATGACGGAGAAAAGGATGGAAGACATGATTCATGAGGCTTTGGAAAGTGGATGGAGCATTACACAAGCCAAATGGCATGAAAAAAACATCATAGTGGTCCTCATGAGTTCTAATGGAAGTCTTATGAATGTTTGCCTCTTTCATACGGATCTGGTGGTAGCACGAATGAAGATCAAGTTTAGTAAAGAACTAGGCGACACTCAATTCATCCAAGAGGTCATCAATGATAGGAATGGAAAATTTGTCTTTAATGGTGAGTTTGTTGAGGGCGCGAAAGTTAGGACACATGCGCCAAGAACTTTCTTTTTTAAGTACCATGACCATAGGAGAAGAGTAGGGGTTTTTACTAGGGCGGATAACACTTGCGTTGAGAAGTTCTTGAACCATTTTCTCAATTTTATTTTTTTGGGAAAAGGGGTGATTATAGGGACAGATATTGGGAGGAAGGATTCCTGGGACAATGGGAATGGAATGATCATGAACACCACAGGGAGGAGGGACTCCCTGGGGAGTGGAAAAAAACACTTTATGTTTAGAGAGGATGGATTGGAGGTCCTGCGGCACAGAGGGTGTCTCAGTGGCTTGTATGGAATGGAGTTGGGAAATAATGCCAGAATGACCTTTTAGTATATTTTCCATGTAATGGGAACTAATGATCTCCGAGGAACCAACAATGTTTCCTTGGAACTTATATTCTTGGCCCTCCCTATCAAATTTTATGGTTAATTCTTTAAAATCCATGCGAATGGGACCCAAACTCCTTAGCCATTCCACACTCAACACTATGTCACAACCGCCCATGTCGATAGCAAACATATGATATTTCAGATGGTAGTCACCAATTTGGAGACACACATTTTCACAACTCCCTCCACATTTCATGGACCCACCATTGACAATCATGATTTGGAAATTATTGACTGAACGAATATAGCAATTAGTTTCTTGGGAAATGCAGTGATGAATAAAATTATAGGTGCTTCCACTATAAAAAAGAATGATGACCTTCCTATCCTTGATGTAACCAATTAGCTTGAGGGTTCGGGGAGCAGAGAAGCCAGGGAGATAATTTAGGGAAATGAATGGTTCTACTTCAGGAGGGTCTGAGAGAGGGGTTATGTGAGTGGGTTCAGGTGACACAGACACAAGGGGAGACTCAACATCCTCTTCTGAAACATCCTTTGAGATGGCCATAAAAATATTTTGTTCCTTACACTTGTGTCCTAGAAAATATTTGTCATCACAATTATAACAAAGATCTCTGAGTTGGCATTCAACCATTTCGGCCCTGGTCAATTTCTGGATATTCAGTGGAGTAGAAGGAGGAGTTGGAGTTACTAGTTTAGTGGGAGAAATAAAGGAGGGCTTGCGGTTTTGAGAAGAGACAACCTTTTGTGCTTCCTTAGCTCTTTTAGTAGTGTCCACCCAAAATTGAGTCCGATCCATGAGGACATGAGCACAAATCTCATCCTTGAGTCCACTGATAAAACATTCTCGGAAAAAAGCATCAGACATGCCCTATGTATGAAAATCCATTCGCTCAAAAGAAGCTATAAAGTCTTCCACTGTGACAAATTGTTTCAACTTTGTCAAATGGCCTAAATGGTTGGTTTAAGTGTAAAAACATTTATAAATCTCTACCACAAAGTGTGTCCAAGACACATACCCTTGGCAGACATTATTTTTCCATTGCCACCATTGCCAACGTTCTTTATCTAGATGGACAAAATCATATCGAAGTTTGGCCAACTCATCCGTACTGTCATACAAAGAGAAATAATGTTCCATTTGAGTTACCCATCCAGTGGGATCTGATCCATCAAATTTGGTCACATCCACATGTGGAAGGCATAGGTCACACTGAAATTGATGGGGCTGAAAATTCTGGGAATGAGAGGAAGTTTCACCTTCGGTATGCAAAGGTGGCTCAGATAAGGGAAGATCTGCATGGATATGCAACTTAGCACAGATCGTCGTAGAAACAGATTCAAGTTGGGTAGTAATGTCTTGTTTTAGTTCCTCGATTGAGGTAGCGACTAAACCCGCGATGGAGGAATGAATTTTTTGATTGATGGAGAGAATATTGGCATTGAGTTGTTGCACTTCTTGTTGGGTTTCTATGAAATTAGAGTGCAAGGTATTGAAGTAAGCTTCCAAGTATTGGCTATGGGTATGGGTCATGATGATGAGGGAACACGAAAAGGGGCAGGTGGGACCACACATAAAATGGGTTATGGGTGAAGTGTATCACAATGATTAGGGCGACAAGGTTAATCCAATGGGGTAAATCCCAAATAAGGGTGTTGGAAGGAGGTTGGGTCCAATTTTTTTTTTTTTTTGTTGAAAAATGATAGGTATGACTGCAATTAGGGCAAAGAGAGAAAACCAACGGAATAGGTATCAAATAATGGTGCCAACAAGAGATCTAGGTCGATCTGTATATAGGTGTTGTCTGATGCGCTACCACTCGAAGGGGTACCAACAAGGGTTACAAGGGTGGCTAACAGATGTGCGCTTAAGTATCACTTGTATTTCCTACGTGTATGAATCCCCGACTGCGGGTTTATGTGCGTAACGAGATATCTTTGTAGCTTAAATACGTTGGAATATGTCTCTACCATGAAAAAAAATTAACCCACAATTTTCTGTAGAGGAAGGTGCTAAGATACCACTTGTAATATTCCAGATATAAAAATTATGCAGAACATAAATAAGTAGCTAGAAATGCAGTTGATCAACAATATAACCAAAACAAACACCACAATAATACCAAAATGATAACAAAATAACACCATAAATAGCACTTTGATTACCAAGAGCAATGTTCACTTGCCTCTTCGAGGGGGCAACCTCCAGCAGAGCCGAGCTTTATTACAATACTATCCAAGACAAAAGTTCTCATACCCTCGACTCCTATTTATACTAAATATGTCTATCAAAAGAACCATCTAAAGGAAGATCATTCTATAAGAGGAATCTTCTATTAGGTCTTCTTACATTAGACTTATTCTTCCTTATTGTTAGGCCTTATTAATATTGACCTTTATTACATGGAAATATATTATTCTACCTACATGAGGGGTTAGGTCCCTAACATAGTACAAATATTTCTCCTAGATATATATTATTATAAGGTGTACATTAAAAAAAATTAATAATATAAAATAGAAAAATTAAATTAAATTCACATTAATTAATTAATATTTAAAGAATTAATATAGGGGATCAATGCACATAGATCCTTGCACGATTGACAAGTGGAGTCATCAATGCAAAGGGGAGGAAGAAGGTTTTAAGATGGAAGGCAAACAAAGGGGAGGAAGAAGGTTTTAAGATGGCAGATGAACAAAGGATAATTTTTTTTGTTAGTAGGAAAGTGGTGAGGATGTCATTATTGTTACAAAAAGGAAATTTTACCTCGTTTGGTGAGAGTTAAGGAGAGTAAAGAAAATTTATTACAGTTTTAATTTCTTTATCATAGATTTATTGGCTAATGACTCTTGTTAGTTACTCAAATTTAAATTCTTTTGATGATTTTTATAAGTTGATTTCAGATATATTTTAATGAATATTTAAGAATAAGAAAGAAATCCAAATGCATTGTTTTATCCATGAATCAATTTAATTTATTTTAAAGAATATTTAAGCATAAGATAGAAATACAAATGAATTATTTTATTCATGAATCAATTTAACATGCCTATCATTTACAATCCTTGAAGCCTTACATTTGGTACCAAAATTAATATAATTATAATTAGACATACTTAAATATGGAATCAATTTAATTTATTTTAAAGAATATTTAAGCATAAGATAGAAATACAAATGGATTATTTTATTCATGAATCAATTTAATATGCTTATCATTTACAATCCTTGAAGCCTTACATTTGGTACCAAAATTAATATAATTATAATTAGACATACTTAAATAAATATGGAACCTTTAACTTGCCAACTTTTAAGTATGAAAATAACAAATACTGAGAGTAAACTAGATTTTTTTAAGACTAAGTCAACTATCAACAATTGATTCATGAAAGAAAAACATGTCAAAAAGGGAGAATTAAAGATGGACGAGGGAAGATAACACCTTTCCTTATATATAACTTTTTTAATTTTTTTTATTAAATACATTTATATCCAAATAAAACAAAATACTATACCAAAAACACAAGTAAAACAATCACTATATACAAATTAAAAGTATGAAGATAACTAATAATGTCATTGAATAAACCACAAATAATGAAAAAACATTTTAGTGTTGCAGAAGATATGCATAAACCCTAAAATTATTAGAGAAGTTTATTTTTAAGTGTGTTTATAAATTTATACTAGAAAATAAAAATACTAAGAAAAATATAAATTTAAAAATGAACAAATAATAATAATAATAATAATAACCTATTTTTAAGGTCACAGCCAGCACATCAAATTGGTGTATGAGACTTCTTTGTTTGTGGGACAAGGGACTCCCCTTCGCCCAACGATTTGACTAGTAAAGTCTACCAAGGTATACATACCCTACCCTCTACCCTACCCCCCTCTGGATTTGAACCTATGACCTCTTAAGAGGAAACACATATTCTTAACCATTATGCCCACTCAACCTGTAAACTTAGAATGTTGAACATATAAAAAAGATTGAAAATAAAATGAGTGTTTGAGATTTGAAACCTTCTCATCTTGCAACTTGCAAAAGCCTAAGCTGCAACCACTAATCAAAGCTATAATAAAAACAACCTATTAACTAAATATGCATTTGAAAATAAACTTATTACATAAAATTGTATTTAGAAAAAAACTATAACAAAAATGTGTAATAATTGTATTTTAAAAAAATTACAATAAAGATAAGATTTTTATTTTAAAGAAAAAATAAAAAAATATAATTTAAAAGGGAATGCTTCCTTCTTCCTTCTTTTAGTATATATATATATATATATATATATATATATATATATGGGCCACGATGGTTCTCTCGAAACTAAGGGGATAGATGCACACATACAAGCAATTGAGTGGTGCATGATTCAAATTAACAAATGATAATGAGAAAGTGAATTATAAATGAGTCTAATTGACCACTTAATGACCATATTTGAGTGTAAGAGTCTAATTAAGGAAAATGATTACCACAATATAACAATGGAGGGTTATCATGTGACCACATTTGGGTACTTAAGGATGGATAGAAGTGCTAGTAACGATCAACCGATAACCTAGATAACCCAATACACGTGCCTTACCTTGGTAACCCAATACATCGACTATAGCTCACTTACTTCCACTCATACCAATCATGGGCAATATATGAGGCTAAAGGCCACTCGGAAGAAATAATCCATCTTAGCTTTGCATCGAGGATCTAAAGGAGAGAAAAAAACATCTTTCCATAGAAAACCTTATATCTATTTCTAATAGGACTCATTGATCACTTGAGGCTAAGAATATATAATAAGGGATTCCTAAAAGTATTAGGGAAAAAGACAGAAAAAATGTATAAGCCCGAGGGTATTAGGTAGAAAGAAGAATAGTTTAGTATTTTGGATATAACTTATAAACCCTTACTTTATTTGGGATTTTTTTTTAGTCTTTTTGAAGCTAACATCAAGCCCCGCAACTTTGTTTATTTTCTCTAAATATATGTACGCATTTTTCTTAAAATTCCTTGAAATGTGATGCTTTGAGAAGGGACATAGATTTATAAATGTTTTCTTCTTAAAAATATACAATTAAAACTCATTAAAAGCATGATAAAGATGCATATTAAATACTACTATAAATATACACTTAAAACTCCTTAAAAGCATAGATAAAGATGCATATTAAATCTTCAAATATAAGTAAAAATATTACTATAAATATACACTTAAAACTCATTAAAAGATGCATATTAAATCTTCAAATATAAGTAAAAATACTACTATAAATATACACTTAAAAATCCTTAAAAACATAGATAAAGATGCATATTAAATCTTCAAATATAAGTAAAAATATTACTATAAATATACAGTTAAAACTCATTAAAAGCATAGATAAAGATGCATATTAAATCCTTCAAATATAAGTAAAAATATTACTATAGCTTTTCAATTATAGTTGTTTCAATTGTCAATTTTCATATGCAATTTTATGTGACTAATTTCAGGTTTGAAAATTACTTCCTTGTGATTAAGTAATAAACCTTAGTTGTTATGACTTAATAATTTTATATTGAAATTATTGACTGAAAAAATAGCAACGAGAACAATCAAGATCAAAGATGAATCATTAATACACATGAAACAAAAAATTTGTTCTGTAACTTTATCAAATTTAGAAATTTTGAGGGAAAAAACTAGCTCTCCTAGCTGTCACAATTACACCAAAATTGAGGACAACCTTGTCCTCTGAAAACCACAAAAAATCACCAAACCAAACCTCAGCAAAATCTTGGAAACATCCTCTGCCTGCAAATATGCTACAACTACCACCTGTACGGCCTACTGACATCAGTTATACATACCTTCTTAGAAAAATTCCACACGTACAAACTGTCTTGTCTCTCTCACATGTGTGGACCTATACCTGTTTTCTCACACATGCAGACTTATCCACACATTACAACCTATTTGTACCGTATTGTTCACACGTGTGATTTGTATGACTGCTTCACATGTGCGATCATACCTCTTCTCCCATACGTACGACCTATTTCTCCTTTCCTCCTCACACATGTGACCTCCCTAGGATGGAAAAGTATCCTTCCTTGGCTGAAAATAGAAACATAATTTTTTCAAGAAACCCTAGGCCAGATTTCCACATTTGCATAATTTCCATTGCTGAAATTTCCAAACTCCTAGCAAAAGTGCACTCTCACTTATGCTAACTCCATAATGACACACTGAGAATTTTCACAATCTCTCCCCTCCTTATATAGGAGTCTTATGAGTGAGTTTAGGAACCCCTTATAAACTCAACAATTAATCAGAATATTTTTTTCCTCCTTGTGGGTGTGAAACCCCAACAAAATCCCACAAATCCCACAAATCCCATCCACTTTCCCATGAGCCCCTAGCCCCATTCCAAGGCCCTTTTCACTAAAACAAAAGGTTGATCAGGTTCCAACGAAGATTCTCACATGCCTGGAACCTTGGCCTCTTATGGGAATGCCTCTCGTTGTCACATAGGGGCAGACCCAGGGTTCAATGCTTCAATAGTGCACCAACAAAACCCTAACTACCATCCCTTTCGGCAACACTTGCGAAGAAGATGAAGTCTCACCTGAGGTAGAGGCAGGGGTGGTTGCAGGACTCAGATGTCTACAACCTTAGCTGGGACCTCGATCTATGATTGTAACACCTTAATAGAGCACTTAGCAGTTATAGTTCATCAACATTCAGCTTTAGCTTACAGTGCAGATAAACCCTAATAACAAAACATCGTAGTATTCACATAGATCCAATATAATCAAGCACTAAGCACATCAACATAGATCAGATCTAGCATTCATTCACATTATTC
Organism: Picea glauca; assembly: GCA_000966675.3. Classification (NCBI taxonomy): domain Eukaryota; kingdom Viridiplantae; phylum Streptophyta; class Pinopsida; order Pinales; family Pinaceae; genus Picea; species Picea glauca. Next base: position 102,906 of record JZKD02S1666624.1, read on the forward strand.
ATCATTAATCTATCACATTAGATTCTTCTAAGAATAGATCACTGCACTAAACATTTAATCACATAAACAAGAGAATAAGCACAAAGAAACCACAACACAAGGTATACGTGGCTCACCCCAACCCTGGGGCTACGTCCACCAATTTTTCTTCTCTTTATTGCCTTATGTCAATATTATACATGCATAGAGCCTTGAGATCTTACTCCACAGAGGATAGGAGATCTGTGTGCACCTCGCTGGATCCTCCTTCCCTGAGTTACAACACAAATTATTTCCACAGTCTCTTACAATCACTTGCACTTAGTTCTGCAAGTCTCACATAGTATATACAGAGAAATTAAAATCACCACTTGCACTTAACACCTAGCATGGCACCAAGCCTCCTCTCCTCACATCACCTAGACTTATATTTATACATTACAAACAGGGCCTAAACATGGGTAAACCCATGTGACGACATCCCCATACCCGTTACATAAGCCCAAAACCCAAAAATCCCTAAAAAGGGGGATGAGATCCCGTGATCTTCGCTTCGTCTTGTGCTCTGTCTTCGACAGTCTGCCGAAGTCCCAAAAATAGGTCAAACATGACCAAGGATCCTCAAAACTTGGTCAAGGGACGAAAACCTCCCAACACTCACCTGTGACATGTCCCGAGTCACTATGATCTGGGTAGCTCTTCTTCAAAAGCCTTGATCTTGGCTTGAGATGCTTCGACCTGTTGTTATGCCATGACCTCCTTCTCAGTGAGCTCTTGGATAACTACTTCATTGACAGGTCCCTCTAAGCATTGTTCAACTGCAGTAACAACTTGTTCTAGTTCTTCTCCTCGGCCTTCAATCTCCACGAACAATTGGCAAGCCTCATCCTGTATTGGTTGGAGCCTCTAAGTCACTTCCATGAATTTGCTCTAAATGGTGTGGACTTGTTTTTGAGAAGTGCGTTGTTCTTGGGATCGCTTCATCCTCTCAACTGTGGACAGGGGATTCAATTGTGCCTGTACTATTTCTTCTTGCTACTTTACCTCCTAGAGCTATGACTCCAGTGTCTTCAATTCAGGATTCTTAGTGAGTCACTTATAAGTCTGGGCACTGTGATCACTTAGTTGTTTACATTCCATGGCGAGGGACTTGATTCTTTCAACTATTCTTCGAGCAGTTTCTTCTCTTTGATCTCACACATCCTGTGGAGTGTTGGGCACTGTTCGTAGCTCTAGATCTGTGATTCTCTATTGAATCTATTGGATAGCTTCTGCCAGTTGTGCTGCTTGTAGGATTATTTTTGAGTTCTTCCCCTTTTTCTTGGTCAAATAATTCTAGGGAGAAAGCATACCTTGGTTCTTGCGGTCTCCTATGTTGAATTCGTTGAACTTCAATGTCATGATCTTATCCTACTGCATTCTAACTGCACTTATCCCCTTCGGGAGGTATGCAGTAACCATGGTGTAATCAAAGTCCCTTAGGACACTGTCACGACTCACCATGCCAGCCAAAGGCAAGATGTACTTGGCCAAGATAGTCAGGATTAACTTCACATTTGTCAAAGTCATCTCAGTGCTTAGTTCTCTTCTCTATTTCTGGTCATGATGGTCTGGATCCATGAGCAGTTGACGGAGAGGCTTGCACTCCTCTCATTGAGGAAGATTGAATACCTACGGACATCACTTTCTTGGCCATAAGGTTGATCAAAACCTCTTTGACGATTTTCTCTACAACGTTGAGCTCGTTCGACATGCATACTTATATCGGATAGATCAGGTGGATGGGTGAGTTCTCAAAGCAATAGAACATGTGTCGATATCAATAAGCACAACATGATAGCAATGAGTCGGTTAGGATACAATTCACAGAATTGTTTTTGATGCAAAATTTGACACAATAAGTAGGCAAAAGTGTAGCGGATATCTCCAACGGATAAGAGGCCTTCATCAATGAAATTATATCCATTGTGGCGCAGTCCTAACGGTCTGTTGGTGAGATTTATGGCCATAATTGTTGCTCTAACCATTCGAGGTGTCGGGCTAATGGTTATAATGCTTTCAATAGCTATATTTCTTCTCCATGGTGAAGTTCCATGTTGTGTTATTCTGATATCCCAACGAAGTTCTAGTTTTGTAAACCTTCCTTCTCCGAAGTCACCTCTAGAACCTTCTCTAACTTTTCTATCTTTCCTCTCTTCTGACAGAGATTTCTAGCCTTCTTCCCTATATTCTTCGTCTCGGTAATCCTCTTTCCATTCTGATTCTTATCTCCTTTTGGCATAGTAACTTCAAGTTGTTGAGATTCTTTCATAGGGTTAGAGAGTAATATGTCTTCTCTATCTAGGGTAGGTGTTCTACTCATCTATTAGTCTTCTTGTGTTCTTTCAACTTCAACATCCAAGTTTTTGGTTCTAAGTAGCTTCAAATTGTTCTCTTGTTCCTCAATTAAGTGTGCTATCCTCCTAGTCATGAATTATTTTAATTCTTGTTTTTTCTTCTCTAAGAATTCATCTTCTTTCCTTCTCTTCTTTCCTTCTCGCCTGATCCTTTTCAATCCAAGGTTTTCCTAGTAGTATACCAAATGGGGTGTTGTTCTCAATAAATTTAACAACCTCAAAATCTTCCTCTGTCGAAGTTCTATGAGCACTCATAGATGTCTGGATGAGTTTTCCACATAGGGCTATCAACTTTCCTCTAAATAATCTTATTCCTCCCAATGAAGGAATCATAGCATGCTTTTCTAAAATTTCCCAAGTTCTTTCTATCATGATATTCACCTGTGTTTCTTCATCCAGAACAAAGTCAATGTCGAAGTCTCCTATTCTTGCTTCTATGCACTTTTTTTCTTTGAAGATTTTTGATAAGTCGATATTTATGTGATCATTCAAGGTTTCTTTCATTTGTAGCAATACATTCAATGATTGTTTCCGGGGTTCTGTCATGGTCTTAGTTTCTTGACCTTCCTCATGGTTTTCTTGTCTCATATTCATTCTTTCAAGCTTAGCAATCATTCTAGAGAAATCTAAAACTTCATGATTTGTACCTTTAAAACAAAGACAACTAGGTCTTCTACCAAGACATTCCTTAGCAAGATGTCCCAGTCTTCTGCAATTATAACAAAGGGTTAATCTTCCTTTTCTTTCAAATGATCCCCAGTCTTTCCTATACTGTGCGCTAGCATCATAGTAGCTAGCCTACAAAAAATTCTTTTTAGGATCCTGCATCCATTTGTTAGTCCAAACATTCTTTATATGAATAGGAATAACATATATTTCACTATTCTTATCATATCTAATCATATCAAATCTTCTTTCTTCTAGCTCTGGCCTAGTTTTCAAGCTAGGACAAAATTTATCAAACATACCTAGATCCATAATTTTGAAAAAAAAAATTCCACTTTTTCAATCAAAACTTTTCACTGTTCTTACCTTTATCAGAGCACAAAGCTTCGAGATATTACCTCTTTTCTTTAGCTCTGACTTTTATTCTTGGCACAGAGCTTCACAAGTTAAGTAGAATACTATGCACTAGGGAAATATATCTACACACATAGATTTCTCTTTTCCTCAGTTCCAAGCAATCACAGTTTTAGGTCCCAGTAATAGAACCATTTGTTGGCACATAGGGGTAGACCCAGGGTTCAATGCTTCAACAACGCACCAACAAAACCCTAACTACCGACCCTTTTGAAAACACCTGTGAAGCATATAAAATCTCACCCGAGGTAGAGGCAGGGGTGGTTGCAGGACTCAGATGTCTTCAACCTTAGCTAGAATACCAATCTATGATTGTAACACCTTAACAAAGCACTTAGCCGTTATAGTTCATCAATATTCAACTTTATCTTACAATGAAGATAAACCCTAATAACAAAGCAGTGTAGTATTCACACATATCCAATATAATCAAGCACTAAGCACATCAACATAGATCAGTTCTAGCATTTGTTCACATTATTCAACACTTGTCACTAAGCTATCACATTAGATCATTTTAAGAATATGTCTATGCACTAAGCATTTAATCACATAAACAAGATAACAAGCACAAAGCAACCACAACACAAGGTATATGTGGTTCACCCCCACCCTAGGGCTACATCCACCAACTCTTCTTCTCTTTATTTCCTTTTGTCAATCTTCTACATGCACATATCCTTGAGATCTTACTCTCCAGAGGACAAGAGATCTGCATGCACCTCGCTAGATCCTCCTTCCTTGAGTTACAACAGAAACTCTTTACACAATCTCTTGCAATCACTTTCACTTAGTTATGCAAGTATCACATAGTATACACAGAGCAATTACAATCACCATTTGCACTTAGCACCTAGCATGGCACCAAGCCTCCTCTCCTTACATCGCCTAGAATTCTATTTATACATTACAAAAAGGCCCTAAACATGGGTAAGCCCATGGGGCGATATCCCCATACCCGTTACATAAGCCCAAAACCCAAAAATCCCTAAAAAGGGGGCTGAGATCCCGCGATCTTCGCTTCGGCTTGCGCTCTGTCTTCGACAGTCTATCGAAGTCCCAAAAATAGGTCAAACATGACCAAGGATCCTCAAAAATTGGTCAAGAGCCAACAACCCCCCAACACTCACCTGTGACGCATCCCGATTCACTCTGATCTAGGTAGCTCTTCTTCAAAATCCTTGAGCTTGGCTCGAGCTGCTTCGACCTGTTGCTATGCCATGACCTCCTTCTCAGTGAGCTCTTGGATAACTGCTTGATTGGAAAGTCCCTCTAATAATTTTTCAGCTACAGTGATGACTTGCTCTAGTTCTGCTCCTCGGCCTTCAATCTCCATGAACAGTTGGCAAGCCTTGTCCTGCATTGGTTGGAGCCTCTGAGTCACTTCCATGACTTTTCTCTAAATGGTGTGGAGTTTTGTTGAGAAGTGCGTTGTTCTTGGGATCACTTCATCCTCTCAAATGCAAATAGGTACTTCAATTGTGCTTGTACTATTTCTTCTTGTTGCTTTACCTCCTAGAGATGTGACTCCAATGTCTTCAATTCAGGATCCTTACTGAGTCACTTATAAGTCTAGTCACTGCGACCTCTTAGTTGTTTACATTCCATGGCGAGGGCCTTGGTTCTTTCAACAGTTCTTTGAGCAATTGCTTCTCTTTGATCTCGCACATCCTGCAGAGTGTTGGGCACTGTTCGTAGCTCCAGATCTATGATTCTCTATTGAAGCTATTAGATAGCTTCTGCCAGCTGCGCTACTTAATCATGTTACTTGTGTAGGTTTGTTCTTCCTCGCAAGCTTTCCTACGATCAGCTGGCAGGCGAGGTACACCACGCCATGCTAGATGGATGCTTCCTTGTGGCATTGCATTGCCTTTTCTACATCACCATAGGTGGCTTTGATCCTCTGTGCCAATGTGTGATCTGTAGCCTTCCTTGGATAGAAGTCCTATGGGTCGGGTCCCTGCATGCTCAATCTAGTGATCCTATGGATCAACATCAGATTGATTATGATGCATCGGTATAGACAGAGATAGTTGTTGCAGTAACATGATAGAAAGATCTTAACATATGCGTTAACCTCCTGGTGCCTTCCAAAATGTGGAATTTTCATCACATTCAAGAGGGTGGACTGCATGAGGTTCATAGTCCATGGTTGGGGGATTATTTTCGAGTTCTTCCCCTTCATCCTAGTCAAATAATTGTAGGGATAAAGCATACCTTGGTTCTTGTGGTCTCCTAGGTTGAAGTCATTGAACTTCAATGGCATGATCTTATCCTGCTGTGTTCTAACTGCATGTATCCCCTTCGGGAGGTACACAGTAACCATGGTGTAATCAAATTCCCTCGGGACACTGTCATGACTCACCACGCTAGCCAAAGGCAGGATGTACTCAGCCAGGATAGTCAGGATGAACTTCACATTTTCCAAGTCATCTTGGTGCTTGGTTCTCTTCTCTATTTTCGGTCCTGATGGTCTGGATCCATGAGAAGTTGATGGAGAAGCTTGCACTACTCTCGTTGGGGAAGCTTGAATACCTGTGGACATCACTTTCTTGTCCATAAGGTCAATCAAAACTTCTTCGACGATTTTCTCTACAATGTTGAGCTCATTCGACATGCATGCTTAGATCGGATAGCTAAGGTGGATGGGTGAGTTCTCAAAGCAATATAACATGTGTTGATATATATAAGCACAACACAATAGCAATGAGTTGGCTAGGATACAATTCAAAAAAGTGTTTTTGGTGCAAAATTCGACACAATAAGTAGGCAACAGTGTAGCAGATATCTCCAACGGATAAGAGGCCTTCATCAATCAAATTATGTCCATTATGGCACGGTCCTAACAGTCTGGTGGAAAGATTTATGGCCATAATTGTTGTTCTAACCATTCGAGGTTTTGGGCTAATGGTTATAATTCTTTCAATGGCTATATTCCTTCTCATGGAGAAGTGCCATGTTGCGTTGTTTTGATATCCCAACGAAGTTCTAGCTTTGTAAACCTTCCTTCTGCAAAGTCATCTCTAGAACCTTCTCTAACTTTTCTATGTTTCCTTTCTTCTGACAGAGATTTCTAGCCTTCTTCCCTTTGTGTTCGTCTCAGTAATCCTCTTTCCATTTTGATTCTTATCCACTTTTGGCATAGTAACTTCACGTTGTTGAGATTCTTTCATAGGGTTAGAGAGTAATATGTCTTCTCTATCTAGGGTAGGTGTTCTACTTGTCTGTGAGTCTTCTTGTGTTCTTTCAACTTCAACATCCAAGTTATTGGTTCTAAGTAGCTTTGAATTGTTCTCTTGTTTTTCAATCAAGTGTGCTATCCTCCTAGTCATGAATTATTTTAATTCTTGTTTTTTCTTCTCTAAGAATTCCTCTTCTTTCCTTCTCACCTGATCCTTTTCAATCCAAGGTTTTCCTAGTAATATAAAAAATGAGGTGTTGTTCTCAATAAATTTAACAACCTCAAAATCTTCCTCTGTCAAACATAGATGATTTTAGGGGCTAAATTTCTCTCATGGAATAATTTTCCATGGTTTTTCCCAAAAAATGATTTGCTATTCTAAAAATTATTCACCCAAATTCTATAGGATAAAATTATTTTCACCTAAAAATCACTAAAATTTTATACAAACTATATCAAAACCTTATAAATTCTAATATTTTTACAAAAATATCGCCAAACATATATAATTGGAATATGAAGGATTAGTAATATTCGCCAAGGTTTCTACATTTTAAAATAAATTTCCATCCTTAAAATCATCCTTGCTGTCAAAGTTCTACGAGAACTCATAGATATCTGGATGAGTCTTCCACATAGGGCTATCAACTTTCCTCTAAATAATCCTATTCCTCCCAATGAAGGAATCATAACAGGCTTTCCTAAAATTTCCCAAGTTCTTTCTGTCATGATATTCACCTGTGTTTCTTCATCCAAAACAAAGTCAATGTCAAAGTCTCCTATTCTTGCTTCTATGCACTTTTTTTCTTTGAAGATTTTTGATAAGTCGATATTTCTGCGATCATTCAGGATTTCTTTCATTTGTAGAAATACATTCTTTGATTGTTTCTGGGGTTCTGTCATTGTCTCAGTTTCTTAACCTTCCTTAGAGTTTTCTTGTCTCATATTCATTCTTTCAATCTTAGCAATCATTATAGAGCAATCTAAAACTTCATGATATGTACATTTACAACAAAGACAAATAGGTCTTCTACCATGAAATTCCTTAGCAATATTGATCCAAGTGGATATCAGTGGCCACCCACCTTTTCTGACTGGCTCAAAACTGTTTTCTGGCAATTTACTATTTTTAGCAGGTTTTAACTTCCGGGGCCATTTTGAGGGCCTAAATGAAGGTTTTTCGAGATCTAGGTTCTCAGTGATATCCAAAGGCATGATTGATCCCCCAAAATGAATCTCCTCAATGATACCTTTCCAACGAGCTATCACACGCCTAAAACGGAGATCGTATGCAAAAGTTACGACCCCGGGAAGTTGATG
>JZKD02S1666624.1:110911-130905 GCA_000966675.3 Picea glauca
ATGTACTCACTTACCCAAACGGGGCCCACATGACTTTTGGCGCTTCATCTCCTAGGGTTAGGTTTTTGGATGTCTAGGAATTTTGGAATTCCCATTTATTGTAAAAAGGCCTTCATAGCCTCATTGTAATCATCTTCTTGCAAATGTGAGTAGCCATCACATCTCTTCTCAGAGATAAGCTGCCACCATTCTAGTGAGTCTTTCACTCTGTATTTTTACAGTCTCTGTACATTTATCTGATTAATAGAAATCATGTATTACTATATATCTATGTTTATGGTTGCATCTATGATACATTTCTATTATATTATTGAATATCTGCAATATATTTGTGCATTTCTTTATTATATCTCCGCTCTCATTTCGTGCCGAAAATAATCCGTATCAGTGGTATCAGAGAAGGTTGCTCTTGATCATTTTTTCAGTGCATGTCCCCGACGAGGTTCGAGTACATCAAGTTGGGTCTCGAGCTTGTCTCTATGGAAAACAATCTCTCTCACACACCCAAGAAACCCTCAATGGCGGAAGAAAAGAAAATCGACGGAGCAGACGATCCTATCAATCTGTTGCTTGAGCAAGCTCTCACGCAACAAAGGGATGAAATGATGGAGAATTTTTCCCACATCCTTAAATGCCTACTGATACCATCAGGTGCATCTTCATCAAGCAGCCACTTTGAAGGCACCTCTCCTTTCAAGGTACAAGTTAATTTTGATATTCTTGTATTTGAAGGACAGATAGATGCAGAAGCCCTAGAAAAATGGTTAACTCTGCTAGAAGGTTATTTCTCTATTCACAATTTTTCTGACAAAGAAAAGATCACCTTCGCACTCCTTAAATCTCTCCCTCATGTAAAACATTGGTGGGAAACTTACTGGGATCAAAGTTCCACAGAGGAGTCTGGAATATATGGGTTCGATCCCACTTGGGATTTTTTTGTGGATGCGATAAAGGAACAGTATTACCCTATTGGAAACAATGAGGACCAGTACATGGGATGGACCACACTGCGGTAAGAAAGGGGCCAAGTAGTTTTGGAGTTCACCAATACCTTCCATACCTTGTGCACCAAGTTGGGTATCAGAGACTCCAAGAGACATTTGGTTCTAAAATACCGTGGGGCTCTACATAGATACGTCCAAATTGAAATAGATTTTCTAGACATCTCATCACTCAGTGCTGCTTATCAATATGTTGTTAAAATTGAGTAGAAATTTAAGCACCAGAACAAACAGGAGTTCGGGTCTGCAAATCCACAACAACCAAAGCATGACAAAGACAGCCCTAACAAACAGTTCCCTGAAAACCAGTCCAAGACACAGGAAAAGAAGGGTCATGGGAAGACAAAGAAGGACACCAAAAAATGGTGCAAGTTCCACAAAAGACCTTGGCACAACACCAATGAATGTTGCTCAAAACAGTCATTGGTGGCCGAGATCAAAGGCAAGGAGCCAAACCTTGATTCAGAATCTGATTCTGAAAATAATGGTAAAATACAGGTCATCGATGCAGACCCCACTGCTATTGTTGTGACCGCAACAATTCAACCAGAAGAACCAACAGATCTTGAAGAAGGGGAGCGCCTTTTTCATTCACAGATATGGGTGAAGGGGACCCCGCTACATTTTATTGTTGATATCGAAAGCCAGAAGAACCTCATCTCAGCAGAGGTTATCAAACAGTTGGGATTGTCGACAACACCACACCTGCAACCATACAACATCGGTTGGCTTCGCCAAGGATGAGATATTCGTGTCAACCAACAATGTCGATTGTCATACGTCATCCAACCCTTCAAGGATGAGGTATTATGTGATGTTTCCCCACTGGATGTCTATGATGTTCTCTTGGGCCAACCATATATGTGGAAGCGCCATGTTGTTTATGAGTCTCGACCCCGTAGTGTCATTGTTACTTTGGGGGGTCATCTCTACAGAATACCAGAGGTAGTTCCAACTATTGTTCCACCTAAAAAGTGTCGCAAGGTAGTATCTCATACTACAAAATTCAACTTCTTCACAATCTGTTCGAAAGGGGAACAGAAGGACATTGCAACCACTACGGTTTCTCCCCCTGCACCTTCTATCCAATAGAAGCAGGTCGACAAGGTTGCAACAAAGCACAAAAATTCCTTTTTCACACCTTCCTCTCATGTATCTCAACTTGTTGAACAACCTCAACTTCAACAAGTTCATGACAGACTTCCACAAACCAAGCAGCACGATGTCTCCAGCAATACAAGCAGCTCACCGAGATGCAGATCCAACAAACGCTTTTCCCTCTCCCCCGGGAACTCAACGCAATGGAGACCACTGCTTCCTAAGGAGGGAGGATTGATCCAGGTAGATATTGGTGGCCACCCACCTTTTCTGGCAATTTTGGCAATTTACTATTTTTAGTAGGTTTTAAATTCTGGGGCCATTTTGAGGGCCTAAATGAATGTTTTTCAAGATAGAGGTTCTCAATGATATCCAAAGGAATGATTGAGCCCCCAAAATGAGTCTCATCGACGATACATTTCCAATGAGCTATCACACGCCTAAAATGGAGATCGTATGTAAAAGTTACGACCCCGGGAAGTTGATGTACTCACTTACCCAAACGGGGCCCGCATGACTTTTGGCACTTCATCTCCTAGGGTTAGGTTTTGGATGTCTAGGACTTTTGGCATTCCCGTTTATTGTAAAAAGGCCTTTAGAGCCTCATTGTAATCATCTTCTTACGAATGCGAGTAGCTGTCACATCTCTTCTCAGAGATAAGTTGCCACCATTCTAGCGAGTCTTTCACTCTGTATTTTTATAGTCTCTGTACATTTCTCTGATTAATATAAATCATGTATTACTATATATCTATGTTTATGATTTCATCTTTGATACATTTATGTTATATTATTGAATATCTGCAATATCTCTGTGCATTTCTTTACTATATCTCCGCTCTCATTTCGTGCCAAAAATAATCTAGATCAAAGATGTATCGGTCTTATGCAATTATAACAAAGGGTTAATCTTCTTTTTCTTTGAAATGATCCCCAGTCTTTCATATACTGCGCACTAGCATCATAGTAACTATCATGCAAAAAAATCTTTTTAGGATCCTTCATCCATTTGTTAGTCAAAACATTCTTTCTATGCCTAGGAATAACATATCTTTCACTATTCTTATCAGATCTACTCATATCAAATCTTCTTTCTTCTAGCTCTGGCCTAGTTTTCAAGCTAGGACAAAATTTATCAAACATACCTAGATCCATAGTTTTGAAACAAAAATTTCCACTTTTTCAATCAAAACTTTTCACTGTTCTTATCTTTATCAGAGCACAAAGCTTTGATATCTTACCTCTTTTCTTCAGATCTGACTTTTATTCTTGGCACAAAGATTCACAAGTTAAGTAGAATACTACGCACTAGGGAAATAGACCTATGCACATAGCTTTCTCTTTTCCTCAGTTCCCAGCAATCGCAGTTTAGGTCTCGGAAATAGAACCATTTTTTGGCACACAGGAGAAGACCCAGGGTTTAATGCTTCAACAATGCACCAACAAAACCCTAACTACTGACCCTTTTGACAACACCTATGAAGCAGATGAAGTCTCACCCGAGGTAGAGGCAGGGTTGGTTGCAGGACTCAGATGTATTCAACCTTAGTTGGAATACCGATCTGTGATTGTAACACCTTAACAGAGCACTTAGCAGTTATAGTTCATCAATATTCAGCTTTAGCTTACAGCGAAAATAAACCCTAATAACAAAGCAATGTAGTATTCACACAAATCCAATATAATCAAGAACTAAGCAAATCAACATAGATCATATCTAGCATTCATTCACATTATTCAACACTAGGCTATCGCATTAGATTCTTTTAAGCATATATCAGTGCACTAAGCATTTAATCACATAAACAAGAGAACAAGCACAAAGAAACCACAACACAAGGTATATGTGGTTCACCCCCACCCTGGGGCTACATCCACCAACTCTTCTTCTCTTTATTTCCTTCTGTCAATCTTCTACATGCAGATATCCTTGATATTGTACTCTGTAGAGGACAGGATATCTGCACACACCTTGCTAGATCCTCCTTCCCCGAGTTACAACAGAAATTCTTTCCACAGTCTCTTGCAATCACTTTCACTTAGTTATGCAAGTATCACACAGTATACACAAAGCAATTACAATCACCACTTGCACTTAACACCTAGCATGGCACCAAGCCTCCCCTCCTTACATCGCCTAGAATTCTATTTATACATTGCAAAAAGGGCCTAAACATGGGTAAACCCATGGGGTGATATCCCCATACCCATTACATAAGCCCAAAACCCAAAAATCCCTAAAAAGGGAGTTGAGATCCTGCTATCTTCACTTCAGCTTATGCTATGTCTTCAACATCCTATTGAAGTCCCAAAAATAGGTCAAACATGATCAAGGATCCTCGAAACTTGGTCAAGGGCCAGCACCTCCCAATGCTACAAAATCATCAACACTCCCTCTTAGAGAGGAATTCATTCCATCCTCCATCATGAGGAAGTATATTTGTGTCCCATATGGGGTTTGCTAACATAGATGCAATCCAATCCTTGTGACTGACTGCTCCCTCAATCACTGATGTAAATATTGCTCTCCAATCCTCTTGACTGGCTACATCCTCGGTCACTTAAGAAAATCTTGTTGTCCAATCCTCTTGACTAACTGCTCCCTTAGTCACTCAGGAAAATCCTGTTGTAACAAATGTTCCCTTCATGGAGGATACACTACTATTATAAGCTTCCTTCTTCAGAGCCTCTTATCTAACCTCCTCAACTCATGAAACCTTCTTGGAAGATTCCTCTCTTCCACTTGTACATGAAGGTAGAATCCCTCTGATCTTGAGGAATTCTAATAAAGTCTAACCTCCTATGAAAAGTCCTGGGATGCTACTCCTCCCTAGTAGATCCTTAGGGATGAATCCCTCTGAAATCTGGCTCCTTCTAAGACTGTACCACTAGTGGATCTATTTGTTACCTCTAAACATGGACTATCAGTGGTGCTACCTACCTCACCACTAATGGAGCTACCTGCTCCTACTCATCTATCTCGGTGCTACTACCGACCACAACACGTATAGGTAGGCCCCTCAGCCTATATAGGTTTCCCTCTCTAACTCCAAGAACTACCATTGATATTAAGATAGATCATTTGGGCACAAACAATGCTTGTCAGCCTTGAAAAAATATATGTTATCCCTTCTTATCAATATTTGAGGTGACAAGTACACTCCTCTAGTGTTCTGAGACCCATAAAAAATTTGACACCCTTATCACCTCTCCTAAATCCAACTAGAATGATAATATACCAGATCCTCCTACTACATGCTTGGTTCCCATACCAATATCAACACACAAGTCTAAGACAACATCTATGAAGCCATCAAACAAATCTCATGCACCTTTCATATGGAAATAGGCTCTAGTATGCACCAACCAAGTCCCCCTGCTAGAAGCTATATCTGAAAGGGAGAAGACCAAAAATATCTCCCTATGAAACTTGTATGCAACCTCGTCAACCTTCATTGTTGATGCTTTCTTCCTTATTCCTTTTTCCTTCTAGTGTAGACTTTGTGAAGAATAGTGACCATAATCATGACACTCAAAACATATGATATTACTAATATCCTTCTTGTGTCTCAGTTCTGGAAATGATTCTCTCTTAGGATAAGTTCTTCTACTTGGAGAACCTATTATTCACTTCCTAGTGTGGGATGCAAGGACCTGGTTCTCATCATAGCTACTCTTTACCAACCCGTCCAAGACATCCCTTGATACTAACCAATTCTCCTCCTAGATAAAATTGATCCATCTTCTATCAAATCCTGACACCATCTCTCGTGCACATATCCCCTGTACAAATGGTTCCCAAGACCTAAGAAGACCTATCAACGCCACATTCACTAACTCATCATCCTCAACCTTCACATTGATGGCCACAAGTTGTTCTTAGATTTTTTTAACATTCATAAGATAGTTCAAAATTGTGGCCTCACTAGACATCTTGAAAAATTGAGGTTGGTGCTTCAAATGTGACTTCTTGTCGATATTCCTATTGTGGTGTAGACCTACCAAAGCATCATGCATTTCCGTGGAAATCATCTTCTCATTAATGTGAGTTATCAAGTGATCCTTTATGGATTCTAGAAACACCCACTTGGCCTTCACTTCCTTCTTCTTTCGAGTTACCAATTCCTATGCTTTAGTAGGACTTGCAACCACACTCTCAACATACTTCTTGAGGTCATTCTCCTCCAGCAGAAGAAGAACCCTATACTTCCAAGCCCAAAAGTTGGTTTCCCCTTCAAACTTTCCTCAATATTCAATGTATTCACCATTTTGACCTTCCCAGAACAAAATGAGAAATCTATAACAATGACCTATTGTACTTTCAACAACAAGTGTGTCTCAGATATGATCCCCTTCTCTTCAAATTCCAATCTCTGATACCATGTAAATTTTCATATGCAACCTTATATAACTAATTCAGGCTTGAAAAATACTTCCTATTCATTCAACAATAAAACCTAGTTGTTATCACTGGAGAATTTTACACTGGAATTATTTACTGAAAAATATAGTAGTATAAACAATCAAGATCATAGATGAATCATTAACACACATGAGAAACAAAATTTATGTTCTTTAACTTTATCAAATTTAGAAGTTCAGAGGGGAAAAACCAACCCTCCCAACTATTATAATTAAACCAAAATTGAGGACAACCTTGTCCTTTGAAAACCAAAAAAAATCATCAAACCAAACCTCAGTAAAATCCTGGAAATATCAGCTACCCGCAAATATGCTACAACTGCCACATGTCCGACATGTTGACGTTAGGAGAACAACTGCTGAAATTAGTTGCACGGACCTGTTGTACCTTCTTATAAAAATTCCACACGTGTGGACTATCCTATCTCTCTCACACGTGTGGACAAGTACCTTTCTTCTCACATGTGTATACATGTCTATAAAGTATGGCATGCTCGTGCTGTACTTCTCACACGTGCGAGATGTACGACTGATTCACACATGCATCTGTACCTCTTCTCCCACACGTGCAACCTATTGCTCCTTTCCTTCTCACACATGTGACATCCCTAGGTTGGAAAATAAACATTCCTTAGCTGAAAATAGAAATATAATTTTTTCAAGAAACCCTAGGCTAGATTGTCACAATTGCATAATTTCCCTTGCTAAAATTTCCAAGATCCTAGCATAGGTGCACTCTCACTTATGATAACTCCATAATGACACAATGAGATTTGTCACAATATTTTCCCTCCTTATATAGGAGTCTTATGAGTGAGTTTAGGAACCCCTTCTAAACTCAACAAATAATTGGAAAATTTTATTCCTCCTTGTGGGTGTGAAACCTGAACACAAGACCACAAATCCCATCCACTTTCCCATGAGAAACTAGACTCATTCCAGGGCCATTTTCACTGAAACGAAAGTTTAATCTAGTGCTAACAAAGATTCCCACATGACTGACACCTTGGCCTCTTGTGGGAATGCCTACTAATGCTACAAAAGCATCAACACCAATTTCATTATTTTGTATTCCCTCCCCCAAGAAATGAAAAACTCTCATATCAAGGTGTTCCAATTTCTTTATGTTGTACACCTTACCGAAAAAACAAAAGTGAAACACTCATATATTGAGAATGCATGAAATGTTACACTAAAATATTTAAATATATAATCTATTATGAAAATATATAGAAACCAACCAATAAAAAAATAAAATAAGATAATAAACTATTCAAACAATGAAAATAATGGAGATGGAAGTGAAGAAAGGAATGAGAAGTAACCAAGGATGGCCTCCATACTTAGAAACCTTTTCTTCCATGGGAAAAAAGATAAAAGTCCCTAAGCTAGAGACTATGAAACTCCAAATGAAAAGGGAAGAAGCAAGAGGAAAAATGAAAAAGAAACAAAGTGGAAATAAGGATATTAGGATTTAGATACATTTTTAGAGAGATATTTATAATTTTAATTTAATAAAAAGTAATTACCTTCACCCTCATGAGGATTAAGATAATATAAATTTATAATTTTAATGTAATTAAAAGTAATTCCCTTCAGAGAAATTTATAATTTTAATGTAACAAAAAATAATTCCTCTCAGCCTCACAAGGATTACGACAAGTGGTGTACAAATGGTCCTTTAACTTTTAAATATTTGGAACATCATTTTGGCATATAATGGGTGAATTTGTTGTAAAATAATTTTTTTTTTATAATGGTACTAGGGATTAACTCAATCTAGGATTTACAAAATTATTAGTGAAAATTGAGAATGAGAATTCTTAGCATCTTAGTTTTAGTCCTTCCTGAAGGGACTTTAGTAATCATCTTTTTGTCATTTTGATTTATTTCCATGTTGTTGGAATGCACACGTAGATAGGCTCAAAACCCTGGGTTCAAGGTAATTAGTCCAACAAAACCCTATAGATACTGGCCCTTTTGGCATTACCTGCAAGAAGGTGAAGTCTCACCCGAGGTATCCTTATGGGGACTCTAGAAACCAAGATTCTGCAGTGGTGAGGGAAATAAGGGAGACAATCCCTGTCATACATACATGATCCTTATATGCACTAGATCCTATATTCACATATCATCCCATATTCACACCAATTGGTATTAAAGCATACAATTAAGACTATTGCACATTAATATATAAACAATAACAGTAAAGATAAACATTCAATCATATAAAATGAAAGTATTATCACCATACATACATGAATAATCATTCAACAACACAATTAGACACAGAGTTATCATGGTTCACCCCCTCATGTGATATATCCACAAACTATTTTCTTCTTTATTATATTCATGGCATTTTTCTTACACTCTACACTACAATGAATTTTCAATACAAAAAATACTCTTCTTACATTGCTTCTTTACACACACAATATCCTATAGCAACAACTAAAACTCATAATCCTCTCAGGTATTATTGAATCATCCTCCTCTTATCTTCGTCTTCGGGGGTATGTTTCATCTTTTATTCCTTTTCTTCATTTTTTTTTTCATCTCATAATGAGTTTTCTACCACTCATTCTTGACTGGTGACAAATCATTATGACCTGGATACATCTCATGCCCGACTAGTTTTATGAGTGTTTGCACTAGTTTTTCTTTCCTATCCCCCGTCTTCTCCTCTTTCTTATATCTTCTTTCTTGATCTTCTTGATCTTCTTGATATTGCACCTTTTCCCTGTACCTCATCTCTCCTCACTATTATTTTTCCAAAAATTCCTACCCAACAAGCCCCCAACACTCACTTGTGGCTCATCCCAAGGCACTTAGGCCTATTATGTTGTGTTCATCCATGCCTCAATGAATTTCTAGAGACTATCTTTTGTTGTCTGAACTTTTGTTGCAATATCGACTTCTTTGTACACAATCTCCTCCATCGTCTGTGTGGTTACAATAGAAATGTTTTATTCAGTGTCTTGCACTGCTAATTTTGTGGTGCTTTGTGTAGTGGATAATTCTTCTAGAACCCTGATGGCTTCATATTGCAGTGGTTTCTACTTATTTATGGCCTTCCTCTACTCTTCCTTCATTTGGTCCACTTCAATATAGAGTTTTCTATTAGCCAATATCATTGACATTCTTACTATTGGGGCCAACATGTTCATGTGTTCAGTGGCCTATTGCAATTCCTTTTGTTAACTCCTTATCCTATCTTCCAATGATTGTAGTGTTGGAGTGGAGGTAAGCGTTTTCTATATGCGTGTTCCTGTGTTGCACATCTTGATGCATTCTTATTCCCAACTTTTAATATTTTCTACTGTTGTCTGCACAGTCTGCTCCCTTTGTGCTCTTTCTTCCAGAGGTGTCCCTGATGTTGCACGCACTTCCAAATCCATGATATTTGTGTGAAGGCCTTTGATATCCTCACTAATATTTCCTACTTATTCTTATACCATGTTCTCTACCACCATCGGTACTTTTGGGACCTCCTTAAATTATTTTTGGAGTGTCGTGTGCACTTTCAGCGTCATCTGTTTGGCTTCCTCCTTCTCCTTCAAGGTTCTGGTGACCTTTCCTTCCACTTCACTTTTTTCTATCTTGGATTTCGCTACCTGTCCCTCTTCTTTACTCTTGTAATTTTATGCAAGTTCCACTCATTGTTCTACTACACATTTTTCCTAGAGCGTAGTGGTGTACTATCTTTGCAGTTTTTCCTTCTCATATTCTTATTTTTCCAACTCGTTGGTTGCGTGTTGACCAAAATTTGGTCATATAAATTTTACCATTCCTTGGATTCATAAAATCCTTGATATCAAAAAAATACATTTTTGAAATTTTATAAGTTCATTCAACAACCCTCAGTCTCATCTTCCCCATGCATTTTTCGGATCAGAAATTCATTTCCGTATTCTTAAGTTATTCAATATCTAGTCCAAAGATCCAATTTTGAATAATATTTCTAAGTATTATGTTCTTCTATCTTTTTTCGAATTTCATCTAAGTATTCTCATCATTGATTTCCCTCACCTTCCATGTCCACACTTAACCTTTTTTCTATTTTCACCACTCTTATCCATATGCTCCACTAGTATCTACACTTAGATGTTTTTGGGACTCTTCCTTCATCTCCTCATCGGGTTCACAGGTTGGCAAACTCATACATTCCCTCATCTTCTCACACTCCCTCACTTTCCAACCCGCTATCTACAGATTACACTCTCTACCTTTGACACCTAAATTTCTCCCCTTACCTCCCTTCTCATTCAAAAATTTAACAGTTATAATGTTTTATGAATTCATGGGTTCACGGGTTAGCTGACCTTCATCTCCATCCACTTTCTCATGTCATAAGTCCACTTTCTCATGTCATAAGTCCGCTACTACACTTATCCATTTTTCAATTGAATGAGTTCATGGGTTCAAGTCCTCATCCTCCATGTGTCATAACCCTCACTTGTCACGGGTGTCGAGCTCCAACGTATTTTATTCCTTTTTCATGCAAGTCCGACCAACCGTCTTTCTACACTTCGTATATTTTTTATCATCCATAACTGCAGTTTCGCGGGCTCCTGGGTTGGTGGGTTCATGAAAAGATTTATATTCAAACTTTCTCTTGTCCCTCCATGAATCCTACAAACTATCCCCTTGACTTTTGCTACCCACAATTTTCCCTCATCCCCTCCTGTCCCATCTCCCATACTTAGCCAAATTCTCAAAGCTATTCCAAGGCATGAAAACTAGTGAATGAGAATATGACACATGGTAATGAATGAGGTCATGACACATGGAAAATCAAAATTGGAGACAAATAGAAACATAAAATTTGAGACACATGGTGTGACATCATTGGATGACTCATCATGGTGACTGGGCATGAGGTGGATGACGATGGGATTCCAATTTTTTTTATTTTATTTTGCAATTTTCCAATGGTCGAATCCTCCAAGCTCCATAATTTTTTCTCTTTTCGTGTGTCTTGCTAAGTTTATAAAACAATTTGTATTATATATAATGAAGAATATAATATTCCGATGCATGTGGGATAGAATTTTAAACTAAAAAGGTCAAATTTTATGAAGGGAATAATGAAATTCATCCAAGGGCCTACATTTTCCCATCAATTTTGATTGATGATGGATGAGTGTTGATCTTGCAGAGGCCATAACTTGAGGTCCAAGTGTCGTAATCACGCAAAATGTATACCGTTGGAAAGGTATTTCAACATAGAATATGGTGGTAGATATTTCAAGTGCTAAAAGTTGATACATTTGTCTCAGAAATTAAAATATCATTCAGATTCATTTTTAATGGGTCTACGTAACAACTCAACTTCACGACCTCATATCTTGAGATCCGAGCAACAAATTTGTGAAAAAATTATATAATTGTAAATATAAGACGATGAATATAAAATAATATGTTATTTACATGGCTAAAAATGTGATTATTAGTCCCATAAAATTAAAACACAATCCTCCTATTTTAAATTAGAAATTAATTAAATTGTGAAAATAAAAGTTTATTTAAAAACTTTTATTAAAAAGAGAAAGGGACCCATTTTATATGTGTATATATTGATGATATAATTTAATTAATGAGGAACTAATTAAATGGAAATTTTCAAGAAGAAAAATGTACAGGAATTTCAAGAGAGGAAGAAAACCCTAACTACTCAAGTAGTTAGAAATCTCTTCTTAAAAAGAGAAGAAAGGCTTCATCAAAGGGTCCAATAATCAATATTGTGAGAGGGGTAGGGAATAATATTAGAGGAAGAATAAGGTACAACCATGGATACACAATCAAGCTTTTGATCAAAATAAATAAATCTCCATCTTCTCCATTCTTTCTATTCTTCTACACCACTTCTCATATCTTTATGATGGAATCTCATAGTTGGGAACAAGGCTGAGTTGTTGAGTGCTTTTCTTGTATTCTTCTACAGACGTTTCTTGTATGATCATGGAGTATTTGCATCCACATGCATGGCTATCAAATTTTTGTTAATGAAGGAAATTTATCATGAATAAATTCCACAAAGAATTGCTTTGGGGTTGATCTTGAATGTATCTTGTAATTTTGAGTTTTAAGTATGAGATATTTGAGGTTGACCTATCAATTTATCTTTTATTACTAATTTCAGTACTCTATTAAAATTATTTGAGATGTGTTGGATTACTGAGAGGGGGGCATGAATCAATAATATATCAATTTAATCATTTTCACCATAAAATGTAAGTGTTATATCAATGTAGCATTATCATCCTAATTGCATAGTAAATAAACAATGAACAAATGAGCAATCATGCACATACATAGTACACCAATGTTTTTATGTGGAAACCCAAAGTGAGAGAAAACCACAAAATTCTTTTTCTTATATGTCTTGAAGAATTGCATTCATTGGAAGCACCAACTCCCTTTATTTTCCAGCTGCAACTGGAAGGAGGCTCCAACCCCCTAGTTTCTCAGGCTACAACCCAAGGGAATCCCAACTCCCCAATTCTATGGCTACAACCAGAAGGAGGCCAAAACTCCCTATGCTATCTGGCTACAACTAGAAAGTGGATACATCCACCTATCCTTGCCCCATCCAACCGCCCCGACGTAGAATTAAAATGATGGAACCACTGTCACACTATCATTGTGAGATATACCACTGTAATAACCTGTACCAATCAACCTATAATCAACATGTACCATAAACAAGTGCATCAACCTGTACCAAACAAACTGTAATCAACCTATACCATAAACATGTGCATCAACCATGCACCAACCTGTACCTTAACATGTACCATCAACAAGTGCATCAATCATCCAAATATGTACCAATCATGCATCAAATACATATAAAATATGACTCATAAATATTTACCAACATCATCAACTCCACACCTCATGTATGTGCCAACTCATCAACTACTTGTCTCAACCATGTACCCAACATGTACCTCAACCAAAATCCCTCATCAATTTCATCATCCAAATCTGATTTGTAACTCGGTAATAGACCTCATGTATATGATCACATACCTGCAAACCTCCCTTAACTTTAACAACAAGAGACTAGCATTTTCATCAAACTTTATTTTAGTCTCACATGACTAATTTTGGATTAATCAAAAACCCTAACTTGCAATAATCATAACTATGTACCAGTAATGAATAAATATTTGAAAATGGTACACAATGTTCTTCAATGTCTTTTATGTGATTCCTATAGAATTCACTACTTGGAACCTCTCAAAAAATGAGTTATAGCAAAAATGACATACCTTGTTGAATTCTGGCTTATTCTAGAGAGCAGACTTGTAAAGCATGTTCCGCACGGGAAATTTGTTGTATGGATCTGAAAATTGTACACAAAATACTATAGACTATACTCTAACCAATAAAATTGGTTTTACTAAATTTGGATCTGTTATGAATAAGTTATGAATTTTTTACCTGAACACCTATTTTAGACTAGTTTCAGGACTAGCCACAAACCCTACTTTCCACGGCGTGTAAATCCAAAAATGAAACGACCCACAATATGAAATTTGTATCACAACTACTTAGATATGTTTCCTCAATGACCTCCTAATTTCACGGTCTAAATCATTCTAGAAAAAAAGTTATTGCGAAAATGGTGAGATGACCTGTAAATAACATACCTTTGAAAGCATCATCAAAAGAATTTAACCTCCCTTGAATTTCGGCCTTCTTTACTTCACCTTCCCTCTGAAATTCATCTTATATATCCTTTGGTTACCTCAGTCACCTGTAGATATTCAATATTCTCAAGTGTTATTAAAATGAGAGATCCTTGCCTCTTATTTATACTTTCATGTAGCTTCTTCAAGGGGTTACCTTTTAACCATCTTAACCCAATTTCTTGATTTTAGGGATAACCCACTTCTAACCACTTGTCAACTTGGTAATTTCTCCACTAACTTTATTATTTAAATAATTTCTTTTGTATCGAATTTGAATTATAATACACTCATCACTTCACTTTATTATTTAAATTACCTTCTAACCATCTTAACCCACTTTCCTTATTTTAGGGTAACCCACTTCTAACTACTTGTCCACTTAGTAATTTCTCCATTAACTTTATTATTTAAATAATTTCTTTTGTATCCACTTTGACTTATATTACACTCATCACTTCACTTTATTATTTAAACAATTTCTTTTTTTGCAACCACTTTGACTACTTTGAGCTTTTGGGGCTTCTAGATGACTCATGAGGGTTCTCCAACTTCACATGGCCATAAATCTCTAAACGTGAGGAGTTATGTGATGTTCCACATACCACCAAAAATGGTATGACATGTACTATTCATATACAATAGGATTACCTTCAAATATATCAAAAATCATACCATTATCCATCAAACAAGCTTGGGTCCATTACCCAAACCATTGTGCTACCGGAATTTTCTACCAGACTTTCTTCAAAGGTTGACATCAATGAAAACCAACTCAATTAATCAACAAGATGATCAAATCATTCTCTCCTATTTATTTTGAAGAATATATGAATGTGTTTATATACTATTAATAAGATTGTGTGTGACGTTGATCACAATTTAATTCTGATGTTGAATCCCTCCTCCAATCCTTTCTTATTGTAAAAGTACTTTTGTTTCACATAAAGATCATATTAGGTTATTGACGAACCATTTTCATATAAATCCAAGCAATACAAATTTGGGGTTTGCTATCTATAATTCTCCCTAATCCAATATATTCAAATATATATATTTTATCCAAAGAGGAGAACCACCCCTCTAAAAACAAAGGGGGACTAATGTCTCATGAGGTTGTTGTTTCGGTCCTGAGGGATTCAAGCGTTAACATTTTTGGTGACCACACTTGAGAACAATATATATTCAATATATTTGAGGAACCATAAATATCCATGGCTCAAAGTTTTGGGAAGAATATTCAAGAAAAATGTTGCTTATTTTAAGCATGGATCACCTTTTTTGTAATTTCAAAAAGAAATGAGAAGCACCAAAGATTCAGGAGAATGAACTCCCTAACAACTCCATTGAAAAAATTCAAAATGATGGGTTTCATTCATGTCATAATGTTTCTTTATATTCTTCTTCAAGCTCATCAATGGCTTTATAAGACTCATCAAAAGGGATGAATACTCAAAAAAGCAGACGATTTCATAATACCCCTTTAAATCTACTAGAAATAGACTTTCAAGTGCCCAAAATTCCTATTGAAATTCTTTCTACATTATTCGGGGATGCTTAAGAAGATGCAGAGAAACACTTGATTAATTTTAAAGGTACATGTTATTATTTAAAACTCAATGAACACAATGTTACATGTAGATTATTCTTACAAACTCCATGAGAGAAATCTCTTGATTGGTATAGTCCATTAATGCCTAAATTTATTACCAGTTGGGATGTGTTAGAAGGTTCATTTGCAGAAAAGTTCATCCCAAAAGTGCATTCAAATGTTTTTCTGTTGAAATAATGTAATTGCTAAGAGTATTCTTATTCTTATTGATATTTTATTTATAAGATCAATCCCCATTGTGGATTGATCAGGGGATTGATCATGTCAGATATTGTAATAGGACCAAATCCCTTTTTTCAGATTGGTCAACAGACAATTATAATAGGAAGAATAAGAAGTTGGCCCCAACAGTTAATAAGAAGACCTAGAAATATAATAAAGGTGGGTTTACCCACCCAGATTGAGAAGTTGACCCTGCCAGTGAAAAGACACTTCAGACGTGCCAGAACTTGTATAAATAAAGGAGGCTAATGCCTCATTTGATCACAATTCACTTGCTCAGTTTGAGAGACAAGTTCTGATCTATTACCGGTAAAGGAGAGAGAGAGTGGCACATATCTTGGGAGAGGACTTTCTATTTTAGCATAAGATCTCTTGGCATTGTATTGGCTATTTATATTATGAAAGTTTTACTGGGTTTTCTTCCCCTAGAGGGTTTCCCAGGATAAATGTTGTGTCTCTTGTGAATGTGTATTTCTCAGTGATCGTGTTCTTATGTTGCAATTATCTATTGAAATGCAAAGAACAATAATAATGGCATAAGAATTAACATAGTATTAGAGCCAACCTGAAGGAAGCATATTTCACAAGAGGAAAAATGTCACTGTTGCAGTACCTACAAATTAGGGTTTTTCAAAAGTGAATCTTTTCATCCCTTAAACTATCTAGAAAGTTGTGCCCTCCCCTAAGGATCAATTTGGCATCTTCAATGCACCTTTTCAGTGGCTGGATCTCCCAGAAAGTGAAACTCTAGTTTCATAAAGTACCAGAAAACCAGAGTACCAGAAGTACCAGAAGTACCAGAGTACCAAAAGTACCAGAGTACCAGAAGCACCAGTCCAGAAATCCGCAGATCAAGTTTGAGGGGGGTAAAAGTTGGATTTTTGAAATTCTGAGTACACCAACATACTCACCTCAGCTTAGTGCATCTATTCCCTGGATCAAAATTTCAAAATTTGAAGTTTGGAAAATTAGGGTTTCCTCATAAAACCCTAAGTTGCAGTTGCAGTACGAGTTGTAGTTGCAGTCGTACTACCAGTTGCAGTCACCCTTGAAGTTCTTAAAGAGTTGGTAATGATTACCACTGCTACGATATGGATCCACTACCTGCAAATGTCATCAGAGGTATGCACTCACATATGTTTAATGGTTAAAACCTAAAGAGTATTTACAGGAGAAGGGATCTCTTGCCATAGATCCAGAAGGATTTCAAGATCCAACACATTCAGAGGAATGATGCAACCTAGGTTATAGAAGAGAGGTTGAAGAAAGCACTCATCACTTGAGTGAAGGAAACATGTAAGAAAAGAAAGCACTCATTCTTGAGGACAAGGCTCCAGATTTGACTAATCAAGATTAATAAGATTCAAAGGTACACATGACAAGCTGATGACTATAGTTGAGATAGCAGTCATCGTAAAGTATTATACTTGATAGCATGTGATTATAGAGGTATACGCTTTGCCTGATACAACTAAAACCTCCTCTAGGAGAAACCGTGTGTTAGTTCCAGGTTGCCATGGAATAATGCTTGGTCACAACACTATGAGAGTGTTGACCTCATTTCATATTGTATTCCTTACCTTTAATCTTTTCTTCAGATAAATTATAAGTGATAGCTCTAAAGGATCTACTAGGATGATTGTTCGTGCTATTAATTTATATTATCAGAGGGATATTACTCTTGCTTGTTTTTTTGCTGATGTTTCTCCAGGTCACATGTAATAACCCTGAGGAAGCTATGGTGAAGGTTGCAGAAGGAAACATGATAAAGAATAAATCATAGATGAAGAAATCATCATTGGAAGAGAAGAAGGTGACTTGCATGAGATAAAGGGTCACTCAAAAGTTGCCATGATCCATGCCATTGAATAATCTTGGCATAGAATATTATCTCACATCAACTACAAGGCACTACCACACATATGCAAAGCAGTCACAGGTTTACTAGAACTCATAGGTGACCATGAAGGCATATGTAATGAATGTGCACAAGGGAAGAACATCAAGAGCCCATTTCCTAAGAGGGACAACAAGACAAAAGGAGTCCCATAACTCATCCATTCAGATGTGTGTGGCCCAATGCCATCATCCTCCATTAGTGGGTATGTATACTATGTATCATTCATTGATGATTATTCTAGTAAAGACCTGGATATATTTGAAGTGTTCAGCAAGTTCAAGGCATTCAAAGCCTTGATAGAGAACCTTTATGTAAGGAATATTAAGATACTCAGGTCAGATAATTGAGGAGAATATACCTCAAAAGAGTTCATGAAATTCTGTAAAGATGTTAGGATCAATATCCCCAACAAAATGGTGTAGCTGAACGAAAGAACAGAACCATACTAGAAGTTGTGAAGACTATAATCCATGATCAAGATCTTCCTATGTGCTTATGGGTAGAACAAGCAATGACAATTGTTTATGTGCATAACCGATTACCCCATAGTGAACTTGGGCTTAAGACACCAGAAGAGATGTTCACCAGAAAGAAGCCAGAGGTAATCCATCTCAAAATATTTGGCTGTCCAATGTTTATTCATATACCTAAAGAAAAAAGAAACAAGCTAGACCCTTCAAAAAAGAAGGGAATATTTGTGGGATACTATGAGGTCTCCAAGGTCTTCAAAATCTATATACCAGGTCAACATCACATTGAGATCAGAAGGGATGTGACCTTTGATGAAGATGTAGCACTCAAGAAATAAAAAATATGCCAGATTTAAGAGGTATGTGAAGAGGAACCTGTAATCCCCGATATTGCAATGAGGGAGGTTCCCAGAGCTGCAGAACCAGTGAGGGAAGTCGTAACTTCCCCTAATGAGGAACTTCTAGAAGACCATGATATAGTAGAAGTACAAGAACCTCCTCAAATGACGATCCTCCATAAAATAAAGCCAGCTTGGGCTAGAGATTTTATTCAAGATGTAGAGAAGTACGATGTTCCCCAAGGAACCATGAGATAGGTGAAAATATCAAAGCCATTCTCCAGTTATACGTCTTTGATGTGTGATCTCCTCGATGAGGAGCCTACCTAATTTGAAGAATCCTTTCAAAAGAAGGAATGGGAAGATGTCGTGACAGAGGAATACCAATCCATAATGAAGAACGAAGTATGGGAAATAGTTCCCAGATCAAAGAATAAAGATGGGGTATCCTACAGATGGATCTTCAAAATAAAACATGCTGCTAATGGAATTATTGAGAAGTATAAAGAAATATTTGTCACTCGTGGCTTTTCCCAGAAGGAAGGCATTGACTATGAAGAGACATTTTCTCATATGGCCAGATACACTTCGATCAGGACCATCATAGCTATTGCAGCTAAGATAAAGTGGAAGCTGCATTAGATGGACATGAAGACAGCTTCCCTAAACGATGTCACCAAAGAGGAAGTGCATATAGAGAAACACCAAGGATTTGAGGTTGAAGATAGGAAGTCTCTTATCTATAGATTGAAAAAAGCCTTACATGGATTGAAGCAAGCTCCTAGATCTTGGTATGTCCGTATAGATAGTTTCTTGACGAGCTTAGGATTTACCAAGAGTAAAGCGGACTCAAATCTCTACTTCAAAATTATGGATAATGAGCCAGTAATCTTACTGCTATATGTGGATGACTTATTCTTAACTAGAGAAGAAAAGCTCATCAATGAATGTAAAAGGAGACTTGCCTCGGAATTTGAGATGAAAGACCTTGGCCTAATCCATTATTTCTTAGGTCTTGAGGTATGGAAAAGTCCAAAGAAGATCTTCCTTAACCAAGGGAAGTACAAGGTCGAGATCTTAAAGAGATTCGACATGCTGTAATGCAAACCCATGAATACACCTGTTAGGACCACATATTGTACCCTTTTTGCCCATACTTTTTGCTATTATTTTACCCTTCATCACCTACATTTTGACTTATACTATCATTTCATCTAATCATTCCAAGGTA
>JZKD02S1666624.1:130915-146844 GCA_000966675.3 Picea glauca
TGAGCATATATAGTGCGCAGCTATCTTTGAAACAAAAGACTTCCCTGGGTTGATAATTTATGTTTCACTTGGTTGTTTGAAATTAATTAAGCAATTATAGTGACCAACAACACCCATGGAAGTGAAGTTGAAGTTGTTGGTCGATACTTCGTCAGATTTGATTGATGTCACACTATACAGACAGATTATTGGATCATTGATGTACCTGACAAAAACCAGACCAGCCATTTATTTTTCCGTGAACACCTTGAGTTAGTTTCTAGTAGAGCCCAGACGTGTTCACCTAGTGGCTGAAAAACATGTCCTGAGGTACCTTAAAGGTACAATAGATTATGGTCTCAGTTATGATAGAGATCATATTTTCACATTGAGTGGATACACTGATTCCGATTGGGCAGGAAGCGTTGTTGACAGAAAAAGCACTTCCGGATGTTGTTTCAGTTTGGGATCAACCATGATTTCATGGCAGAGTAGGAAGCAATACAATATTGCTCTCAGCACAGCGGAAGCAGAGTACATTTTTGCATGTTCTGGTAGCTATGAAGCTATATGGCTTTGTAAGTTGTTGACCAGTCTATTTGACCTAGAGATGGAAGCAACCATGATTTTATATGACAACCAAAGCTGCATAAAGATGACAGAGAATCTTGTATTTCATGATAGGTCGAAGCACATAGAGATTCTCTATCATTACATCCATGACATGGTGTAGAGAGGAGCCTTGAAACTCCTGTATGTTAGCATGGATGAACAAGTTGTTGATGTGTTGACAAAACCTCTATCTCATGTAAAGTTTGAACACTTTCAAGATAAGCTTGGTATAGTCCGAAAGGACCCTCCCTGAAAGGGGGAGTATATATGACTCCTTGCTTCTGACCTCGCTGTTAGATGTAAAGCAAGATGATGTGTGATTCCTTGCTTCTGACCTCACTGTTAGATGTAAAGCAAGATGATTCCTTTCTTCTGACCTCATTGTTAGATGTAAAGCAAGATGATGATGTGTTCCTTTCTTCTGACCTAGTTGTTAGATGTAAAGAAAGATGATTCCTTGCTTCTGGCCTCGTTGTTAGACGTAAAGCAAGATGATGATGTGTTCCTTGCTTTTGACCTAGTTGTTATATGTAAAGCAAGATTATTCCTTGCTTTTGACCTTTTTGTTAGACATAAAGCAAGATGATGATGTGTTCCTTTCTTCTGACCTAGTTGTTAGACGTAAAGCATGATGATTCCTTGCTTCTAATCTCATTGTTAGACGTAAAGAAAGATGATGATGTGTTCCTTTCTTCTGACCTAGTTGTTAGACGTAAAGCAAGATGATTCCTTGCTTCTAACCTCGTTGTTAGACGTGAAGCAAGACGATGATGTGTTCCTTACTTCTGACCTAGTTGTTAGATGTAAAGCAATATGATTCCTTTCTTCCGACCTCGTTGTTAGACGTAAAGCAAGATGATGTTGTGTTCCTTTCTTCTGACCCAGTTGTTAGATGTAAAGAAAGATGATTCCTTTCTTCTGACCCAGTTGTTAGACGTAAAGCAAGATGATGTATACCTTGCTTCTGACCTAGTTGTTAGATGTAAAGAAAGATGTGACTGACACTGAGCTACCATCTTATCAGTTGTGACATTGAGCCAGTGTAGTACTATGATGTGCTAGCCTAGTGCTATGATGAGGTATCATTTTTTTTTACTGATACATATTGATGCAGATGATGATGGCATTCTTTCAAGAATGACGATGCTTCTGATGAAGAAAACTTCTGATGATTTATAGATACGCCAACCAAGATGATATTGATGATGTTGTCCTCCTACCTGATGTTGTTGATGATGTTGTCCTCTCTCTCTCGCATGATGTTGCTGAATAATACCCTTCTTGTTAAGGGGGAGTGTTGAATTAATGTAACTGCTAAGAGTATTCTTATTATTATTGATATTTTATTTATAGGATCAATCCCCATTGTGGATTGATCATGTCGGATATTGTAATAGGACCAAATCCCCTTTTGTAGATTGGTCAATAGAAAATTATAATAAGCAGAATAAGAATTCATCCCCAACAGTTAATAAGAAGACCCAGAAATATAATAAAGGTGGTTTTACCCACCCAGATTGAGAAGTCGGCCCTGCCAATGAAAAGACACTTCACACGTGCTAGAACTTGTATAAATAAAGGAGGCTAGCACCTCATTTGATCACAACTCACTTTCTCAATTTGAGAGACAAGTTATGATCTGTTACCGAAAAAGGAGAGAGAGAGTGGTGCATATCTTGGGAGAGGACTTTCTGTTTTAGCATAAGATCTCTTGGCATTGTATTGGCTATTTATATTAAGGAAGTTTTGTTGGGTTTTCTTCCCCTAGAGGGTTTCCCAGGATAAATGTTGTGTCTCTTGTGAATGTGTATTTCTCAGTGATCTTGTTCTTATGTTGTTATTATATATTGAAATGCAAAGAACTATAATAATGGCATAAACATTAACATTTTCTGATGTTTTAAATTGTGTTTCCCACCCATCCTCTCCCACATGGAAGCAAGATAATGAAGTCACCAATTTTAAAGAATAATCTAATAAAAAAGTGGATGAAATTTCTAATACAAGTCATGTTGTTGAAAAGGAAGATGAAAATTCCAAATTACAAGAAGAAAATTTCAGCTTCCTATATATTCCATATGAATATATTTCAAGCAACAAATTTGAGAATGAAATTGAGTAGCCTCCAACAAATACACAAGAAGATTGCATCCTTTTAATAGATGATGAAACTTCACAAGGGAACTTGCAACAATAAAAATTGATGGAAGAAATGAATCTTGAGAAGAATGATGAGCAAGATCACCTTTACAAGAAAGAAGAGTCTTTTCAAGATATTTTTGATGAATCAATAAACTTGGAAGTGGTTGGAAATAAGGAAAATTATGAATGTATTCATATGTTGAAAATTCCTCATCCAATCAAAGACAATAGTATTCTTGAGTAGCCAAGAGTTGATTTTATTGAATTATGGTTCCAGAGAATTGTTGGCCAAACAACGCAATCAAATATTCACCATAATTGGTATAATTTTTCTCCAGTACATATTGAGAGTGCCCTTGACTCATTGGTACAAGTCCCAACATATCTCATAATTTTGGAGTTCATTCCAAAAATCACATCAATGCTTGAATGGCTCCATTGGAAATATGCCTACACCTAAGGTGCCCCTTTCTTTCAAGTAAGTTAGGGTAGGTAGATCATGTATATACATAGTGTTACACCTCAAAATTACTCACTTCAATAGTGTCGCAAGTTTCATCATTACAAGTGTTGTAAGTGTCGCATCTTGTTTCCAAGTGTCGCATCTTGACCACAAGTGTTGCGAGTGTCACAAACATCATACTTCCATATTGCCTATGTCATGCCTCTAAAAACATCATAAAGACACTTAAGACACCTTCAAAGACTAGTTTTGAAGAAGAGAAATCAGTTGACAGGGAGTACAAACCTTTTGCCACTAAAAGAACCACTAAAAAATGGATTTTGTAGAGGAGCGCTCCCCTACCCACTATCAGGGAGTGCTAGCGCTCCATGAGCCTCTTTGGGGGAGTGTTTGAGTGCTATATACACCCTTTTGGGGGAGTGGTACCCTTTTTTGAGCAAGTTTTGGGTTTGTTGAGACAAATCAGGGAAGAATCCCTCAATTCTTGAAGGTGGTTGGATTTGAATAGATGGTCAAGGAATGATCTTATGGAAGATCCTCAACTGAAGGAGAGGAATCCTCAAATTATCCCAAATATATCTCAAGTGTTTGGACCTCTCCAAGGTTATATAAGGAGGTCTCCTCATGGTGAAAGGGGGGATAGAGACTAGAGATTGATACCAAACTTATGATATTATAAGTGGTATGAACAAAAGAGATGGAGATTGAGAATTACATCAAACTTATGATGTCATGAGTGGGATGTCATCAAATAAATCAGTGGATATTACTTGAGAAAAGGGGTTGGACAAGGAGAACTGGAAGAAGTTGATGCACCTTCATCAAAGGATTGTAAGTACTTTTACTTGTTCTCATTAATAATCAATGCTTGGCCTATTTCTTTCAAACTTATGTTTGTTCCATATGAGTTTGTATGTAGTAGATGGATCTATATTTGAGCTAATCTTAGTAGAATAGGAAGTCCATTGTATATTTGTTTGTTTTACAGGACCTATCAGGGAGCTCAGGATCGAAGCTTAGCTTGGACTTTGAAAGGACAAACATCGCTAATCAGGTACATATATTTCTCCTTCTCTTTCATTTATTAGCTTGATTAGATCTAAAAGGAAGTCAGTGTCCATGTTAATCACTTTTCTTTCTTAGCCTTAGGAGTCTAGAGACCAAGACGGAATCCACTTATTCCCAGGGGGATTCACCTACAAAAGAAATTGGTGACTTCACTGGGGAGGAGCTCTGATTTTTGTTTCCTTTCCCAGATCTTATTTTGGCCCTTTTTCCACTCATTTGACCTTCTCCAAACTGTCTTTTTAATTCTTAGATTTGTTTGATTGTGTCTTTATTTCATCATGATCACCCTGATTGACTGGATTTCATTGATTTTTTGAGTTTCTAGGCATTTTTCTGAGCTTTTGTAGCAGAGTGCTCCCCTGCCCTTGCTATTAGAGCACCAACACTCCTTGGTGGTCTTACACAGGGCATTGGAATTCTCTGGTTCCCCTTACACTAGAGCGCTACCCCCTTTTCTGTGAAAATTTATCTAGGTGTTCAGTTTCTAAGTTTAGTTTTTTCCTTTTACATTTGCTCAGGGTCTCATGCTCTCAATCCATCTTGGTATTGTCCTTCAACACCATATTTTCTAAGGATTCATCCTCTTTTGTTTGGATTTTTTGACATATGTCCTTACTTTGCAATAACACTTTGTCCTTGACGATTTGGAGTCAATTTTTCATTTTCTTCTCGTTTATTTGAGTGAGTGAAAACCTTTTAGGAGTCTCAAAGGTTTTTTGTACTTTTCTTTCTAATCTTTGAGTCATCTTGTCCAAGATCTTTTTCCTTCCTTTTGAGTTTTTGGTTTTCTATTTCTTGTTTGATCACAACAAGGGTGTCTTTGGTTTATGTGAAGTTTGCTTCCAGATTGCTTAAATCTCACAACTCTTGAAGTCTGATTAGCATAGGAAGCTTTACATCTACTAGTTATTAGTCACATATAAAAGTTTTAGCATTGCATTGGATTCCTTATTGAGGAATATTGCATGAGGTCATTGCATCTTAGTGTTTGACAGTGAAAGGAAAATCCTTCTCCTTCCCTCAATTAGACATTCATTGAAATAAAAGATTACCTATCATTTCTTATCCATGTTTTGGGAACTAAGTCATAATATCATCATTTTTCACTCTCATATACCTCTGAGTAAACAACAACCACTAAAATCAATGCTTAACTAAAATTTATCAGAATTGTTACATCTTTGTTGGCAAAACTACATTAGTTTAAAGTGTAGGGCTTTGGAATAGGTTGAAAGGATAACTTTACAAGGATATCAAACAAACTTAGCATCTTGTGATAGGGAGAGAAAATACAATTGTCATATAGGCTTTATGGGATCCCCCTCTCACAAAAGGGTTATGCATGAGGTCACATTCGGGTGAGTTATGGATATTATCCCTCTGTGTTTCCACTATTTGTAGTGGTCGAATCGTATATTGGGGGTCACTTGAGAGTTCCCGCAATTATGTGTGGCAGCCTCTCGAGTTGATTTTGGACTTGTTATCCTGTCCATACATTCCAACTGGATTATCGAATGTACCCTCCGAGGGGTTGAATGTGAGTTGGTGACCTTAGTATCCATAATATTTAGGGTCTCACATAAGGTGACAATGAAAGGAAGTCTCACTATACCTGGAACATACATTATTCAAACTCACTCGGGCTCCTTGGAGGGTAAATCCACAATTACTATGTGGAAGCTTGCACCAAGGCATAAGTCCATTAAGTAGGTCACCAACATAACTGATCCACCCATTCTATCCCCGCCCCTTCCTATTTTGATCTCGCAACGTTGGATTTCATCACCAACTAGTGGCTTCATTGTAGGAAGGTTTGTTTGATTGTTTCTTCTCAGATTCATAGGGTGTGTTGTTTTTATTACTTAGTGGACCTTAGGTTGAATCAGTGTTAATGGCATCAATTACTAAGAGTACCAATGGAGGGACCCCTTTTCCTAGGGAATCTTATACCTTTCTTTCTTTTGGAAACTTTGGTCCTCTGTACATTGCCACATTGAGTCTTCCAGGACTCATCATCGGATTATTGGTTTGGAAATTCCCCACTCTGGTTATCTCGAATCCTCCCAATGTTTCGACTTCACATAATACTTTAGATGTCAGTACACCACCCACACATCAACCTCATGTTGAATTTTTTCCTTCTTCACCCATTAAGTCTCCTTCCCTTTCTCCTTCTTTGCCTAGTGAAATATCTAAAGCAAGTAGCCAGGTTGATCAGAAGAAGAAGAAGAAGAGCCCGAAAAGGACCAAGACTCCAACAACATCAGATGTTGGATCCAAGTAGCCAACTACTGTTAATAGTACTGGGAGTGTTGATGAGGTCAACAAGATTAAAATGAAGAATCCGAAATCCAAATTACCTTGAAGTATTTGTAAGGGTGACCACTTTCTAAGGGATTTCCCTGGTGTTCCCAGGGTCTTAGAAATGTGGTCCTCCATGTCATCGGCCTCTGCTAGACATGCTATCGATGCCCCATCAACTAGTGATGTTCAGGTAGGTAAGATGAAGACAACTATCAAATTCCCTTGTATGTTATGCAAAGGTGATCATTATTCTCACCTTTTTTCTCGCATGGACGAGGCTTATTCTCTTTTGGAAAAAATTCGACTTCCGAAAGGTTATTGTAAGATTTCCCCCAACCCATCATTAGTTGATGGACTGGTCAATCCAGTTCCATCCCTAGTCAGTCCATTTGATCATTTGTTCAATCTATTTTCCTCCTCGATTGAACCAAAAACCCAAGTAGCTGATCCACTTCTGTCATCGATCATCCCTACTCTTCATCAAAAGAGTGTAACCCAAGTATTCGATCCATTTTCATCCTCGATCGATCCTACTCTCCTGTTAGAGAGTGAACCAAAGCAGTTGATCCATTTCGACCTGTTGACCCCATTCTCCCCTTGGAGAATGAAACCCAAGTGGTCAATCTGGTTCTGTCATCAGTCGATCCCACTCCTCCTTTGATGAGTGCCAAAGTGACTTATCCAGTCCCATCATTGGTCAACCCCACCCTTCATCCAAAGAGTTCCAAAGTGATTTCTCTGGCTACTTCAACGGTTAATCCCACTCTTCCTTTGAAGAGTGTCAGCATGGTCGATCCGATCCCATCATGAGTTGATCCTACTCTCCCTCTAGAGAGTAAACTTGATACTTCCCATGTTTTTCTCGTTGATACAGAATATACCGTGCTAGGGGGCATTCCTCCTTTTCCTAGGAAACCCCCTCCAAGCAATGAGGCCATACTTTTTGATTGGGGTGAACTAACTAGACCCCATCTTGCCTCTCACATTCCTTTCTAGATTACCGTACAGGTTTGTGTTCAGGATGTTCCTCAAATTCTGATAGATGAAGGTGTGTCCATTAGTATTTTGTCTTCTATTTCTTGGCACACTTTGGGTTTCCCTCAGCTTGCACTGCTTACACATAATCTATTAGCTTTTAATATAAGAACTAGTCAACCTTTAGGGACCCTTCCTCAGTTTCTCATAACTTTGGGAGGGAAAGATGTCTTTATTGATGTCATGGTAGTCCGAGACCCCTTGTATTTTTCTTTACTCCTTGGGCGTGATTATTTATATGTCATGAAAGCTATTGTGTCCACTCTTTTTATGTGATATATTTCCCTCACGATGGAAGAATTGTGACTATTAATCAACTTTTGTTCATCGGTTCTGACTGGATTACCTCCCTAAATGGTTCTTATATGAAGATAGTATCTCCCCCACCACATGTCAATTATGTGGCATCGTCTCCCAAGACTTTAAATTCTGATGATTTGGATCCGGTAGTTGACATGGTGATCTCTTCGGTAGTGCTATTAGAGCTTGATCTCCTTACCACTTTTGTGGAACTTGACATGTATTCCTTCCAGAGTGATTTTGTTCCATCCAGTGAAGATCTCTTGGAATCCATGACCGAGTTTTGTCCCTTGACATGGTGTCTTTATAGAGCATTATTCTCTTGGAAACCATGATCAAGAAGAGTCCACGAGCATATTTTCTCTTCTCTGTAGCAAGCTCGTTAAAAATGAAACAGAAGTCATGAGAACATTTTTTCTTCTCTGTAGCAAGCTCGTTAAAAAATGAAACAAAATCTTTGAGCATAGTTTTCCTCTATGTAGCAAGCTCGTTAAAAAAATGAAACAACAATCTGGGGACTGAACCCAGAGCCCTAAGCATAGTTCTTTTCTTGTGTCAAGATAGTTAAAAAATGACACAATCACCTCTCTTGAACCTTCTTTTCATCCACTCTTATCCTTTTTCTCCATCTAGTAGAGAAATTGGTGACAACCTCAAAGTCAGTGAATGAATTGAAGCTTGGAGGTCATGTCTCCAGCCTTTGATGATCATTATGGAGTTAAGCCACTAGCTCTCAAGCTGGGGGTATACCAAGCTTAGTCTTTGTTCTTTCTTGTGCTCGAAAAAACATGATAATGTAACCGAGTAGACTCTTATCACTTTTTTGGACTTGCATGGATATATGAAAAAGGAACCCCTTGGAGTCTTCTTTAAACTCTTTTCAGACTCTCTAAACGTGAAAATATTGTCGAGTGATCTTGCTTCCTTTCCCACTTGTTAAAAGGTTTGAAAGGGCACCTTTCTAGTGATAATTTATATCTTTTTCGGCCTCGCAAGACTAACATTACAAAAAAGGGCAACATTGGAGTCATCTTTAAGTTTTTTTTAGACTCTCTAAATATGAAAAATCACCGATTTTACCTTCTCTAGACTCGTTAAACAATCATACATTGAAGGGCTCATATGAGACCAAACCCTTACTTATTCTAGTTCATTAAACAAAGGAAGAGGGACTTACCGAAGGTGAGTCATATCGAGCATGTGTTACCCTCCTTGAGCTCATTAAATTAAAAAGAGGTACTCATCTATCTGGATGGGGGGGAAATTGAAGGAAGCAAGCCAAGAATTTTTTGAGAACACTACCAGTAGCTCTTATAGTCGCCCTTGAACATGAAACTTTGTATTTACATAAATTTTAATCTGCTAAACCTCTTCACTAAGACAATCCTCTGAGTTTCTTTTACTCCTTTGGGTCACCCAACAAAATTAATTGTATCCACTGCATCATCGTGTTTTGGTCCATGTCATGTTTCTGCTATTGTACCCCAGTGTTCAAGGGAAGTATTTTCCTTGAGAGTCAACCATCAAAAATATCTTGTTTCAATACTTGTGTCAGTCCATGTTCATTTGATCTACCAATTACATCTATATGTCAATTTCATGTCATTGATGGGGGATACATCAAGGCCCTCCTTCGACAAGTCTATTCCTATTGAATTCAATACTAATTAGGAACTACACTTATAAACCAGTTAATACCTTGGTACCTACATACCTCAATGGCATGCCTCCTCATGTCCGACAATGGGTTTACATCATTGATCTCTGATCGGATGATTCCACGGATGTTTGACCTCAACTCATCTATTCACATTCATTGTAATGTTCTATAGTACCTTGGGAATCATTGACATCAATCATGATCCTCCTCGCTCTTTTTAACGGTTTACCTCATTGATTGGTAATCAAGTGGTTTCTACCATGTTTGACATCAGGACATATATTCACATGGTTAGATTTGTACTACATCAGGATCAGTAAGAAGACCCTAGGTTGAGTCATCACTCTTATATGTACTTTTCCCAGGTTGTGAAGGAGTTCTTTTGAACCATAACACATATACTGTTACATAGATCCACTTTGTATCGGTCGTGGCTATGTCTTGTCGTCTCGTAGATCCATTGTGTATTCTTTGTGGCTATGATTAGTTCAGGTCATGGGAGTATAGATCCACATTGTATCTTCGGTGGCTATACCATTTTTTCAATATAATTATGGATCCACAGTGTATTTTATGGTGGCCATACCTAAAAAGTGTTTATCACTCAAGCATAGGTATGCCTGCCTTGGGTTTGGAACATGTCATAATATTTGTTTGATGGTAGTGTGCAAATTTTTCCATCCTCTTTGCATCCATACCCTTGCTCAAAAAATTCTACAAAGTACTTTAGTCATCATCATCTTCCAACTTCGTACTTTGGGGGGCAATCTATTACACCTTAAAATTACTTGCTTCAATAGTGTCGCAAGTGTCATCATTACAAGTGTTGTAAGTGTTGCATATTGTCTACAAGTGTCGCATCTTGACCACAATTTTTGCAAGTGTCACAAACATAATACTTCCATATTTCCTATTTTGTGCCTCTAACAACATCATAAAGACACTTAAGACACCTCAAAGACTAGTTTTGAAGAAGTGAAATCATTTGACGATTACAAACCTTTTTCCACTGAAAGAACCACTAAAAAATGGATTTTGTAGAGGATATCTCCCCTACCCACTGCCAGAGAGTGCTGGCACTCCCTGAGCTTCTTTGGGGGAGTGTTTGAGTGCTCTATTCATCCTTTTGGGAGAGCGCTACCCTTTTCTGAGCAAGTTTTGGGTTTGTTGAGACAAATCAGGGAAGAATCCCTCAATTCCTGAAGGTGGTTGGATTCGAATAGATGGTCAAGGCATGATCTTAGGGAATATCCTCAACTAAATGAGAGGAATCCTCAACTTATCCCAAAGATCTATAAAGTGGTTGGACCTCCCCAAGTTTATATAAAGAGGCTCCTCATGGTGAAATGGGGGATAGAGACTAGAGATTGATACCAAACTTATGATCCTGTAAGTGGTATTAACAAAAGAGATGGAGATTGAGAATTACATCAAACTTATGATCTCATGAGTGAGATGTCATCAAATAAATCAATGGAGATTACTTGAGAAAATGAGTTGGACAAGGAGAACTGGAATAAGATGTTGCACCTTCATCAAAGGATTGTAAGTACCTTTACTTGTTCTCATTAATAATCAACGCTTGGCCTATTTCTTTCAAACTTATGTTTGTTCCATATGAGTTTGTATGCAGTAGATAGATATATATTTGAGCTAATATAAGTAGAGTAGGAATTCCATTGTATCTTTTTTTGTCCTACAAGACCTATCAGGGAGCTCAGGATTGAATCTCAGCCAGGACTTTGCAAGGACAAACGTTGCTAATAAGGTACATATATTTCTCCCTCTCTTTCATTTATTAGCTTGATTAGATCTAAAAGGAAGTCAATGTCCATGTTAAGAAATTTTATGTCTTGGCCTTAGGATTCTAGAGAACAAGGGGGAATCCACTTGCTCGCAGGGGGATTCACCTACAACAAAAGTTTGCGTTACACCTCAAAATTACTCACTTCAATAGTTTCGCAAGTGTCATCATTACAAGTGTTGTAAGTGTCACATATTGTCCGCAAGTGTCGCATATTGACCACAAGTGTTGCAAGTGTCACAAACATCATACTACCATATTGTCTATGTCGTGCCTATAATGACATCATAAAGACACTTAAGACACCTCAAAGACTAGTTTTGAAGAAGAGAAATTAGTTGACAGGGAGTACAAACCTTTTGCCACTGAAAGAACCACTAAAAAATGGATTTTGTAGAGGAGCGCTCCTCTACCTACTATCAGGGAGTGTTGGCTCTCCTTGAGCCTCTTTGGGGGAGTGTTTGAGCGCTTTGTGCACCCTTTTTGGGGAGCACTACCCTTTTCTGAGCAAGTTTTGGGTTTGTTGAGACAAATCAGGGAAGAATCCCTCAATTCCTGAAGGTGGTTGGATTCGAATAGATGGTCAAGGCATGATCTTAGGGAATATCCTCAACTAAAGGAGAGGAATCCTCAAATTATCCCAAATATCTCTCAAGTGGTTGGACCTATCCAAGGTTATATAAGGAGGTCTCCTCATGGTGAAAGTGGGGATAGAGACTAGAGATTGATACCAAACTTATGATCCTATAAGTGGTATGAACAAAAGAGATGGAGATTGAGAATTACATCAAAATTATGATCTCATGAGTGAGATGTCATCAAAGAAATCAGTGGATATTACTTGAGCAAAGGGTTTGGACAAGGAGAAATAGAAGAATTTGTTGCACCTTCATCAAAGGATTGTAAGTACTTTTACTTGTTCTCATTAATAATCAATGCTTTGGCCTGTTTCTTTCAAACTTATGCTTGTTCCATATGAGTTTGTTTGTAGTATATGGATCTATATTTGAGCTAATCTTAGTAGAGTAGGAAGTCCATTGTATCTTTGTTTGTTCTACAAGACCTATCAGGGAGATCAGTGATCTGAAAATAGAAGGCTAACTTGTAATGCTATGCAAGCACCCTCTACTTCATTAAAAAAAACTTTACAGGACCTTGCTTCATGTGTTAAAATATGCAAGATGATTTATGTGTTAAGTTCATGCTTCTTGTGCTCAATGTTCATGTGTGAGGAAATTTTCTTTTAAAAGGTTAAATATGTGCTTTAAACAAATACACAACAACATCACTTGTAGAAAATAACCCATCAAACTCACAACCATAACAAGATGATAAAGGAGTTCACCCCTCTCTTGGATACATCTCCTTGAGCCTCCAATGGACTAGGATCTTTGGGATTAGTTTGTAAAATATTCTTTTACAAGATGCTTCTCAACTCCAATGGAAATAATTACTGTACCATTGGGTTCAGAATACATAAAAACCCCAAAAATGACTAATAAAACTCTGAAAACTGATCATGGCTCATTTGGGCATGACCTCTTCTACATGTGGCCTTAAGCTTCCATGAGATTATCTTTGGAAAAAACACCTGTAAAAGTCCTCAAATGGATCTTAAACCTATCCCAAAATGTTCAGAGCATAATAATTAGCCAAAAATGATTATTGAATCATAGAAAACAAACATAGGCTCATCTGTGCATGACCTCAAACAATGAGGGCTTCAAGCTCCCTAGAGCTTCCTAAAACTTCAATGGTTAAAAACATGCAAAAGAAGTCTTCAAATGGTTATGAAAACAGTTCCAATGGATTTAGAACGTCCAAAAACCCCTATCTGGGCTTTTACGTCACCTCAATCGGCCAAAAAATGAAGAAGATAGGCCTCCTTCCATTTTCTTCCTTCAAGCTTGTTGTCTCTGGTTCGCCAAAATGCACCTGTGTGTGAGTAACCTAGCTTCTGGGTGTTTCCCATGCCTAAACCCAGCACCCATGCGCATCTCCACAAAATGAACCAATTTTTCGAATAGTTAGGGAACTAAGCCCCCAAATCCTGGAGGTGTTGGGCGCATGGGGGCCATGTGGCCACGTCCCAGCGCAAAGTTAGGCACCTGTACCAAAGTTAAACCTGGGCATGACATGTGGCGGGCGGATGTGTTAACTGTTTGAAAACCCAAACTAAAACTGTACGCTTCGTGTGGTCACATGTATAAACGCCGAAACCACGGGCTAAACATTTAAAACATCCCGTGCGTGCAACAAATGGAGGATAAGGTCATATTGTAATACACATAAAACCATGGCTTTACCCATTTTATAAACCAAATGCATGCAAATGACCGTCGGTCATATGTAGATGTAATACAACCGTGGGCTCTATTACATAAACCATATGCGCGCTCTTCGTATACAAGAGTGGTGGTCATATATATAAAAGCATGCGACCGGGGCTCCATTCAAAACACAACTCTCGCGCTCGCCCTCCGTGTGATATGTGGTCACATAGTAACACAAAAAACCGCGGGCTATATTTAAAAAATCCCCCGCGCATGCCATTTAACAACAGGTATGGTCATATGTATGAACGGTAGAACCACGGGTCGGGGCTAAGCCCCGGCCTGACCCCTCGCCAAATATTACACAGCATAAACTTAAATAAATAAAAGCTCGTATTCATAGCAAGGACCACCGTGTGGGTTAGTGGTAGCCCACACTCTACCAAATCGTATAGCCATGGGGCAAGTCTGGGGTTCGACTCCCATGGACTCCATAAAATTTTAATAAACAAACCAATAGCCAATAAAGGGGTGCCATGTGGCAGCCCATGACTGGGCCACGTGGCACCTCATAATTTTCCAAAACCATGCCACGTGTCACAATGTGATTCGTCAAAACTATGCCAATTCAGAAATGACACATCAGCATATGCCAACTCATCTCTACCACATCACCTCTGCCACATTAGCATACGATCATGCCACATCATCATCCGTACGGACTGTACAGACTACACAGTCAACGTCCCCCTTTTTTTTACCTATTTGACGATTCGAACAGATCGTGATATCTCTCTCTCCCAATGTTTGTTTGAGATGAAACAAATTGCATTGGGTTCATGATGATGGAGGCTACGCTCTCATTCATTTTGAGGCAATTCCGAGAACGTTGATTTTTGAGCTAAAATTTGACCCCTCGTCCAGATTCTGATCACACCTTCCCACTGAAAGGATTTTGGACCCACAAAAGCTTATGATTATTTGTCTGAGATTCAATACTCCTCTTCTTTCAAGTTCTATCAACTGATTCTACTTGAAAAGTCTTTTTGACAATCAACTGGATACCTTGACATGCCTTGCACTGCAACTGACTATGTCCCTCAACCACTATTCTCTGGCTACTGTTGACCCAATGTTCTCTTTGTGATTGGAAGACTGCCAACCTTCCCACTAAGAATCAAGTCCCTCTTGTGAATCCTTTGGCGTCAACACAATCCGCTCTCCA
The DNA here is from genome assembly GCA_000966675.3 of Picea glauca. Classification (NCBI taxonomy): domain Eukaryota; kingdom Viridiplantae; phylum Streptophyta; class Pinopsida; order Pinales; family Pinaceae; genus Picea; species Picea glauca. Next base: position 145,781 of record JZKD02S1666624.1, read on the forward strand.
ATGGCTGCAAAAACTTTCCTGCGACATCTTGTCACAAGCCAAGAAAACCATCAATCTTAAAAACAAATTTATACAAGACTGAAAATGATGCCAACAAATTCTTTTTCTCTTCAAGAAAACTATCGCATCCTGTATTTCATCAAAGCACATGATGTTTTCCTGCATCTCGGTGTACTCAAAATTGACTTACAAGCCAACAAACACCATCGACTAAACATAAGTCGAAAAACATGATCAACACAACATAGTCGTCAGACAATCATCAACACCAGACGAGAATCATTTGAAACATATCGACCTTCCCAAAATAACAAGTCGACATTCATGATACACAATCATGTTACAATCATGAGTCATTCATGATGAACTATCACCAAGTTCATTGTTTATGCACACACAAAAACACATGCATGTGCATAGCTCTTCAACTCTCCTTTCCGTACAAACATAAGTACATAAGCCCGAAACATGTGGGTACATAAGAGCTGAATATAAAAAATATATATGGCTGCAACAAATGAGCATCATACCCCTCTTTTACATCCTCCTGATGAAGTTGTATAACACAAGAATGCATTCAAAAGAAATTCATTCACATGCAAACTTGCATCTTACAAGTTATGATACACTGCTGCAACTTGTCAAACTTCAACAAAAATGAATAGATAAGGATAAAATGTGCATCTACAATAGAAAAAATGCAAGCCTTACTTACTCAATAAATCTAACCATTTGTTACCAAGCCAACTCAATGGTGAATTTTTTTGCTGAAAATCGTCTTCTTGTGAATCATCCTGACTCACATCGATGATGGAATCTCCTCTTCCATTCTTGCCAATCTTTTTATCCAACTGCTTCTTGTGTTGTGGATGAGTGGTTGGATGCAATGTCCAACATTGGTCAATGAGATGACCCCTCTTCTGGCAATGAGTGAAAATCTTTTGCATGTTCTTTTTAAGTTGCCTTTGCTTGGAAAGTTTCCTGAAAGTGGTCAATCTTTTCCAACATTTTGAAACATGATGGTTATATAAACCACAATATGTACATGGACTTTTTCTTCCATT
>JZKD02S1666624.1:147058-166144 GCA_000966675.3 Picea glauca
CCTCCATCCTTGCAAGATATCAAACTTCAACACAAAACTTGCACAAATACCAACAGCTAAATCTCAAGCTATCAATGGAAAATACATGAGCAAAACAAACTATGCTATGATACCATCTGATCTAAAAATAGAAGGCTGACTTGTAATGCTATGCAAGCACCCTCTACTTCATTAAAAAAATTTTTACAGGACCTTGCTTCATGTGTTAAAATATGCAAGATGATTTATGTGTTAAGTTCATGCTTCTTGTGCTCAATGTTCATGTGTGAGGAAATTTTATTTTAAAAGGTTAAATATGTGCTTTAAACAAATACACAGCAACATCACTTGCAGAAAATAAGCCATCAAACTCACAACCATAACAAGATGATAAAGGAGTTCACCCTTCTCTTGGATACATCTCCTTGAGCCTCCTTCAATGGACTAGGATCTTTGGGATTAGTTTGTAAAATATTCTTTTACAAGATGCTTCTCAACTCCAATGGAAATAATTACTGTACCATTGGGTTCAAAATACATAAAAACCCCAAAAATGACTAATAAAACTCTGAAAACTGATCATGGCTCATTTGGGCATGACCTCTTCTACATGTGGCCTTAAGCTTCCATGAGCTTCTATTTGGAAAAAAAACCTGTAAAAGTTCTCAAATGGATCTGAAACCTATCCCAAAATGTTTAGAGCATAATAATTAGCCAAAAATGATTATTCAATCATAGAAAACAAACATAGGCTCATCTGTGCATGACCTCAAACAATGAGGGCTTCAAGCTCCCTAGAGCTTCCTGAAAATTCAATGGTAAAAAACCTACAAAATAAGTCTTCAAATGGCTATGAAAATAGTGCCAATGGATTCAGAACGTCCAAAAACCCCTAGCTGGGCTTTTACGACACCTCAATCGGCCAAAAAATGAAGAAGATAGGCCTCCTGCCATTTTCTTCCTTCAAGCTTGTTGTCTCTGGTTCGCCAAAACGCACCTGTGTGAGAGTAACCTAGCTTCAGGGCGTTTCCCGTACCTAAACCCAACACCTGCACACATCTCCACAAAATTCTCCAATTTGTCGAACAGTTAGGGAACTAAGCCCCCAAATCCCGGAGGTGTTGGGCACATGGGGGCCATGTAGCCACGTCCCAGTGCAAAGTTAGGCACCCGTACCAAAGTTAAACCTGGGCATGACATGTGGCGGGCGGATGTGTTAACCATTTGAAAACCCAAACTAAAACTATGCACTTCATGTGGTCACATGTATAAACGCCAAAAACACAGGCTAAACATTTAAAACATCCCTCGCGCACAACAAATGGAGGATAGGGTCATATTGCAATACACATAAAACCATTGCTTTAACCGTTTTATAAACCAAATTCACGCAAATGACCATCGGTCATATGTAGATGTAATACAACTGTGGGCTCTGTTACATAAGCCATATGCACACAATCTGTATACAAGAGTGGTGGTCATATATATAAAAACATGTGACCGAGGCTCCATTCAAAACACAAATCCCGCGCTCGCCCTCCGTGTGATATGTGGTTACATAGTAACACAAAAAACCACAGGCTATATTTAAAACATCCCCCACGTGTGCCATTTAACAACAAGTATGGTCATATGTATGAACGGTAGAACCACGGGTCGAGGCTAAGCCCCGGCCCGACCCCCTGCCAAATATTACACAGCATAAACTTAAATAAATAAAAGCTCGTATGCATAGCAAGGACCACCGTGTGGGCTAGTGGTAGCCCACACTCTACCAAATCGTATAGCCATGGGGCAGGTCCGGGGTTCGACCCCCATAGAATCCATAAAATTTTAATAAACAAACCAATATCCAATAAAGGGGTGCCATGTGGCAACCCATGACTGGGCCACGTGGCACCTCATAATTTGCCAAAACCATGCCACATGTCACAATGTGATTCGTCAAAACTATGCCAATTCAGAAATGACACATCAGCATATGCCAACTCATATCTTCCATGTCACCTCTACCACGTTAGCGTACGGTCATGCCACGTCATCATCCGTACGGACTGTACGGACTGCACAGTCAATGTCCCCTTTTTTTTTACCTGTTTGACGATTCAAACAGATCGTGATATCTCTCGCTCCCAACATCCGTTTGAGACAAAATGAATTGCGTTAGGTTCATGATGATGGGGGCTATGCTCTTGTTAATTTCGAGGCAATTACGAGAACATTGATTTTTGAGCTAAAATTTGACCCCTGGTCCAGATTCTGATCACTCTGGATCAAATCTCAGCCTGGACTTTGAAAGGACAAACGTCGCTAATAAGGTACATATATTTCTCCTTCTCTTTCATTTATTATCTTGATTAGATCTAAAAGGAAGTCAATGTCCATGTTAATCACTTTTATGTCTTGGCCTTAGGAGTCTAGAGACCAAGAGGGAATCCACTTGTCCGCAAGGGGATTCACCTACAACACATAGTTTATTTCTTCAATCAAAGTTTTTTTCAATAAAATAATGGTTAAGTGGATGTTGAAATTTGAATATAATTCCATATCCCAATGGAGAAGGTAACCTGTCTTGAGATTCCGGTGTTCTCATCAACCCATAGGGGGTCACTATCCTGCAGTTGGAGCTAGTTGTTGACCAAAATTTGGTCATCTATATTTTACCATTCCTTGGATTCATAAAATCTTTGATATCAAAAGAAGACATTTTTAAAATTTTATAAGTTCATTTTTCAACCCTCAGTCTCATCTTCTCCATGAGTATTTTGGATTAGAAATCTGTTTTCATATGCATAAGTTATTCAATATCTGGTCTAGATATCCAATTTTGAAGAATCTTTCTAAGTATTATGTTCTTCTATCTTTTTTCAAATTTTGTCTAGGTATTCTCATCACTTATTTCCCTCGCCTTCCATCTCCACACTTAAACCTTTTTATATTTTCACCAATCTTATCCATATGCTCCACTAGTCTCTACACTTGGACGTTTTTTGGACTCTTCCTTCATATCCTCATCGGGTTCGTGGGTTGGTGGACTGATACATTCCCTCATATTATCACACTCCCTCACTTTCCAACCCGCTCTATACATATTATACTCTCTACCTCCGACACCTACATTTCTACCCTTATCTCCCTTCTCGTTAAAAAATTTAACACTTAGAATGTTTTATGAATTCATGGGTTCATAGGTTGGCATACCTTCATCTCCATCCACTTTATCATGTCATAAGTCTTCTACTACACTTAGCCATTTTTCAATTGCATGGGTTCACGGGTTCAAGTCTTCATCCTCCAAGTTTTGTAACCCTCACTTTGTACCCTAGGTTCCATGATATACATTTTGACAATCATAATTTTCGTGGATGCTGAGCTCCAAAGTATTTTATTCCTTTTGCATGCAATTTCGACTAACTAACTTTCTACACTTGGTATATTTTTTATCATCCATAACCACGGGTTCACGGGCTCTGAGTTTGTGGGTTCATGAAAATATTCATATTCAAAATCTCTAGTGTCTACCCTTGACTTCTGCTACCCAAAATTTTCCCTCATTCCCTCTCGTCCCATCTCCCATACTTAGCCAAATTCTCAAAGCTATTCCAAGGCATGAAAACCAACGAATGAGAATATGACACATGGCAATGAATGATGTCATGAAACATGGAAAATCAACATTGGAGACACATGGAAACATAAAATTTGAGACACATGGTGTGATATTATTTGATGACTCATCATGGTGATTGGGTGTAAGGTGGACGACAATGGGATTCCAAAAAAATATTATTTTATTCGAGAATTTTCCAAGGACCAAATCCTCCAAGATTCATAATTTATTATCTTCTCTTGTTTCTTGCTAAGAGTATAAAACACTTAGTATTATATATCATGAAGAATATAATATCCCAATGCATGTGGGATAGATTTTTAAACAAAAAAGGTCAAATTTTATGAAGGGAAGCACAAAATTCATCTAAGGGTCCACATTTGTCCATCAATTTTGATCGACGATGGTTGAGCATTGTTCTTGCAGAGGCTATAAATTGAGATCCGGGTGTCAGAATCATGTAAATGTTATAAATTTGGAAATTTATTTATATGTAGAATATGGTGGTATAGGTTTCAAGTGATGAACATTGATACATTTGTCTCATAAATTAAAATATTAGTCAACTTCATTTTTAATGGGTCTGCATGACAACTCAACTTCACGACCTCATATCTTGAGATCCGGGTGATAGATTTGTACAAAATTAATATATTTGGAAATATAATATGATGAAGATCACATAAAAAGTGATATCCATGGCTAAAAATTTGATTATAATTCCCAGAAAAGTAAAACACAATCCTCCTATTTTAAATGGGAAATTAATTAAATTGTAAAAATAAAAGTTTATTTAAAAAAAAGTAATAAAAAGGGAAAGGGACCCATTTTATATATGTAGATATTGATGATATAATTTCATTAATGAGGAATTAATGATTCACTAATTAAATGGACATTTTCAAGAGCTTTTTTTACGGGAATTTCAAGAGAGGAAGAAAACCCTAACTACTCAAGTAGTTAGAAAATATCTTCTTAAAAAGAGAAGATAGGCATCATCAAAGGGCACAATAATGAATATTGTGAGAGGGGAAGGGAAAAATATCATAGGAATAAGAAGGTACATACATGGATACGCAATCAATCTTTTTATCAAAAGAAAGAAATCTCCATCTTCTCCATTCTTTCTATTCTTCTACACCACTTCACATAGATTTATGTTTGAATCTCAGAGTTGGGCACAAGGCTAAGTTGTTGAGTGTTTTTCTTGTATTCTTCTACATAATTTTCTTGTATGAGCATGGACTATTTGTAGCCACATACATGGTTGTCAAATTTTTAGTAATAAAGAACATTTCTCATGAATAAACTCCACAAATAATTTCTTTGAGGTTGATCTTGACTGTATCTTGTAACTTTCGGTTTTAAGTATGAGATATTTGAGGTTGACCTATCAATTTATCTATTATTACTAATTGCATTACTCTATTAAAATTATTTGAGATGATCAAATCATTCTCTCCTATTTTTCATGAAAAAGATATGAATGTGTTTATATACTATTAAGAATATTGTGTGTCATGATGATCACAATTTAATTCTGATGTTGAAGCCCTCCAATCTTTTCTTATTGTAAAAATACTTTTTTCGCACATAAAGATCATATTGGGTTATTGAAGAACCATTTTCATAAATCCAAGAAATATAGATTTGGTGTTTGTTGCCTAGCACTATCCCTAATCCAAGAGATTCAAAGATATATATTTTATCCAAAGAGGAGAACCACCTCTCTAAAAACAAACGGGGACTAATGTCCTCATGAGGTTTTCATTTAGGTCCTGACGAATTCAAGCATCAACACTACGGTATATACATGAAACCATATTTCCTGGGTGATATCGATGTGCAAACCATGTAATAACTCCATTAACATGTGAGATATGACTAAGTTCATGTGACTTAGGCCTTGCAACTTCTCCTATACTTCAAGGTTTGGTAACCCAACTGTCTGTACTAGGATTTGGATTACCCTACACTATGTTTTCATCTGCATTGATACCCCAGTTTATGCTTCCTCCTCTATACCTTGTTGGGATGTGTTTTCTCCTTGTGTTGGTGCCAATTAGACTATCTCTATTAATTGTTGAAGAATTGTGCATTATTCATACACCTTTGTTTCGAGTGCTTCTTGTTTCTTTGTTGTCTCTTCGAGGAATTCTTCCACAACATCCCTTAGTTGGTATTCAATTTAATCCATGTCATCATATGTAAGTGCATAAATGAATTGTGAATTTTGATCCTTTTTCTTCTTCCTCACAACTAACCTTGTTCTCTGGTCCTATCATTTCCGTCTTGATTGAGGTGAGGTTTGTCAAGTTTGATTTGTTGTACTTGTTTATAGCATGTCCTCCATGCCATCACCTCACTTGGTGTCATGTGCGCCATTGTTTGGAGGGTTCATTTCTCCATATATGTGTTGTGTCGCTTCATCATTCCCCCTTGCGTCATCTCATCCCCTCATGTTGGTACCTTCCAATTTGGTTCCCAATCCTGCATAACTAGCTGGAGGTCCTCTTCAATTATCTTATATTTGGTTTGGACCCACTCCTTCCTAGGATCCTTTATGAATTTGATGTACATATGGTGCCTATCTACGAGGAACTCCACAACTAGGTTATATGCCTCCACTAGTTGTGGATACATGCATGGTGCATTCTGGATACTATGGTGAATTATTTCACCATAGAGAAATAACTCTACATTGGTTTCACAATGCCTCTAACAGTGATATTTTTGTTTTCTTATCTATAGATAACATGGAACGTTCCTTTTGTTAGGTGGGAAGTCCAGTTATCTGTGCTATTGGGTTTGTACCAATCAAGATTGTCATATCCAGTCACATATACCCCCCATTCACATAGGATAGGAGTATTTTGACACAGGAATTAACTTCATTGTTGTGGTCGAAGTGTGGGATGTCGAACAAGTTGATAAGTGTTATAGAAGGATTTACCTCACCCCATGAAACTTTCTCAAAAGGCATTTTCCATTTCCATATGCAGACTTGAAGTCCCATTTTTCAATTCCCAAAGATAAAAAATATATTTTTCCACATATACACACCCTAACAACTATAGAGAATGCGCATATGTAGGTTGCACCATTTCTGCCCACGTACATCAGGTTTTGTGTCCAAAATTAAAAATGGTGTTGGGTTTCCATGTCATGTCATGAGATACATGATCCTTGACCTTCCATATACTGGAAATGTTCCAAATCGACCCTTCAGTTCCATTTGGAGGTTATAAATGGGCCATGTTAGCGTCAAAAGTCACTCCTGGAATGCTTGCAGGAGCAGAGCCTGACACCCATCAGTTTAATGTCACGATTCGTTTATAAAGGGATGATCGAATGGAGATAAAGACTCGGGGAAATATTACTCTAACTCAGGGACTGAGTCTAGCATGTATGGGATGAATGAGGTCTTGATCTAACTTCAGCCAGTGGGTTGATTAAAAGATGGGCAGGTGGAAGACTTAGCAAGAAAGATGCGTAAACAAATTTAGGCAATAGGCTTCCAGCGGTTTGCAGAGGAAAGACTTTGAATACAAGATCCTCTTGGTTCAGGGTCTCAAGAAACTAAAAGGGGACTTGACTGGACCCTCCAATTCCAAGTCGTTCAGTGCTGGGAAAATCACAATAACTGATTAGAAACAATGTAACTGTTACAGTGATCCAACCTACATCATCCTATAATAGCTACAACTCAACTGGATCCTCCAATTCCAAGCTATTCTAACACAGTGTAAATAGAGACGTGAAAGAAACTGGCATTCATCAGACAAGAAGTCTCAGAAGTTCATGCATAATTAGAATAACAGTGCTTCATTAAAACTTTACAACCGAGAGTTGTGCTCAACCATCGATGCCTTACAAAATACAAAGACTGAGTCTATATACTCAGAGAAAAACACCTAGCAGAGGCGTGCCTAGTCGCCCAAGGCTTGGTGTCCCTTCAATCAAACTCATATTGATATTATTTTTTGGACACCACCTTAACTGTGCATGGCTCCCGCAGGGGGAGTAGCTGAATTAGTAAATACCGAATTAGCATGTGCATGCCTCCTCTGGCTAGTCGAGGACTCGGCATGGCTTTTCTGAAAGAATGGGTACACAGGACCCTCTCGAGCGGGCCACTTACCAGACTCTCCATACTTCACACTTAATGAATGAAGATAGGTTTCAACCACCCCTTCCTGCTTTCATTTACTCCAAGCAAAGACCAAGATCAAGGTCGGGTCCAATGGAAATTGGAGGTTGTGATGGGCCTTCCTGTGACTGAAACCAGATGCCTTTGGCCCCTTTCGTGCAACTCTTTTCTTTCCCCAGTGACCATGGGCTGTGAACCTATGTAAATTGTTTCCCCAATTTCCGATTCTTCGATGCACCTTATGCGCTAGCCCATCTGAGCTATACAATGGTCCATGTGACCTACTACCATATGACCGCAACCATATAGCTTTCCATCGGGGTTTCAGGGTTTGCGACATCAATGTGCTCACATCCTCCAGACTCAAGATTCTTCGATCCCCGATGGCTGATGGCCGTTGACCTGTCAATGGTTTGTTCCCCGTTGTGAAAGCATGCCACCTTTATTCCACTTTCTATTGCGGTCCCACACGCTAACCGACGGTTGTCGAGATATCACTTCTCGTGATCTCGTAACTCTGGATGCATATATTTACAGCTCCAACTCATGAACCTCCTAGTTTTTGATATGTCGATGCCACTTGGAATTGTCTCCCTACTTGGATTGACCTTCCGACACCTGTCCCCCACTACGGTCCTTAACTCCGTCGGGAAATCACGTATCGGGATATCGTGATTCCCGTTTTCCTGTGCATGGGACTTTTACTTCCCCGATCCCCGACTCTGCGGGATCTCTCACCGCATGTCCCTGCTGACGAACGGTTCTGATCCAGTCGATAAATCGCGGATCGCGATTCCTACATGCAAGAGTTTCTTGTCTTTGAAAACTCCGATTCTCCGATGAACTGAACCCTGAATTTCCTCCTGATGTCTGACATGTGTCCTGCCAAGATCAATGGATAGGATCTCTGTCGGTATTTCGAGACTCGAAAGGTCTTAGTTATCTTACCTTTTGAAACCCCGATGACTCTAATATCCCGATGAGTTCCCTGGGACTTCTCCTCTGCACACTAGGGCTTAACCCCTGCGCAACTTCTCGATATCTAATGGCTGACAGGATTTCATCGATCTCCTCTGTAAGATTCTGACTATCGATTTTCTTTAAGGATGGTTCTCGATTATTGAAGACAAAACTTTGCCCGCTCGCTTGCTTTACTTTCTATTACAAAATGGGATTCTCTCGTGATATGCTCAAGTGATTCCCATGCAAACTGCAGACCTGGGTACGCCTAATCCCGAGACAAGAAATATCGCTAACATTGGGCTCCATGGGGGATAGAGTCGTCCCTGCGATGCTCTAAGAACTCCTTCTGTAGCTTCAATGCCTTGCTATTGGGCTATGGAGTCACTTATTAGGCTGAAAACATACAAAAAGAGATCAAACAAAGAACTAAAGACAATATTTACAAACAAAGGATCCATCTAAGGCTCAAATAAAACATTTTTTCAGAAAATGCCCATTTACTGGGCTGTTGAAAACCTCTTCACCTTCCAGATCCTGCAACCCATAGGTGTTGTTGGAGAAAATCTCAGATATTTTAAAGGGGCCGATCCAGAGGGCGTCGAACTTGCTGTGCTTGCCTTTATCCTGTCTAGGTGTGTCCCATTTAAATACCAAGTCCCCGATCTTGAACTCTTTTTTCTTGACCCTTCTGTCAAAGTCCTGCTTGATATTCTGTTGATGACTATAAGTCGCGTCTCTTACTTGTTCTCTGATCTACTGCACTTCCACTATCTGATGAATTATTCTGATCATATGATCTGGTTCTCCCTCGTAGTCTTGAAATAAATTCTCCACAGGTAAGGTGAGATGAGTATGGAAAATCGCCTCGGCTCCATAGAATAGTTGAAACGGAGAAGTGCCCAGAGAATTCTTCGTTGTGACACGATCGGTCCACAGAGAAAACTTCAGCTTTGAATCCCAGGCTCTTTTGTTATCCTCTAACAATCTTTTGATGATCTTTATCAGAATTTTGTTTGAGGATTCCGCTAAACCATTTCCCTGGGGATAGTAGGGGGTGGAGTGAATTAGCAAGATATGGAACCGCTCGAAGAACTTAATTAGAGGTTCAGATTTGAAAGAAGCAGCATTATCGGTGAAGATTCTGCTGGGACAGCCAAATCGGGCTATGATATCCTCCAGGAAGATGATAATTACTTTGTGTGATGTGCTTCTGGTGGGGACAGCTTCTATCCACTTGGTGAAATAATCTGTTGCAGTCAGGATCCATCTGTGTTGACAACTTGAGGGAGGATGAATCTCTCTAATGAAGTCCAACCCCCACTGCTGAAAAGGTGTCGAAGCTACTATGGGTTTCAATGGCAGTGATTTGAGCTGCTGCTTTCCTGAGAACTTTTGACATTTGGTGCAAGCTCTGATCTCCCTGCAAACATCGGGGAATAAAGTGGGCCAATAATACCCAGCTCGGAGTATCTTGTGGGCTATGGTCTTCCAGAAATTATGACCTCCACAAAGGCCACTATGAAAATCAAACATAACCTTCTCGGCCTCCTGTGAGTCCAGGCATCTTAGAAATACCCCTAGAGGGTCTTTCCAGTACAAGGTTTGGTCAATGAGGCAATACCTGACCGCCTTGAGCTTTAGAGCCCTTGCTTTGCTTTTTCCCATTCCATCAGGGGGCTTCAATTCTTGCAGAAAGTACAAGATATCCTTGTACCAGGAGCATGTTGGTAAAGACAAGGCATCCTGAAAATTCTTGTTGGATGACTTAGCATGCTCATTGATGAAGCTAATCCCTAAGGCTTTGCAATTAGATTCAGCCAAAAACTTGGCCAAACCCTGCCCCTTTATCAACTTGGTGGGATTAATTTCAAGATCAAATTCTAGGATCTTGGCAATCCACTTACCTCTTCTTCCATCTATGTTAGGATGTATAAGAATGTCTTTCACAAAGGCCGAAGGAACGTATGCAATGATTTTTGAGTGCAAGACATAGACTCTGAAAGCTTTGAGAGATTTCACCAATGCATAAGCCTATTTTTCCATGATCTCGTATCGGACTTCTGCATCTTGCAATGCCTTGCTGAAGAAGGCAATGGGCTGCTCTCGTCCTTCCTCATTTCTCTGCAACAAGATCGCAGCTACTGTATCATAGGAGGCAAAATAAAAAATCAGGAAATCTTTGGAATAATCAAGACTGATCAGCACAAGCACCTCATTCAATGCCTTCTTTATTTGAATAAAAGATTCCCTGGGTTCAACAGTCCACTTTACTTCATTTCCCTTCCTGAGCATGGCTTTGATATGTTTCACCAATTCAGAAAAATTTGAGATGAATCTCCTCAGAAAATTTATCTTTCCCAAAAAGGCATGAACCTCCTTCTTAGACCTGGGGAGTGACAGGTTTTGAAGTGATTCTACCCTGCTAGGGTCAATCCTTACTCCCTCTACTGACACTATATGGCCTAACAACTTCCCCTCCTTCATAGAAAACAATGATTTCTTGGGGTTTAAAGATAAGCCATACCTCCGACACTTCATGAAAACCTTTCTCAAGTGGCAGCAATGCTCCTTGTCTGACCTAGAGAAGACTGTGATGTCATCTAAATAGATTACCACAAACTGATCTTTCTCCTCAATGAAGGCTATATCCATAGCTCGCTGAAATGTTGCCCCTGCATTCATTAATACAAAAGGCATTTTGGCATACATGAATGTACCCCAAGGAGTGGTGAAGGTTGTTTTTTCTCTATCCTCGGGTATGACTAATATCTGATTGTAACCAGAGAAACCATCAATCATGGATATTATAGATGCACCAGTGACCTTCTTCAATATGTGTTCCATGTTGGGCAGGGAGTAATTGTCTTTTCTTGAGCTTCTGTTCAAGTTCCTGAAATCAACACAGAATCTGATTTTCCCACTTTTCTTTCTTACTGGAACCAAATTAGCCACCCACTCAGAATACCTCAATGGGACAATGATTCGGGCATCTAACAATTTATTCACCTCTTTCTCCATGACAGGTAGCAACATGGGATTTATCTGTCTCAACTTCTGTCTGAATGGTTTAGCTTCTTCTGAATGTGTCATACATCTTAAGGTCTTCATAGGTCCATGCAAACACATCAGCAAACTCTCTCAGCAACTCGGTATATTCAATCCTCTGTTCCTTGGTCAGACTCGTTGACTGCTTGACAAACTTAGGCTCTTATGGTGTGCCAATGTTTCACTCGGCTGTGTCAACATCATCACCCAAAACTCTTCCATTTATTTCCACATCATTCCCATTGAACAATCCTTCTAATGGGACTATTCCCCTTGGAATGTGATTGCTAGGTAGTTGAATAATGTCATGATTTTCTATTTTAGTCAGCAACTCACCCCCATTAAAACCTTCCTCAAGGACGAAATCTTGATCGATATGTAGCTTTGAAAACTCCTCGATAGTCTCCAATAATTTCTTGAGCTCAAGATCATCCTCAAACACCTTCCAATGCTTGACATTGTCAGGTATGGAGGGCCCGTATCTTACTTCTACATCATACCTCAGTTTGGGCGGCAAGGGTACCTTGAAAATGCTTGTTGATGAAGCCAAGGAATCTGCCACTGTGTTTTATTCTCTTGGGATGAAAGAAATGTTGAACACTAAGAAGAAACTGTCAATTAGGTCCCATACCTCATTTTGATAATTCCTGAGTTGAGGATGCTTGGCCTGATAAGCGCTTCTGACTTGCTGGACTACCAACTCGGCATCTCCGAACACTACTATCTCCTGGATTCCCATTTCCCTTGCATCTCTTAATCCTAGTATAAGAGCTTCATACTCTGCCACATTTTTGGTAGCTTCAAATTCTTATTTGTATGACAGAGATGTGGTCTCCTGAGTAGGTGACACAAAAACCACTCCAACTCCAGCGCCTTCTCGGGAATAGGCTCCATCAAAAAAAAAATTCCAGATTGGGGTGATGGAGGGAGGAACTTCAGGGGAAACAATGGGTTGCTTTCTGAGTTTCAGAGGAGGCTCGGGGGCATGGGTGAGTTGTAGTAAACTGGAGCCTAAATCAGTATCCAAGGCAAAGATGGGATGATTGGTAGGGTTTGCTTCATCACTGATTATGTAGGCCAGTTGGGCTTCCCTGTATAGTCTTCTATGCTCTCCTCCGAACACTGGGATGGTAGCATACGTGAGGTCCATCTGTAATGTTCCTCCAAGTATTTTAATCCAATACCTTGACAACAACATGTCGAACTTGGGAGGAACATCAGCTACCACAATGTCCATGACCATACTCTTCATGGGCAGTTGAAATAGAGAAACCACCAGGTCCTTGATGACTCTTAGACATTGCACCCTCCTTGAATCAAAAGAGTATAAATCATGGTAGGCCCTGGTCACTTCTAATCCCAACTCCTCCATTAATATTTTGGGCATAAGATTATGGGAAGCCCCTGAGTCCATGAGGCAGTTATGCAGCACTTTATCATGTATATTCAGGGATGTGTAGAAGGGAGGGGATGAATCATCTCTATCTTCTATCATGGGCCCTAAGACGACTGCAGGCTTCTCATCTTGAAGGTTTATTGAATCAGAGGGAGGCTATGGGGATTCAGATTGTAGCAACTTGTAGAGGGACCTTTTGAAGTCTTCATTTTTAACCAGCTCAGAGAGAGGTACAAGAATCCTAATCTTATGAATCTCATGCTCAAAATTGAAGGAGGGGGTAGGTTTAGGAGCTTCTCTTACCTCAGTGACAGGCTCTTTGGCTGCCAGCGAAGCACTCTGAGTCTTATTTTCTTTAGTTGTGGCTGATGCCGTTTTAGTAGGCCTATCTGCCATGAGGGGCGGGTTTGAGATTTCGAAGTCTCCTTCTTTCCTTCTCGACCTGAGATTATATCTGTTAAGAGTGTGACCAACCCTTTCTCCCTTCCCTAATTCATGGATCTGAAAGTTCATCAAAGATTTTTCGTACGCAGACTGAGTCAAGTGGGGAAAAGGAGGGGTTTCTTCAATACAGTGAATTTCTAGGCCAAACTCATCTATCTCCTCTCTTTCCTCATGATCAACTAGGTTGTTTTGGAGGGGGGTTTGGACCCTTTGATCATCTCTGTCTTTTCCCCTTTGTTCCCTCGGGAAATCCTGGGGCATATTGTTAGCAGGTCGTCTGAAACCTCTATTATCAGTATTCTGGGGATTTCTGTACATGGGCTTCCCCTCTAATTCCAACCTTTCTATCTTGGCAGCAAGTGATTTTAGCGTTCTAGCTGTCTCATCTGTCTGATGGGGAAAGGGAGAGGAACCGGATGAGGAAGTTTCAGGCCTATTCTTGGACATATTTCTATCACTGGCGTTCCTGAGTCGGTTGACAACCAATATGTTGGATTCTACCTCCACGACTACGTCTTGCATGTGTTCCAGCATAGCAGCTCTTCTCTCCCTTAGCAGTAGGCAAAAATCAGGATCGAAGGCACTGGAGTAAGTGATATTTGCAGAGGCTTCGGAGGATTTTATCTCAGTAGGAATTTTGTTGTACATTTTATTAAATCTCTTGGAGAAGTCAGAAACAAACTCTCCTTTTCTCTTCAACGACCCAAACTCTGTCATGTAATACATGAAGTCATTTTTATCTCCCCACTGTCTCAAAAAGGCATTATCTAAAGCTTTGATCCCATCAATAGATCCAAGAGGCAGGTCCCTGAACTAGTTTCTAGCCTCTCCTTGGAGACTATGGACAAAAATTCTCATCCATACATCTGTGTGCATGATAACATTATCATCTGTGAAAGTATAAAAGGATACTAGGTGCTCTTCAGCAGTTATATCCCCCTTGCCTATAAACTTGGGCAGCTGCTTAAGGTACCCTTCTGCTGGAAGGTTATTGAGAGGCTGTGGTAGCACGAGGGGAGCGTATCTAGCAGCTATGATGACCTCTATTTCAGTCATAGGGGGATTTTCTCTGGCCATAGGAATATTAGGTGGAAGAGAACTCGGAGGAGAAGGAGTTCGCGAAGGGGCTATAGGGAATGAATCTCAGAGTGGGGTGGGAAACAATAGGTGATTCAAGGAGAGGGCCACCGAGCTCAAGTCAGCAGGTGCTCCTCCTTGTGCAGGAGTGGGGGAATCTTCTGTGGTCATGGGTCTATGCCAAGGTACAACTTCAGAGGAGAGGGGAGTGACAAGGATTTCTCCCTCCAATCCCAGACCAGGAGGGGAAAAATCAGCAGGAACACTCCCAAAATTTAGGAAACAGGAAACTTGTGAAGGAGGTCTATCAAGAAACAGAGGGGGAGAAAACGGAGTTCTTATGGAAGGAGATGGCGGATTACTTGTTTCGGTGGTGGAAGCTTCTTCTTCAAGGGCATTTCCTTTTCTGAGAACCACCTCCAGATCGGTTTCAGGTGTAGCTAGGGGCAGCTGTGGATGAGACCGCGTGTGTCTGCCTCTGAAAGCCACAATTGATAGAGCAGGTTCTCCCCAGCGGAGTCATCACAATGGATTCTCCAGGTGCACAGTAGAAATATTGATAATTCTGATTTCCGATGCACCTTCAGAATCAGTTAGTCGTTGTCGTTCAATCCCGAGGAAAATATTCAAATTTTTCCCCAGCAATGGTGCCAGAAAATGTTAGCATCGGAAGTCACTCCTGTACTGATTGCAAGAGCAGAGCCCGAAACCCATCAGTTTAATGTCACGATTCGTTTATAGAGGGATGACCGAATGGAGAGAAAGACTCGGGGAAATATTACTCTAACTCAGGGACTGAGTCTAGCATGTATGGGACGAAGGAGGTCTTGATCTAACTTTAGCCAGTGGGTTGATTAAAATATGGGCAGGTGGAAGACTTAGCAAGAAATATGCACAAACAACTTTAGGCAACAGGCTTCCAGCGGTTTGCAGAGGAAAGACTCTGAATACAAGATCCTCTTAGTTCAGGGTCTCAAGAAACTGAAAGGGGACTTGACTGCACCCTCCAATTCCAAGTCGTTCAGCGTTGGGAAAATCACAAGAACTGATTAGAAACAACGTAACTGTTACAGTGATCCAACCTACATCATCCTATAATATCTACAACTAGACTGGATCCTCCAATTCTGAGCTGTTCTAACACAGTGTAAACAGAGATGTGAAAGAAACTAGCATTCATTCGACAAGAAGTCTCAGAAGTTCATGCATAACTGGAATAACAGTGCTTCATTAAAACTTTACAATCGGGAGCTCTACTCAACCATCGATGCCTTACAAAATACAAATATTGAGTCTATATACTCAGAGAAAAACACCTAGCAGAGGCGTGCCCAGTCTCCCAAGTCTTGGTGTCCCTTCAGTCAAACTCATAATGATATTATTTGTTGGACACCACCTTAACTACGCATGGCTCCCGCAGGGGGAGTAGTTGAATCAGTAAATACCGAATTAGCATGTGTAGGCCTCCTCCGGCTAGTCGAGGACTCGTCATGGCTTTTCTGAAAGAATGGGTACATAGGACCCTCTCGAGCGGACCACTTACCAGACTCCCCATAATTCACACTTAATGAATGAAGAGAGGTTTCAACCACCCCTTCCTGCTTTCATTTACTCCAAGCGAAGGCCAGGATCGAGGTCAGGTCCGATGGCAACTGGAGGTTGTGACGGGCCTTCCTATGACTGAAACCCGATGCCTTTGTCCCCTTTCACGCAACTCTTTTCTTTCCCCAGTGACCATGGGCAGTGATCCTATGTAAATTGTTTCCCCAATTTCCTATTCTTTGATGCACCTTATGCACTAGCCCATCCAAGCTATACAATGGTCCATGTGACCTGGTACCATATGACCGTAGCCATATAGCTTTCCATCATGGTTTCGGGGTTTGCGACGTCAATGTGCTCGCATCCTCCGGACTCATGATTCTTATATCCCTGATGGCTCATGGCCATTGACCTGTCAACGGTCCATTCCCCGTCGTGAAAGCCTGCCACCTGTATTCCACTTGCTCTTGTGGTCCCACACGCTAATCGACGGTTTCTGAGATATCGCTTCTCACGATCTCACGACTCTAGATGCATATCTTTACATCTCCAACTCACGAACCTCCGAGTTCATGATATGCCGATGCCACTTGGCGTTGTCTCCCTACTTGGATTGACCTTCCAACACATGTCCCCCACTACGGTCCTTAACTCCGTCGGGAAATCACGTATCGAAATATCGCGATTCCTGTTGTCCTGTGCACGGGACTTTCAGTTCCCCAATCCCCAACTCTACGGGATTTCTCGCCACGTGTCCCTGTTGACGGACGGTTATGATCCAGTCGAGAAATCGCGGATCATGATTCCTACATGCAAGAGTTTCTTGTCTTTGAAAAATCCGATTCTCTGATGAATTGAACTCCGACTTTTCTCCTGATGTCTGACGCGTGTCCTGCCAAGATCAATGGCTAGGATCTTCGTCGATATTTCGAGACTCAAAAGGTCTCAGTTCTCTTACCGTTTGAAACCCTGATGACTCTAATATCCCGATGAGATCCATGGGACTTCTCCTCTGCACACTAGGGCTTAACCCCTGTGCAACTTCTCGAGATCTAACGGTTGACGAGATTTCATCGATCTCCTCTGTAAGATTCTGACCATCGATTTTATTTAAGGATGGTTCTCGACTACTGAAGACAAAACTTTGCCCGCTCACTTGCTTTACTTGCTACTACAAAATGGGATTCTCTCGTGATATGCTCAGGTGCTTCCCATGCAAACTGCAGACCTGGGTACGCCTAATCCTGAGACAAGAAATATCGCTAATAGGCCATATCCAAGTTGTGGAAAAAAGAGAAGAATTCCACTTTGAGAGAAAAGTTACTATGTAGAAATCATTCACTTAATATTGAGTCTACATCCCTTTGTCCTTTAAAGTCTGAACACATTGTTTATCCCCCAAGATCTTCCTTATTTAATGGAGAACCTCATTGTCTCTCTTATATCATCTTACCTTTGGTGGAGGCCCAGCTGGAAGGGACTTATTTTCTTGGTTTCGACCGTCCTCACACAAAATTTTGTCGTTCATACACTTCTGTTGATTACATTTTAATAGAAATACTCTTTTCTTGTCCAATTAATGTCTTGCAAATATTTTAATTGTTATTCCATGGGAATATTTGTTATGAATATTGATGGATTATGATATTATATGTTCTAACTTTATATATTATCACCATATTCTTGCGTATCTTGGTTGTTGAGGACAAGTTGTAGGTATATAGCTTTGGGTCAAGTGCTCAACAGTGGACTTCATTGAATGTCCGACTGAGGTAGGCTCTTTATCTTGTCTTGTTAGCATGTTTGTTTATATAGCATACTTGAGATTAGAGTTGATTTTGGCATACATTTCCATCTGTTGTGGTTTACCCCATGCTATAGATTGATTTTCCTCGTAACATAATTGGAGAACATATTGGGGATAGAAACTTGTTTTTGGGGTTTGGAGTGTTTTTCTCCTTTGATTGCTCTTAGTTATCTTGATTTTCTTGTCATCTGATTTCTTGACAACCCATTTTCATTTTGAGTATGAGTTTCTTGTCCCTATCCTTAACCTAACAGTGTTTCAATGCATATACACGGGTTTTCTCTTTACAGACACATACACATGCTATATATCTTTCTGTAGGGATCATATATATGTGGTTTTCTCCTGAACAGTTGCATACATCATCCTTGTTTGCTTGATTTCTAAGTTTGGTGTTTGATGGGTATGTTTTGATGGTTGTTGAGTCTTCTTAGATCTCTTTCATGATTTTTAAGTGCATGTCTATTGATAGGGAACCTTCATTTGGTTGAATTTTCAGGCGGTTTTTCTTTCTCATCATTGTTTTTCATTGGTTTCCCTTACATCTTGGGTTGGTGTTTTCTTCTTGATATCCTAATTGGTTTGTCTCTTTTTCTTATAGTAGGTTTTATATATCAAGTTGTTGTTCAGTCCTTGCATTTTCATTTTCTTTATATTGAAAATAAAACAAAATAATAAATTTTGCAGTATGGCATTTGATATTTTTGGTTCTTATCATTGATATTGATACATGTATGGACATATTTCATCTTATTTGAAATTACAGAGTTGAATTGAAAATTTCATTTTTTAAAAGTTTATCAATTATTGAGAATTGAAGTTAGGACTTTGCATTATTGTTGATATTGAGAGGGGGTTGAATCAGTATCAAGTACAATTTAAAACCTTTTTCAACTTATACTTAAACCATTCAACTATATCCAATGAGAAATGAACAATAAGATAAGAGTTACACAATTACACCACAATACACCATGCACAATATATGAGAAATAATCAATAGTTATTGTTCAAGGGAAGTAATGACTTCCAAAGGTAGCTACAACTTCCAAATGTAAAGGGAGGGATAA
>JZKD02S1666624.1:180935-192887 GCA_000966675.3 Picea glauca
AATCATCTTGTACTTGAACATTTAAGTGGGGTAAAAGGGGGTTGCCCCCTCGAAGAGGCTTATTATCTGAAATTATCTCTTTTTCAAGGCGTTGAGTACTTTTCCTGAGGTTTTTATATGCTATATTGATGTTTGGTTCTTAACACCTTCACAAAGGAATTTCTTGTTATCTATGTTAGGATTTATAGACCCCTGTGGCTCTAAGTTTATCAAGTTTGACATCACGAATGTGAAGCCTCTCTTTCCTTACCACGTGGCCTTTCAAATCCATGTGGATTACTCAAAATATACCATCAAACATATTGTTATTTATGAAGGCACTGCAATGTGCATGATGTCCCTAACCTGTTGGAAAGCCATTGGCTCTCCAACCCTCTCTCAAGATCCAACCATGTTGAATCCATTTGATGGTCGTTCTTTCCATCCCCACAGTATTCTTCCTACCTTTCCAGTCCAGTTAGGTGGGAAGAGAATGGAGGTGGATGTCGAGGTGGTTAATGCACCCCTTGAATATAACTTATTATTAGGGCATAACTAGACTTATGATATGAATGCAATCGTATCATTCATTTTTCGTACTATATGTTTTCCTCACAATGGGAAAATTGTGACGATCGATCAATTGTCCTTTGTGCATAGTAGACCCAATGCATCAGTTGGACCTTCGATCCCCATGATCAAAAAATATAAGCTGACAACTGAGGATATTGGTATCATAATTTATTCATCCCTTATGGTTACCTTTTATTTCATGCAACCAATTCATCATATCTATGCCATGTCTAGTAGGTTTGCTTCATCAATGAGGTACGTTCCTTTTCACACTTTGTATTTTAATGATCCTTGGAACCTACCTTCCCTGACCCTGTATTGTGAAGGTTAGTCACATATTGGAATGGAAATTCCACTATCGGTGGTAGAGATGGCGTATCAGGATGTTATCGACTCTTTTTTTGACCCAGATCTTGTCTCCTCACAGACGGACGAGGAGGATCATGTTCTTAAGCCCATATGGGCCACTTCATTGTATTGCTCAAATGAATACCTCGATGATAATTTAACTTTGTATGAAGCAATTATAGAGGCCATGAATGGTTCTGATAGGCCATGGGATGATATGCATCATCACCCTTACTTCCTCCCAAAGCTTGCTAGAATCGAACAAGACAATTTTCGATCTACCTTGAGCAAGATAGTCGGTCATGTCATAGTTGCACTTGATATGCATGGAATTTATGCCGAAGGAAACATGGTGAGTATTTATCCTACTGTCATGATCGAAATCTCTCATATTCATGGTAAAATAAAATACGTATATATCAGTGTGGATTGTTCACCTAAAAAAATTCAATCATTCGCTCTGTTATACAACAAGAGACCAGGAATCGACCCTCACTTTGAATGTGAAATCTCTTCTCTTAGATTGGCAGTTAAGATCCTACTTGATACTTTCGATCTTGAACAGTGCCACATACACCTAGAGAGTCTATATGATAAAATTCAATATGCCTCTACAAATATCGAAGAGAATAAATGACGTGTTAAGGTCCAGTATGATAAGAGTGTTTATCCTCGACAATACGTTGAAGGTGACTTGGTCCTCTTATATTACCAAGCCAAAGAACTGTTGGGGGAAGGAAATTTTAACCCCATGTGGCATGTTCCTTATATTATGTGATGTGTCTTAGAAAAAGGAGCCTATGAATCAGAATATTATGAAGGGAATATGTTGGATGAGCCCAGAAATGGGATCTACTTGAAAATATATTACACTTGAGCCCCAAGCTTGGGTGTAACTCTTTTTATGCTAGTGTATCTTAGTGTATGTATATTTTCCCTTTTGTCATTGGCTTGCTTATCAAGTTTTCTCTTGGTTGGCATATGTAAATGGAGTCATCATTTTACTTAGGATTCGTAGACAGTGCCAGTCATCATACACAAAACTTGGCTTCCGCCGCTTGGGTTGTTTACTCACCCGAGGGTCAACTGGTGTTTTCCTAGGAACATCATTGAATAATGTGGTTGAATATAATGTTGTTATAGATCTTTTATGCGATGCCATTTTTCATGGTATTCATTCTTTAAAAGTTCACCTTGACTCCCAGTTAGTAGTATGTCATTTGAGCGACAATTAGCGTGTGCACGACCCTACTCTACCCCGATGATTCCTACGTGTACGAATTTTGGAACGACATCTTGATTTTCTTACTTATAATCACATACCTAGAAGTTCTAATTATGTATCTAATGCATATGCTAATTATGTTTTAGATTGGATTTTTTCACATAACTAAAGTAAAGAAAACACATTCACTAATGTACACATTGTAATCTAAGTAAATCCAAAGACCAATGTTTTTATATTTCATTTCTCCAAAAAAATTGTGTTATAGTACAAAATTGGGGCTCACACCCTCAAAATACATATACATCTGATCAATACAATAACCATGACATCTATGTTGGTGGCACTATAACATCCAACTCTACTGAGCACATGTTATTGACTTATTCTTTGAGGACACTTGTGTGCAAGTGATCCGGTTATAGTACAATGTTACTTGTCTCAAGTATGGATTTTACATGATGATGTTGATGGATTGTGATTTATTGTTACTTGATATATGTATTGAAAAATTCTATTGATGATTTTTCCCTAAGTGTTTAGGACACTTGACAGATTGTGGATATTGATGGCATCGATGGACCTCCTTGGACTCTGAATTGAGTTAGGGAGTGGATTGTATTTTGTTTGAGTATTTAATTTTATGCATACGTGGCATATGATTGATTATAATATGATTTTGTTTATGGATCATTGACAATGTTTTTTAAATGGATGCAGGCTAACAAATGCTTGATAATATTACGCACATAAGGAGTAAAGGGGCCATGCATAGAAAAGCCAGACACTGAGGGAGAGGTGTGGCAGAGTCCCTGACACATCCTACTATCACTCATGTCGTGGCTCGGACTGTAGATTAAAATTAACTAGTTTGAGAGATCCACGATGTTGTGAGGGTGAACTGAGATAGTCTCTCATGAAGATTTATAAGGGGTGAGAAATAAGGCAGAGTCATTATTCCTTAGAATCCCTTACTCTCTCACAAGGTCGACCGAGTGGAGTGTTGACTCCAAGGGTTGGAAAAACTACCAAAACTAGTCAAAAAGGAGAGTATCAACCTTGGAGCATGTGAGTGCATCTTGAAGGGAACATCGTGTAATTTAAAATCCTTATTCAATGAATCTAAGTGGTGTAGAAAACAATGAATCGATTTGACATTGTCAAATTTAAAATAATTAATTAATGAGTATTTTTTATTAATTATAAATCCCCATAAAATTCTAAGCTTATTCTAAGACGAAGCCTAAGTCTAAGTTTAGTTATGGGACTAAATTAGAATGTTAAATAAATTAAAAGATTAGAGATAAATCAATATAATAAAAAGTGATATAAATCTAAAGATTTGAGATAATGCACATGTGTGCAAGAAAATATAAAAAGGGAATTTTAAAATAAGAAAGAAATAAAGTATGAGAGAATATGTGTACACGTAGAATGGTATATAGAGTCTATCTACCGCTATTCTAACTAGAAGAAGACTCTTATTTTATCTCTAACTCAAATTTAGCAAAGAGACAACCATTAAATGAGAATCTAGGGAATAAAGACATAACTAAGAGAAATTTAAGGAACACATTTGGGAAAGGTGAGGAAAATTGAATTTTAATTAAAATAAAATATCTAATTACTTGTGCAACTTGGGGAGAGGGTGATGTTGGATTACTAAGAGGGGGGTGAATCAGTAATAGAGAAAGCTAATCCTTTTTAACCATATAATGCAAGTTTTATATCAATGTAGCATTATCATCCAATATTTACAGAGTAAATAAACAATGAGCAAATGAAAACTCATACACATACACAATACACTAGTGTTTTTACGTGGAAACCCAAAGTAGGAGAAAACTACATAATTATTTTTCTTATATGTCTTGAATAATTACATTCATTGGAAGTATCAACTTCCTTTGTGTTCTAGCTGCAACTAGAAGGAGGCTCCAACCCCCTAGTTTCTCAGGCTACAACCTAATAGATGATCCAACTCCCCAATTCTCTAGCTACAACCAAAAGGAGGCTACAACCCCTTATGTTCTCTGGCTACAACTAGAGGGAGGCTACAACCCCTTATGTTATCCAGCTACAACCAGAAGGAGGCTACAACCCCTTATGTTCTTCGACTACAACCATAAGGTGGCTACAACCATTTGTCCTTGCCTCGTCCAATTTCCCTGACGTATAAGTAGAATGATGGAACCATGGTCACACTATCACTATGAGATATATTGTTGTAAACATGTACCAATGAACTTGCGTCAAACAACTTGTACCAATAACTTGAACCATGTATCAACCATACATCAACATGTACCTCAATCTGTAATCAACTTGTACCATAAACAAGTGCATCCACAATCCACCAAACTGTACCAAACAACCTCTAATCAACTTGTACCATAAACAAGTGGATCAACCATGCACCAATCTATATCTCAACATGCAAACCTTCCTTAACATTAACAACAAGAGACTAGCATTTTCTTCAAACTTTACTTTAGTCTCACATGACTAGTTTTGGATTAGTCAATAACCCTAACTTGAAATAATCATGACTATGTACTTGTAATGAATACTGATATGAAAATAGTACACACCGTTATTTAGTATTTTTATGCAATTCCTTCGGGTGTCACTACTTGGAACCTCTCAGAAAAGGAGTTATAGCAAAAATGGCATACCTTGCTGAATTATGGCTTATTCTAGAGAGAGAACTTGTAGAGTGTGCCCCACATGGAATATTTGTTGGATGGATCTGAAAATTTTATGCAGAATACTACAGACTATACTCTAATAAAAACATTTTTTCTTACTGAATTTGGATCTGTTATGAATAATTTATGACATTTTTACCCAAAACACCTATTTTAGACTAGTTTCAGGACTAGCCACAAACCCTATTTTCCACAGAGTGTAAATCCAAAAATACAATGACCCACAAGCTGAAATTCATACCACAACTACTTCGATCTGTTTCCTCAATGGCCTCCCAATTTCTTGGTCTGAATCACTCTAGAAAAAAAATTATTGCGAAAATAGTGAGATGACCTGTAAATAACATACCTTAGAAAGCACCATCGAAACAATTTATCCTCCCTTGAATTTTGGCCTTCTTTACTTCACCTTCCCTCTAAAATTTGTCTTGGATATCCTTTGGTTACTTCAGTAACCTCTAGATATTTAATATTCTCAAGTGTAATTAAAATGAGAGAGCCTTGCCTCTTATTTATACTTTCAAGTAGTTTCCTCAAGGGGTTACCTTTTAACCATCTTAACCCAATTTCTTTATTTTAGGGATAACTCACTTTTAACCACTTTCAATAATTAGAAAGTTTTTCATTTACTTTATTATTTAAATAATCCTCCTTGACTTTGTCACTTCACTTTATTATTTAAATAATCCTCTTTGACTTTGTCACTTCACTTTATTATTTAAATAATCCTCTTTGACTTTGTCACTTAACTTTATTATTTAAATAATCACTTTTTACTTTGTCACTTCAATTTATTATTTAAATGATTTCTTTTTTGCAAGCAGTTTGACTTCTTTGACCTTTTGGGGCTTCAATCCAACATATGAGGGTCCTCCAAATTTGTAAGGCCATAACTTTCAAACCGTGAGGAGTTATGTGACGTTCCACATACCACCAAAAATTGAATGACATGTACTATCCATATAGAATAGTCTTACCTAGAAATATATCAAAACTCATACCATTATACATATAAGAAAATTGGGTCCATTACCCAAACCTTTGTGCTACCAAAATTCGCTATTGAACTTTCTTCAAGGGTTGACATCAATGAAAACCAACCCAATTAATCAACAATATCCCCCTTTGGCATTGATGGCAACACTCTGATGCAATACTGAAATCATATCACTCATGCTCCCCCTGAACCATTCCTGCATATCCGTGACCAACACTCCTTCTAGAAACATGCCTCTATCCTCTCCATCTAATAAATGTCTCCCCCTTTGGCATCAATGGAAAATGTATATTTCCATTCAGGTCTACTCCCCCTAACTGACTTGTCTGATCTCCCAACCCGAACTGTCCTCTTTATGGTTCTTCCTCATGTAGATCTAAGACATATAAGATAAGCATTCAAAAGCATTCATTTTGGAGTAGAAATAAGTTTAAGTCTTTGGCGAAGATACTCAAAGGCTTCCCATGGAAGGAATTTTGTAAAGATGTCTGCCACTTGTTATTTTGTGCCCACATATTCAACTCTAATGTTCTTTTCTACAACATGTTCCCGTAGAAAATGATACTTGATTGGAATGTGTTTCATCTTGGAATGCATCACCGGGTTCTTTGAGATACTGATGGCATTTGTATTATCAGAATAGATTGGACTGGGATCATCATACTCAACCTGTATATTTGTCAGAGTTTGTTTCATCCATAGAACCTGTGTACAACATGTTTCTACTACAATATACTCTTACTCCATTGTAGATAAAGATACTAATGATTTTTTATTTCTTATACATGATACTAAACACTCACCCAAGTAGAACTCTGATCCACTAGTGCTTCGTCAGTCATCAATGCAACCTTCCCAATCTGCATCTGTGTAGGAAATAAGTGATAAATCCTTTCCTTTTGGATACCATAATCCAAAAAAAATTCTTCGTTTGAGATATCTAAAAATCCTCTTCACTTATAATACATGTGATTCCTTTGGTGATTCTTGAAATCGTTCCACGTGTCCAACTACATGCATTACATCAGCTCTGGATGTTGTCACATATAGTAGGATACCAATTATTGACCTGTATTTCCTCTGATCTATAGACTTTGAATCATCATCTTTGATAAACTTGCAACTGGTTTACATGGGAGTGATAACTAGTTTGCAATCTTCTATTCGAAACCTCTTTAACATTTATCTTATATACTTGGTTTGAAAAATAAAAACTCTTTGGTTTCTTTGACATATTTGAAGACCTAGAAAGAAGGATAGTTCTCCAAGTAATGACATTTCAAATTCATTCTGCATGTCCTTTGCAATTTTCTCGCTTAACCTGTCATCGATACTTCCAAAAATAATATCATCAACATAAACTTCAATTAATTAAATACTATCTTGAGTTACCTTGATGTATACCCACTTTGTATCGATCACATTCTTATCCTTTGGTCTTGGAACCAATTCCCAAGTGTCATTTTTCTCTATTTAATACAATTCTTCATCCATGTCCTTATTCCAAAATTCATCCGTGATGGCCTCTTCAAAATAGGTTGGTTCAATCCTAGATGAGAGTGCTAGGTGCATTTCTTCTGGTGAACAGACTCTTCTTCTAGTCTCAACTCCTGCATCTTCGTTTAATATAATTTGATCTGAAGGATGACTCTTCTATACTTGTCTGCTAGGTGTCTTTGGAGGCACTTGTTGAACTTTCTCTTTTTGTTTGTCTCAGATCCTCTTCATCTTCCCCTTCTACATCTTTTTCATCTTCTGCTTCTTCTTCGTAAAGTTGTTCCATTGATTCATTTTCTTCTTCGTTTAATTCTTATCTACCTGTTTGTTATGTTGATGCTTTCCATAAATTTGTTCAATCTCATGTTGTAACACTTGTATTCTTTCCTTGTACTTGAGTAACCAATAAGTACTCCTTTGTCAACACGAGAGTCAAACTTTCCCATTCTACCATATTCTCTTTTGATGTAGAATTTACTTCCAAAAAATTTGAAGTGCTTCACATTTTATGGTCTTCCTTTCCATAGCTCGTAGGGAGTTTTGTCAGTGTTGTTTATGAGCATTACTCTATTTTGAATGTGAACTGTTTTATGCACTTCCTGTGTCCAAAAGATATTTGTCAACTTGGAATCCATTGGAATTGTTTGAGCCCTTTCATGTATTGTCATGTTCTTTATTTCAACAACTGTATTTTGTTGAGTTGTCCTAGGAATGGAGAATTGCATTTTATTCCATGCCTTCTGCAATAGTCCATAAATTACCTTAAAGTGAACTCTCCTCCATTATCATATCTCAAGCATTTGAGTTTTGAATCCATTTCATTTTCAACCATTTCCTTGTAGACCTTGAATTTTTCAAAAGCTTCTGACTTATAACTGACTTTGAATATATATATATAACTTTAAGCATACAGATATATTCTGCAAATACACATATTCATGCAGAAATAATAGTAAAACTATACATGCAACATTCACAGGAAAACCCCATAAACATAAACACATGTATAAAATACACAGGATGTAAATTAACACACAATTGATACTTATATTTTATAGGAGACCACCAACTGCATGCAGACCTTCCATGACCCTTCTAGCCTTAGACCACACTGCTCAGAAATCTCAACAGTGGGTCTCTCCTGAGATGGGACTAAACTCTATCTGGGTAAAGGTATTTATAACCAGGCTGAGACAATATGGACAAGAGGAAGGATTTCATCCTAGGAGCCAAGTCAAACTAAAATTGTGTTGCCTCTAATTCCCCACATCCATGTCCCACCCTAGGAAGTGTGCCCATTCTCTACTCAATAGTCCTTTGACTACCCCACTTCTCTTCTAGGTATTTAGCAACAGGTCAGACAAGAAGTCTCAGAGCACTATATCTATAGTTGTCTCCCTCAAGAAATCAATTCCCAACAATTATATCACCTGAAGAGAGTTTCTCACAGGCTTGACAACCTGCCTCTTCAGTCCCACAGGCCTGACAACCCGCCTCTTCAGTTCCATGGGCCTGAAAACCTGCCTCTTCAGTCCCATGGGACTGAAAACCTGCTTCTTCAGTCCATCTCTTAATTCAACCATGTACAGGTGAAGGTGAATGAAACCATAGAATTTCGGTATGGAACGGGGAAAGGAAACAACCACATTCATACAAGGAACGGTAATTCTAGCAACAAAAATTAGGGTAACGTATAGGTGATGGAAGCAGCGACCTTTAGGAAGGTATTGGGCATTTTCCTTAACAAGAAGTACTATTTACTGCTCAAGCTGTGCATGAAAAGAGAAATAGGTAAAGTGATGGAGGGTATGAAACGATTCAAAAGAATGGCTCCCTCATGAATGGGAAGAATACTAGCTGAAATCCCCCTCATGTACAAAGCTCCAATTCTTTGTATGCATGTCCCAAATTGGACTCTTGTCTTCATGAAGCCTCATGGGCTCCACTTGTAATTCATTCCTTTCCCCAAAGGAACTTAGGATAACAAAATTTATATCCAAACCTTAATCTTTAGGAATATATTATAATATTCCCTTGGAAATAATCCCTCTAGCTTAGCCCCTGTTGTAACCTAGGTCTCCACCCCTACCTCTCCTCTCTCTTTTCCCTATGCCTTCATCAATTTTTCCTCTTCTGGTTGGTTAAGTCAGTTTCCCATTACTGAGTGACTTGGTTCTTATTCGTTTGAGTCTTTGCACATTTCTATTTCTATTTTTCTCGAAGGATAAAATACATGTCGTATTTGGTTTAGAATTCTTTTCATCACATTTTTCATTGATTGAGCTCATAGCAGGTTGACCAATCTTTTTTGTATGAACGGGAAACATCCGTGGAAAAAACGCAACAATCCAAAGTGATCAATTTTGGGCTCAAATTGTGGGAACAAATAGGTTAAATTTTGATGGTGGAGATTCATCAGGCTAGTAAGATTGATGGTTTTGGGGCATTCGGGGTGTCAAAATGCCATGGGATTTAACATCAATAGAGAAACCACAACATTTACAAACTTTTGAAGCCAAAATCCCAAAGTGAATATGGACCGTCCATCAGCAAGGAAACGTGGAGGCAGATCATTCACTTCGGTGATTTTCCTCCCAGAGAATTCCAAGAACAACATTTGAAACTCCTGAAACCCAAACTTTTGAAGTGAATCTAGATTGTCCAGATCCAGAGGCCATGTGGAGGAATATCATTCACTTCGGCGATTTTCCTCCAGGAAAATTAAAAGAACAACATTTGAAACTCCCGAATCCCAAACTTTCAAAGTGAATCTGGACCGTACAGATCCAGAGGCCACGTGCAGGAAGATCATTCACTTCGATGATTTTCCTCCAGGAGATTTCAAAGCACAACATTTAAAACTTCTGAAGCTCAAACTTTCGAGGTGAATCTGGACCGTCTAGATCTAGACTCCACATGGAGGCAGATCCCTAACTTCAGAAGTACCACACTCTGGAGGATGGTAATAAATATGCATTGAAACTCTCGAAGCCCGGAGTCCGAAAGTGATGGAAAACCATTGATCTCAAATAAACCAACAACATTGATCTTTGCAGTAGGTAAATATCACCTGGATAGTAGATTGTAATCATATCGATGGCCACAATTCATTATAGGACATAAATTGCTTGAACGTTAATTTTCTATAGCAGTCCCACAATTGGAACCATGGTATTGTTGGAAGGGTATGTGGAAGCTTGTGGGGGATTGTGGGGGTAGGAGAGGTGTGGGCCTAAACCACCCTCAAAAAATTCTGCAATCACATGTTTATATGACATCAGGTCTCTGTGTCACCTCCACATCAACTCTGTCTCACCTTCACTTTATCTACATCCACATCATCCACCTCCATGCATCTTGTCCTCCTATTGGACGTTCTCCTCCACATCTTCATGTTCACGACCAATTCATCACAATGAAATTGACGAGAAGGGTCAGTTACAGTTGAGATGAAGTGTGCTTAAGATTCTGAAAACTCAGACACGGAAAAAGAGTTAAGCCTCAGTCACAGGTCAACACAAATCAGTTCTGGAACATTTCAACAAAATACCTCTTCCCCAAGCAGAGATATGGTCATGTAGCCAGTCGTCTCTAGTGGCCTCCAACAACAGACATACATGCCATTACTCAATAGAGATCTCTGTTCTATCACTCCAAGGCCTATTTTCTTCCAATTCAGTTCCTCCAACACATGCATCGGTTCTGTCCCAGAGACAATAGTAGTTTTTAGTTGATTAATTCCATCATTTTCTTAGATTAGATACAAGAGTGGTCTTTTTTGTGTGATAATATTCACTCTTTTTTATTAAGTCCAATGTCATAGTTAATTTAATAAAAAAATTTATTAACAATTACCTAAATTTATCTCTCAGTCCCCTAAGCACGAGAACCTCTGACACTTTGTTAAATAGGGCGTCTTTGAATTCTTTGAGGGTCAAAATTTTGTGGAAACAATAGAACTACATCAGACTGGTTGGAACTATTATGTGCATAGATTAAATCTCTCTACTTGGTGAACATACTCTTGATGACAGTGCTTTGTTCAAATCTTCATGTGTTTTGTTCTTATCTTGAATACAATTTTTTATTTGTGCAACGTACATTTCATTTCCTTTCATCTATTGTATAACTTATTTTTACTGATATGCAACCTGTCAAACAACTAATGCTTTGGTGAAGATTCATATTTATTGCAACCTGTGGGAATAATTGTGTTTTTGATACATGTTTAATGTCTTGAAATGATATTTTAAGTATTGAAATTCTTGAAACATATTATTCATCAAGTAGTCTGTTGTTTCCCTTTATTTTCTATTTCACGGGTCTTTCATTAGTGTGCCACTAGCCAAGGAGTACCCTCATCCATATCATGTTTCCAACCAACCTTTCTTTTGTCTTGATAGAATCACCCTCTAACTGACCAACAAAAATTAAAATAATCAACCATTCTAAACTGATAGGTGGCCTACCTTTTCCCTTTAGCAGTCAAGTGCAGACCATGTTGATACTGAGAGAGGGGTGAATCAGTATCAAGTACAATTTAAAACCTTTTTCAACTTATACTTAAACCATTCAACTATATCTAATGAGCAATGAACAATAGTATAAGAGTTACACCAATACAC
>JZKD02S1666624.1:218836-310305 GCA_000966675.3 Picea glauca
CTGTGTTGTGTGTTATTGATATTTCACTTTGTGCATTGTGGTTGTGATCGTGGTTTAATTTCTTCCACAATAATAATAGTAGAAGCGATTCTGTATTTAACAAGTGGAAGAAATTGTTAGATCAGGAGAATTGCAGGAATACATTAATTTGTATCAAAATTTCTATAGACCAAGCCATTCCATCTTTCTGGCAATGAGCACAAGATTAGAAGAGCCCTAACCTCATCATCAAAGTCCACTTTTACACAACTTAGTTGATTAGTAACCGTATTAAATTCATTTAAATGATTTGCAACAGACCCACCTTCTGAAACCTTCATATTAAATAATCTCTTCATTAGAAATACCTTATTCGACACCGAGGGTTTTTCATACAATTTTTCCAACGCGTCCATCAAACCCTTCGTTGTCTTTTCTTTCAAAATATTGAAAGCCACTGATGCTGCCAGGCTCAGGCGTATTGTTCCTAGAGCCTTTCTGTCAAGAATATCCCATTCTTCATCCTTCATGGCTACCGACTTCTTTGCTACTCCGCTCAATGGTAGGAATAGATCCTTCTGATATAAAAAGCCTTCCATCTACATCTTCCATAACTGGTAGTTTTGGCCTTTAAATTTCTTGACCCTAAACTTTCCATCATTCAACATTGCTCCCACTCGAACCAGGAACCCTCTTTTCCTTTGAGTTACCTTACGCTCTGATACCAGTTGTTAGAAAAATAGGACTGCAGAGAAATAAAATAAAACAAATGCAGAAAGAAAACACATAAGACACACAATACAAGAGAGACACAAATTTACATGGTTCACCCAGTGTGGGCTACGTCCATCAGAGAAATTGCCAGGTCCTTCCTTTATTATTATCCAACAAATTAAGGGATACAACCTACAGCAAAAACCGTTGTAACTTCCTCTTCTT
The DNA here is from genome assembly GCA_000966675.3 of Picea glauca. NCBI lineage: Eukaryota > Viridiplantae > Streptophyta > Pinopsida > Pinales > Pinaceae > Picea > Picea glauca. Next base: position 219,755 of record JZKD02S1666624.1, read on the forward strand.
TCTCTCACAGTCTCCTCTCTTAGAATACAATATTCACCATCAACCATAGCCGCGATACATTTCCCTCATAAAAGAGGGTTGCCTTCTAGGGAAAAAACCCTAACATAATCTCTACCGTTAGATCTGCAACCTTATAATGAATGGTCCATATTTACAATGAAATTACAATATACTTTTACAAGGAAATTTTTGCTTCAGGGGCTTCGCCCCCGAACCCTCGCTTGCCCCCAGACCCCCCAGCCGGGGGGATAGCCCCCCCGGACCCCACAAAGGGGGTACCCCCCCTCTACACTCCCCCATGTGGAAGAGTGTACATACTTATGGGGTGTAAATACTTCATGGGGTATAAACAAGGCTGAAAGCAAGGACCTATGAATCATGAAGATAATCAGGCTCCACAACCAACAAGGGAATGGAGATTGAGAATTATACCAAACTTATGATCTTATGAGTGGTATGTAATTTGGAGCATCAACATTCTGTGTGTGGACTGTTTAAGCAAGGGTTCGGACAAGGAGAGATTGGTGAAGCTGTTGTACTACATCCATGGCTGTAAGTAACACTTTGTTCTCATCAATATAATCAATGCTTGGCCTGTTTATTTCAAACTTGTACTCATTCCATATAAGTTTGTCTACAATATATGGATCTATGTTTTAGCCAATCTTAGTAGAGTAGGAAGTTGTTTGTACTTTTGTTTGTCTTGTAGGATCTACCAAGGAGCTCAAGATCGAAGCACATCCTAGAACTTGCAGGGACAAACAAAATTCATAAGGTACATGCTTTCCTCCTTTTTTTTGTTCATCAGCTTGTTTGGATCCAAAAGGAAGCCAATGTCCATGTTAATCATATTTTTTCTTAGCGTTAAGAGTCTAGCTCTCAAGAGGGAGTCTACCTGTCCACGGGGAGATTTTCCTACAACACTCTCTCCAGGTGAAAGAGCACGTGGAGGAAGTGATAACTTTTGGAAGGAGTCCTATAGCTTCCATAGAGCTCAGAGAATTTTGGTCTGGTCTATTACTGAAGCCCAAGGAAAGGGAGGTTTAGCAGCCGAAGCACTGTCCAGGTGATAGTGAAGGTGTATACTCCTGGGGTGGGATAGGCATGTGGGTAATGAGAGTCTATGAGTAGTGGGCATAAGTGGCTCCTAGGATAAAATCCATCCTCATAAACTGTGTTTCTTCCATTGGCCTTTCCTAGCCTATGATTCCCTTGCCCAGTGGAGCTTAGTCCTAGCTTGGGAGTGATCTACTATTGAAAGTGATGAGCAGCGTGGTCTAAGTCTGGGAGGTTCATGGAAGGTATGCACACAGTTGGTGGTGTATTACATCTTCAAAGATAAGTATCATTATGTTTTTTAATTCTATACTTAATTAAAATGTATGTTCTATGATACTTGTAATATTATCATGTATTCTGTTACTAGTTTGAATTGTTGTTAATTATGTTTAAGTTTGTATGACAACAGTAAATCCATGTCAAATGTCTTAATTTGATTTAATGATTATTATTTATAAATAATGCATGTTATATATTTAAATATGAGAATGTTTCCACGTAGTAGTGTTTCCCTACCGTGGGGTTGATGGTCGTGGACATTACAGGAAGGTGGCTACAACCACTTGTCCTTACCTTGTCCAACCTCCCTGATGTATAAGTAGAATGATAAAACCATTGTCACACTATCACTATGATATATACCACTATACAACTATATCAACCCATACCACTGACCTGCATCCAACATGTACAACTGCCCTATAATCAATTTGTACCTGAACTAAACATGTATCAACAAAAACACAATAGGTACATGACCTGTAGTGCTAAAACACATGTATGTACATGCCCTATATGTTATGAAACCCATCTATGTACATGAAAAAATTGCTATGAAACCTGCGTATGCCTTCTGAAAACTAGGGTTTCCTTTCTCTTGAAAATTTTTGACCCTTGTAACTTATTTGACATAGATCTGTAACTTGTCACTGTATCCAAACTGTAATTGTACCTTGTGCATGCATCCTCATACATAAAATTTACCCAAGGCATATATCTCTCTCTCTATTCATGTTTCATATAGGTGTGTGTAATCATGAACAATTACAATAACCCTCACATGATCTAGTCATCAAACCCTTTCGGATATTCATCCTCTCAATACATCAACCACTTCACAAGCTCTCAACCATGTACCACAAACCCTTAGCCATATGCCAAGAAATACAAGATGTGACTCGACAAGAAGTATCAATGATAAATATACCAACACTATATATTTGTATATCTGACTTATGCATAAGATCCCATGCAACCACTAGTCTCTCTAAGGAGAATCCTCAAATCTCCATAGCTATTTCTCATGCATACATCAAAATCCAACTATTCATAGAAATAAGACATACATTTTGAACCAATGGATAGATCTCATGTATCTGAGCATTGTATACCTTCCTGGGAGCTTGATCTCGGAATCTAGAACCTCTACATCTTCATCTTCTCAAGTTTCCATGGATTTACCAACATGTACGCACCCTAATACACTGTCATCTCATGTATAAATCAATATGTACACACCCTAATACAATATCAGCCCGTGTATAACTCATTATGTACACACCCTAATACACTTTCATACAACGTACACCTCAGAAAATAGGGTTTTTTAGTATTCACTGTAATTCCTAGAATTTCGTCATCAACCCTTCGTACTACCTCATAATTTTCACAACTTCAGATGTATCAATGAGTACTTGCAGTAAACCTCACACAACAAAATATATTCAATGTGTTCAAGTGTGATTAAATGAGAGAGATTTGCATATTATTTATACTTTCATGTAGCATTACACTTTCCTTGTTTTAGGGATTTCTCCATTTACTTTATTCTTTAAATACATTATTTTCCAAACACTTGACTTTTGGGGGCTTCTATATGACTCATGAGGGTTATTCAACTTCATATGGCCATAACTCTCTAACCGTGAGGATTTATGTGACGTTCCACATACCACCAGAAATGGCATGACAATCACTATCCATATAGGATAGTTTCACTGACAAATTCAATGACCTTCATCTCATTATTCCATACTTAATCATGGGTTCTCTAACCATACTTCTAGGATAGCTCAATCCACAAAGCGTCTTCCCGTGAGGGATTTCACCGTAAGGGGACCACATTGAAGTTCATCCATTTGTACTTCTTATCAACCATGACAAGACAATAATGAGTCATCTTTACATCAAACAAACTTGGGTCCACTACCCAAACCTTTGTGCTACAAATATTTCTTCAAAGGTTGACATCAATGAAAACCAACCTTAATCAACAATAGGAGTAACCATCAAGGTACTTTGTACATGACTAGATAACCTGACTCTTTTTTTACTTTTAACTTGTTTGGAAGTGGTAGCAGGACTGATCATTTGATTGAAAGGATGGTCAATAGGTTGTCCTGATGGTCCTGCATTTGCACTGGTAATGGTAGATGCATGTGGAGGGTCAAAGAGTGGTTGGCTGAAATTAAATTTTTCATAAATATCCTGACTTGATGGAGTTCTCAGTTCTCCTTATAGAAAGAGAAAGAGTTTTTTGTGGATCTACCATTTCAGTAGAGCGAACAAGGGTAGTTTATTATTCGTTGAAAATTGGTTGTATTGGTTCCATATCTAGTTGATTATATGGCTTTGATGGTAGGCTAGGGTGGTATTCTACTACAATGTTACCTGGGGAGTCCACTCAGACAAGGATTGGATCGTGAGAAATTTCCAAATATGGATTTGGAGGAAGGTTGGAACCTTCTTGAACCATCACTAAATATCTCTCAGGATTTTCTAGCAAAGGAGTAGCAACACTCCCAGTGTCTGAATGATTTTCGACCTCTTCATGGAAAGTGTCTTCTAGTGAGTTAGGAGGTAAGGGTTTGTATCCTTCTAGAGGAAACCCTTGCATCCTACGTCATATACAAATATCTTTATCGTCCAAAGTACCAATTTTTAAGGACAATTAAAGTAAACAAACAACACTCGCTAAAAACTCTAGAAAACCAACAAGGAAAACAATGTCTTCTCTTAATGAATGTACTAGTTGATGATGAAATACAACATTGTGTGATAAAATTGAAAAGGGGCTAGGATATGAATGGGTGAACCAGTTACATTGGCAGCCTAATTAACATACTTACACTTTGGTGCAAGTTCCCTCATGGTGTTACTGATGCGTTACCCTCCAAAGAGCCCGAGTGAGTTTGACCAACATCTTTTCCAGGTACAACAAAGACTTCCCTTCACCATCACCTCATGTAAGGGCCCTAAATCTTATGGCCACTAAGTATACCAACTTGCAGTCATCCTTTGGGTGGGTAAAGTCTATAAGTGAGTCTGAACATATGGGAAGGGTATCAAGTATGAAATTCTTCAAGAGAAATGAGTACAAATGGATCGGTAAACTCCAGAGGACCCGAAACAGATTCAAAATTCATGAAGCTCTGAGACCAAAATGAAAAAAGTTGATCCTAAAGAAGAACCCCCAATATATGATCATACCACTATGATTGGTTAAGCCTCAAAGGGATAATATTTATTTCTCTCCTACAGACGACCTCGTGTTTAACCCCTATTTGAGAGGGGGATCCCAGATATACTTAAACAAAGGTTGAATTTTCTCTCTGTATCACAATATTTTGCATTTATCCTGAATTATTTGGAGAGTTATTTTCCCAACCTATTCCAAATCTCTATTCCTAGTCTATTGTTGGTGTAAATATCCAAAAAATAAAAGTTTCTAGTTTGATTTTAATTAGTGTTCATTTTCATGTTTGATCATTACACAAGGGTGAATGATAGTTCAACTGATGATGTTTGAGACTCAACTCCCCAAAAAGGTAAAAAGAATGATATGAAAACTTTATTTTCAATGACCTTATAGTTATGGGAAGAAGAAGAGTTTATTTTCTTTTGTCACTAACAAACACTCAAGAATGCAAAATTTTATACTATTTTGTTCTCAACAATAATTCAAACAATTGCCAAATTAAAAATAAGGTCTTTTTGATATCCAAAAATAATGTATACAAGTATTTCTTTGTTTGATTGTGAATGAAAAATAAAATCTTCGTCTAATACTTCATTATTTCTCTAATAATGAAAAAGTTTTACTACTATGATTTGAAAAAGAAAAAGAAAAAGCACACAAACAAAGACACTCTCAACAATAAACAAGAGACCGAAAGAAGAACAACTACCAAACTATTTACTCAAAGAAAAACACTAAGAAACCAAAAGTCACATTTTATATTCTTCCATAATTAAGTAAGGGATCAAAGATAAGAAAAAAATACCATGATCAATGAAATTCCTTATAAAAACCTCCAATCAATTAGATAATCGAGAAGAGCGACAAAAAGAAACCAATTTTGAGAAATAAGGTCAATTTTGCAACAAGGAAACACAAACTCAATAAGGACTAAAAAAATGAAAGGTAGCAAGTTTGAGTCAAACAAAGGACAAGACCTGATAGAATAAGATCTGAGTCAGAGAAAACGATCCAAGGACTATTCCCAACAAGAAAGAAAGTCTACAATTTTTCAAAGAAAGAAAAATCGATGCTCTAGTAGACTTTGGGGGAGAATTGATTAAGAAACAACACTCTAACTTAATGATCCAAAAAGGTTCTAGAAAAGACTAAGAAAATCTCAGAACTCACAGAAGCAACTCAGGACACTCAGAATGGCCTCAACATATGCTATAGTGGGAAAACCCGCCTATGGACTACACTAGGGTTCAACATGTAGGAAGAGGTAATCGTTTAAAGTCTCCTACTTTTTAACAACTACCCCGAATATACCCCACATTCATGCATAAAACACAAATATAAAAGGATCTGGTAACTCTACCTTAAACCCCGTGTCTGTTGTCTTTCCATTTGCATTCAGTTGTTCCTCAACTGCTCTCCTCCCAAGGCCGACTTGCATTCACAAACATACAAACAAAGAACTATGAACATACATATTATATATGAATTAGTGGGTTAGATGTCATAATAAAACATGAATAAAACATAAATATTGAACACATCATATGGCTGAAAAGAAAAAGTACTTCTTTTTATTAATCTCACAAAGTCACTTACAATGAGATTGGTGACTGCTCCTCGAACTTGGTCTGGGCTCCTCTTCACCAAGCTCCAATTGCTTCCAAGTATCTTTCTCCTCTCACAATTATCTCTAGGGAAATGACATAGGATTATGAATGAGGTAAAAGGCAAGAATAGGGAATTCTAGATCAAAACTCACAATGTGGTTGCAAATTCTTGGGGCAAAGGGGGAAATTGAAATGGGTAGAGTTTCACTGTTCTTATGATCAAATTTGGAATGAGACCCCAACACCTCCTTTTATATGAAAAAATGATGGTTATTTGGTTGGGTGATGGGCTATAGGCAGTGGAATAGTTGGGAAATGTCCAATAGCCCATAATCTCAATGAATTCCTTGCAACTTTTGTTGGTATACACAGGTTGTAATGGTCCAGCTAGCATACGTACATGAGTTGTGATGGTGCAACAAGTGTGTGTACGTGAGTGTTGCACCTCTTTCATCACCTTGTTGAGAAAAATAGAGGTGCTTGTAAGCTCAGTTGGGTCTGCTAAGCAGGATAACTGAAAGGAAAAGAGTTAGGGAAAGAAAATAAAAACTACAATTAAGAATTAAACTAAGAGATGCAATAAAAATCAAATTCATGAGCATAAGGAAATAGAAACAAAAAGAACCATAAGACCCATGTCACCAATGTTGAGGCTATTCTATTAGTGAAACAAAGCACCAAGAAGAAAGGGGACTATGAGTCCCTTTTTCCTACAAGGGAGGGCTCTTGGACCCCCACTAGCTAGCTCTTCTTACAACAAAAGAAAATTGGCAAATGATGAAAGAACTCTTTATAAATCCACTCAATGGTTGAGATGGATTGTCCAATGTAATGGTGCCAATATTCTCTTGACAAGGATGGAGTCCTCAAGACAATAGAGGCAGCATAACATTACTTTGAATTCCTTGAAAAAATTAGGTGCATTCATGGCTTTTTATAGCATTTCTTTGGGTTATTGTTTAACTGCTTTGTAGTGGGAAAAGAAGCCAATTAGGGAATTCCTAGGTCTTTGACTAGCCCACCAGCTGGATCCAATCCAGATTTGAGGGTCAATTCGGCTTGGGAGCTGAACCATAAGTGGGTGGGAGGCTGACCACTCTCATAAATGCGTCGTTTATCAGTTGTGCGACTTTTTGCGCTAACAGTCCCGCATCATGCGCCTATGCACGATTTCTACATTCCTGTTACGTGCATGCGCACGCGCGCCCAATGTCTCCATAAATCTCTTCAATTTTTCACTACTTTGTATAGTTTTTGACCTTTTTATGAATGTTTTAGTATTAATTCAAGTCCATGGATGACTTCATCACTGTTTGATGATGTTGAGTTCTTGTAACCATGTGCGGACAAAATTTTAGTGATAACAACGGGAAATAGTGGTGCAGGGCATGTACATCTTCAAAAATATGGATTTTAAGAAGAGTTGCTTAGTGATGGCTTGGAAAAGATAGCAAGTAAGATGGCATGATCCCAGGTATACATGTATGGTGCAATTTAGGGTTATAACAGATCCCCCCTAATGTGTGAGGTCAAAAGAGCATCTAACGGCCAAAATACATTACAAATCTTCACCAATGTATGAAGCAAGGGAGCTCGGGACCATAGTTCGGGAGGTTCCATCTGCAAAAATAACAATTGTCTCATTGAGGAAGGCATACACATGCTCAAGATGAAATCAATCGTGGTTTCAAATCATATACACTATAGATCCATGTCATATAACTATATAAAGTGTATCCATGAGCCATACACAACAGATCTACATCTCAAAATCAAAGATATACATGTATAGTATCCATATTCAAGAAGACAATGACATCTGTTGGATGGAGATGAGGCCTTCAGAGCTCGAGCAACAAATTCAAGATCTTCAAAACATGGGTAGGATTTTAATGTGAGTGTATGACTTCACTACCCAGAGATCTTCAATGACTCACCGAGGAACAGACAAGGGGATCTCGGTGATTAGGCAGAGAACATTAGTGATTTCAAACAAGGACTTGATTAGAATTTTGAGATGGCCGAGCATGAGGGAAAGAGACAAACTGCATAATGGTCAACTCAGGTTGAGTAAAAACTCCCCTTGGACAATAAAACAATAGAGGATCAGACTCAGGCAACATGACTTTGACATAACTTCATGATGCAGGAGGCAACGCAAAATCTCCATGTGTTTGGAAGAATAACCAAACGCAGGTGGAAATAGATCTAAGTAGAGAGAATAACTTCCTAAGGTCATATTAAATCCCAGAGCTTGACTAACAAAAATAAGGATGTGATTTTTCCAAGGGAGACTTATTGTGTTTCCATAAAAATAGACTTATTGTGTTTCCATAAAAATAAATAATTTTCCCATCCTCTTTTTGGGGTATATTTGATTTTTTTTGTCCTTTTCAATATTTTAAAATATCTTGAAAAAAAATAAAAGAATGCTACATTACAAAGGAGGAACGAGTTTCACAAATAATACTAGTTCAAAGCATAAGGAACAAACTAATTCTCATAGCAAGGAGACATGTGCAAGAAAACGACACTCGAGAAAATTGTTGGATTATTGAGAGGGGGGTGAATCAGTAATAGAGAAATTTAATCCTTTTTAGCCATATAATCCAAGTGTTATATCAACGAAGCATTATCATCCAATAACTGCAGAGTAAATAAGAAATGAACAAATGAACAAACATACACATACATAGTAAACCATTGTTTTATGTGGAAAACCAAATCGGGAGAAAACCACAGAATGCTTTTTCTTATATGTCTTGAAGAATTACATTCATTGGAAGCACCAACTTCCTTTGTTTTCCAGCCTCAACTGGAAGGAGGCTCCAACCCCCTATTTTCTTAGGTTACAACTTGATGGACTCTCCAACTCCCCAATTCTCTAGCTACAACCAAAAGGAGGCTACAACCCCCTATGTTCTCTAGATACAATGGAAAGGTGTCTACAAACACCTATCCTTTCCCCATCCAACCTCCCTGAAGAAGAAGTAGAATGATGGAACCACTGTCAACATGTCACTGTGATATATACCACTATAAACCTGTACCAATAAATACGAACCATGCATCAACCTGTACCTCAAACTGTAATCAACTTGTACCATAAACAAGTGCATCAACCATGCACCAACCTAAACCAAATAACCTGTAATCAACCTGTACCATAAACAAGTGCATTCAACCATGTACCAAGTATGTTCCAATCATGTGTCAACTACTCATAAACTATGACTCATCAATATGTACCAACATCATCAACTATACACTTCATGTATGTGCCAACTCATCAACTACTTGTCTCAAACATGTACTCAACATGTACCTCAACCAAAATCCCTCATAAATTTCATAATCCAAATCTTATTTGTAGCTCTGTAATAGACCTAGTGTATATGATCACATTCCCACAAACCTTCCTTAACCTCAAGAACAAGAGACTAGCATTTTCATCAAATGTTTCTTTAGTCTCACATGCCTAGTTTTGAATTAGTCAACAAACCTAACTTGAAGTAATCATAACTTTGTACTTGTAATGTATAAATATTTTAAACTGATACACAATGTTCTTTAGTGTTTTTTATGCAATTCCTCCATGTTTCACTACTTGGAACCTCTCAAAAAAGGATTTATAGCAAAAATGGCATACCTTGTTGAATTCTGGCTTATTCTAGAGAGTGACCTTGTAGAGAATGCCCCACATGGAATATTTGTTGAATTGAGATAAAAAAATTACAAAACATACTAAAACTTTTAACCTAACCAACACATTTGGTTTCACTAAATTTGGATTTGTTATGAAGAATTTATGACGTTTTTATCCGAAACACCTTCTTTTGACTAGTTTCAGGACTAGCCACAAACCCTATATTCCACAGAGTGTAACTCCGTAAATACAATGACCCACAAGATAAAAATTTTACCATAGATACTTGGATATGTTTTCTCAATGGAATAACAATTTTATTGTCTGAATCATTATATAAAAAAAAGTTATAGCAAAAATGGTGAGATGACCTGTAAATAAGATACCTTAGAAAGCACCATCAAAAGAGTTTATCCTTCCTCGCATTTCGACCTTTTTTTCTTCACCTTCCCTCAGAATTTTGGCTTAGATATCCTCGGTTACCTTAGAAACCTAAATATATTCAATATGCTCAAGTTTGATTAAAATTAGAGAGCCTTGCCTCTTATTTATACTCTCCAAGCAGCTTCCTTAAAAACATCTTCTAGGTCACTTGGCCCCACTTTCCTTATTTTAGGGTTAACCCACTTCTAATTTCTCCATTAAACTTATTATTGAAATAATTTATTTTTTATTCACTTTGACTTATAATACACTCATTAAGTCACTTTATTATTTACCTTTTAAAATTTCTTAAACCACTTTGACTACTTTGACCTTTTCGGGCTTCTAGATGACATATGAGGGTCCTCCAACTTCATAAGGCCATAACTCTCAAACCGTGAGGAGTTATGTGACGTTCCAAATACCACCAGAAATGGAATGGCAAGAAATATCCATATAGGATCTCATTGTTCCACAATTAAGCATGGGTTCTCTTACTTTGCAAAGCGTCTTCCGGTGAGGGATTTCACCATAAGGGGACCACTTTGGAGTTCATCCATCTTTACTTCTTATCAACCATGACAAGAAAATAATGAGTCATCTTTATATCAAACAATATTGCGTCCATTACCCAAACCCTTGTGCTGCAGGGATTTCTTCAAGGGTTGACATCAATGACAACCAACCTTAATCAACAATGCTGCCATAAAAAGAAAATAATTTTCCCATTCTCTTTTTGGGGTATATTTGATTTTTTTGTCTTTTTCAATATTTTGAAAGATCTTGAAAAAAAAAATGCTATGTTACAAAGGAGGAATGAGTGTCGCAAAGCATACTAGTTCCAAGTGCAAGGAACACACTAATTCTCATATCAAGGAGACATGTGCAAGAAAATGACACATAGGAAAATTCCTCCATGGGTCAAGGTGTCAAGACGCAGAGGCAAAGTGATAGAAGGCTTTCATATAAGGCATGTTTCAAAAGATTAGTTGAGAGCAACATGGAGCAGACATTAGGCCAAAAACACAGGAATTCAAATGTGATTGATAGGAAATGATGAAACCTCCTTCAATGTATTTTTTACAAGCCCAGAGAAGGTAAGCTCGGTGGTTTCTCATTTTTAGAGAGTTTGAAAAAACATAAAAGAAGACTCCGCTGGGGTGCATTTTTCAAAGGTAGTCTTGTCGGTTCGAAAAAGGGGTAAACTAGAACTGAAAAGACGTCTATTCAAAACCATTTTAATGATTGTGACAAATGCAATATCCCTCGACAATATTTTTCAATTTTAAGGAGTCTGAAAAGAGCTTAACTATGGACTCGCTGCCTTTCTCTAGATTTAGTCTTCTTAGCCCAAAAAAGTAAACTTTACTTAAGAGAACTCTCCCAATGAGACGAATATCCTGAGGTCTATCCTTTTCCTCCTTAATCTATAGGCCGAAAAAAGGGGTAAACTCATTCCAGTAGATGTTTTTCTAAACCAATTAACAAGTGTGAAAGAACAAGGTCACTCGACGATCTTTTCAATTTTAAGGAGTCTGAAAAGAGCTTAACTATGGACTTTGTAGGGGATGTTATTCTAGACTAGTTTAATGAGTGTGAAGAAACAAGGTCACTTGAAAACCTTTTCAATTTTAGGGAGTCTGAAAAGAGCTTAAATATAGACTTCGTGGGGGTTCATTTTTTGTAAATTTAGTCCCTTAGGCCCAAAAAAGGGTTAAAATTATACCTGAGAATACTCTTCTAGAAAACCAGAGTTCCTAGAGTATACCTTTGTTCATACAATTTATCTTCCAGACCGAAAAAGGGGTAAACTACCACCGGAAAAATGCACCTTCAAGTTTCAATTTGGCGAGCATGAAGGGAAACAAGATCACTTGACAATCTTTTCATGTTTATAGAGTCTGAAAAGGGCTTAAAGAAGACTCAATTTGGGAGTCCCGAGGATGAGGCCAAGAGTGATGACATATCAGAAATATGAGGCTGAAACTCGTAATCAGGGCATGAATAGCAAGGACTCTCGAGCCTAAAGTCATTAATGACGGCATGGACACCAAAATGAAACCAAAATCTACCTAGGGAATCCATGTAAAGGAAGGCTCTACCACTAAATTACGACACTTCTAAAGTAGCAATGATGGTTTCATGTCGCAATTCGGTGGGATCTATTCTATGGAAAAGTGGAAAAGACAACGAGATGTAGAAAGTGGAGGTGGAATCCTAACTTCAATGCAAAAAGTTGGAAAAATGAATTTTACCAAAGGACCTTCAAAAGTGACCCATCTCTCAAAACGTTTTTCAAACCAAAAGTAAAGTGTATTGTAACATCCAATGAGAAACTCTAGAACCATGTTAAATGATTTTCAAGCCAAAAAAACCGACAAAAGGGTCCAAAAGAATGACAAAAAGGGCCAAAAAAGTCTATAAATAGAAGCTAGCAGCTCATTATCACCATTGCAAATTGAGAATTGACCAAAAATTAAAAAACACCCCTTTGCTAAAAGAGTTGATTCTTGGAGCTTCAGAGGATGAAATGAACTTTCGCTCAGACCAAGTAAGTACAAACTAGCTCCTCTTGCATTTCCATACTTTCCTTTTTCATTAGTTTTAGTTTTTTTGGGGGTGCACACTTTTAAAAAAGGTCATCCCTACGTGTACGCAAGATGTCCTAGGAAATCACGCGTATGCCCATGGGCAGAAAACAATCGACCTGCGTGCATACACGATTGTGTCCAATACAACCCGCATACACCCTCAAGGATATGGAAAAATAAAAAATACAAGAATCAACTCTCCCTTTGAACTTGTTTGTAAAAGGATGTATGTACACTAGAGAGAGAGGGAGCATTACGATATAGATATCTTGGTCGATGAGGACCATGCAACTATGGCTGCATTGAGGCAATGCAAGTTGTGGAAGTGCTTATGGTGTCCATTCATGAGGGTACAACCCGGGCTGTTGAATGCCTTGGTAGATTATTAGCATCTTGATGTTGAGTCATTTATGCTCGAGGGGTAGTCATTGACTCCAACAACTGAAGACATTTACTTTTTGACTGGTCTCGCGAGGAGAGGTGAACCATTCAACTTGCATGTTTTTCTCCCTGGGCCTCACAACATTGTTGAGTTGATTGGACTACATTGCAAGGCCGACACTAAGAAAGTAGGTTCGCATGTGCCAATCAACAAGATCACCAACCTATCACTGAAAGTGATATTTTTACTCATTGTGTAGATTATTGGATCTGTGGCTTTACATCAGGTCTCCCAATAACACATGCATTGTGTAGTGCAGTGCTTGAATGCACAAATCTTCGATTGGAGTACAACCATGCTAAAATGCATGAAGATACAACTTACTGAGTGTCATGGGTGGAACAAGAAAAACTTCAGGTTCAACACTATTCTATGATCGTTATTTTTTGAGAGAGTACCCAATCTTAGTCCACAAGAAACAATGCAAGGACATGTGATCTTTGCCCCTGCAGTATGTAGATGGGAGACATTGCTTCCATGACAGGGGGCAGAAGGACCATAGAGGCCTTCAATGATTCCTTTTTTGACTAGTGGGCATGATAGATTCTAGTGATATAAGACTACCCCTACGTTGGGATCAGCTTTTTCAGGGATCCAGACATGCCCTTACCTCTTAGAGCTGAGCGAGGAGAGATAGGTATGTTTGTTTAAAAAAAAAAAAAAATATTTTCTTTTTATATATATCATTTTTATGTGAATTAGAGTATCTGAAAACTATGTATCTGTTTATGTACAAATGTGGGACCATTACATCCAACATATTTTGTGAGGAGTAGGCGTCGTCCTTGACTATAGGTAGCACCAGCAGTAGCCACCGAACCATCAACAACAGTAATAGGGGGACCTTCAACCGGAGAGGCTAAGAGAGTGTTGAATGGGCAGAGTGGAACCTCACCATGCTCACTCATGCAGTGCCCATGGCCGAGATCAAGGATCTCCCACCATATATGTAGCCTCATGTAGTTGGCATGCAATGAACCAAGATGAGGTCACCTTCGGAGAAAATACGAGGACGAACGGAATGATCTTACTGACACTTAACGTTTTTGTTGTGAGTGTCATTAGCCAAGGATGAATCACAACTTTTCTCATTGAGTTGCTCGAGATATAATAAGAGTTCCTCAAGTGGTGAAGTGTCTGGAAATAACTGTACTACCAACTTTAGAGATGGGATGTGGAATTCTATAGGCAAGACTACTTCCAACTCATAAATGATTTGAAAAGGTGAGAAACTGGTGGCAGTCTTTACAGACATTCGATAGGCCCACAATGTCGAGTAGAACATCAAATGCCAATTTGACTTGGCTGAATTGATCGTTCGCTGCAAAATAATCTTGAGATAGTTATTCACAGCTTCCTCCTAACCATTCGCTTGTGGGTAATAAGGTGATGAATTATCTTGCCTCAACCCAAGATTTCATGTTAACTCAGACATCATTTTTTTTTTTAAAAGTGAGTGCCATGGTCAGTGACAATCTTCTTCGGGATGTCGAACCTTGCTATTATCTAGTTAAATAGAAAGAGAGTTGTTGTTTCACCATCATCTTTGAACATTGGCATAGCTTCGAACCACTTTGTGAAGTATTCTACTACTACGATGATATAATGGTTCCCCCTTGCTAAAGGGGGGTGGAATGTAGTATAATCAATCCCCCACTTGGTGAAGGGGCTAATTTTAATGACGAGAAACATATGAGTGGGGTGTACCCTCATCTTCTGAGAGAAGATCATACACGAGTGGCACTTCTTGACCGATTCAACGCAATATTTGATCAACTTCGTCCAAAAGTAACTGGATCGTAGAATATTTTATGTTGTTGCCAACTCAAACAAATGACCACCACATGCTTCAGTGTGGCAGTCATTAATAACAAGTTATGCTTCTTCATGAGTGAGACACCAACGAAGAATGCAATCTACACCTCGACGATACAAAGTGTCCTTGAGTATGAGATAATTTTTTTCTTGATGGTGTATACATCGACACTCATCATGAGAAGCAGAGGTGGGGCACTTCAAAGTCTATATATAGACTAGTATATCTCCATACCAGGGGTCTGAAGATGAAATTAGAAAAAGATCTTCTTTAATCAGTGATTCTTTCAGTGTAACATCACCTAATTCGATCGAAAGTTCTGAGATAAGTTCCATGAAGACCAACGACTTTTTATATTTCGCCGAAACAAAATCCAAGTCAAATCCCTGGAGGATAACAATCCATTTTCTGATCTTTTTTCTGATTAGACATCGTGTCAACACGTGTTTGAATAGATTCACAATGAAAATGATAGTGGTCTTGCAAAACAAGAAATAATGATGGAACCACTAGACAACATGTATTGCTACCAACACAAGATTTTCAATGTGGGAGTAGTTGAGTTCTGGTCCGACCATACCTCGACTTAGATAATAAATGACATATTCTTCAATCATATCATCCTCTTGAACCAAGACCATACCGATGATCGACTATGCCATGACCAAATACAATAAGAAATCTTTATTATAATTGGGTGGCCAAAGTAGAGGGGTAGATGTGAGGGTGCATTTCAATGCTTCGAAAGAGCACTGAGAAACCTCATCCCAATGGAAAGAGACACCCTTATTTAATAAATGCATAAACCATTTAGTGATCTCAGCATATTTTGTGATAAAACGCCGAAGAAAATTGGCTTTTCCCTATAAACTCTGAAGCTGAGGGACTGTGCATGGGGGAGGCGATTGAACTATCACCTCAAACTTTATAGGATTCACCATGATCCCCATTGTCAAAACTATAAAACCTAAAATACGACCTGACATCATGCAAAAACCACATTTTTTAGGATTCACGTGAATCCGATAGTAGTGACATCGCTCAAAGATAAGCCGGAGGTTCGTGGGATGATCAACTCTCTTACGAGATCGTGATGCTAAATGATTGAGATAAGCCTCGACTATGTGTTTGAGATCATGGTAAGAAAAATACATGGCACACTGAAAAGTGGCTCCAACATTATTTAGGCCAAAATGAATCTTATGATAAGAAAACGTACCCCAAGGACAGATAAAAGTTGTTTTATTCTAGTATTCGGGATTAATCTGTATCTAATTGTATCCCAAAAAAACATACATGAAAGAAAAGACCTCACAGCCTGTGCATTCATCGATGATCTGGTCATTGAATGGGGTGGGAAAATTATCCTTTTGACAGGCCTTATTTGAATCATGAAATTCTATATATACATGAATCATTCCCTACATTTTTTTGACCAGAACCGGATTTGACACCCATTACGTCAACTGAACGGGGTAGATGAAACCAGCTTTGAGTAGTTTCTCTACTTCAGCCTTAATAACTACTTCTTTCCGAGGACTAACTTAATGAAGCTTCTACTGGATCGGATTGGTGTCAGGGTAAGTCATTATTTCATGTTCGATGATTCTTGGATCTATGCCTTTCATTTCCTCGTAATTCCAGGCAAAAACATCACAAAATTCTTTAAATAAATCTGTATAGATTTGAATCTCCTCGACAGAGCAGTCTACTCCGACTAAGACATTCTCCACGATGCGAGGGGTTCTAGAGATATCTATAGGTATCATTTTAGCAATGGTTTGCATATTACCCTCTGCATAAAATGTGTGTGTAGCCAGAGGATTAATAGGACAAGACCTATCTCCAGTGATAGTCAACACAAATTCACCTGACTCTATTCTTCCTAACTCCGGGAGAAAATAAAATCTATAATGGAGATCATCCCAGGGTCTATTTGGACCAATCAGTGTCTCTATAATCACCTCATCAGAGGGAAATACCAATTCTAAGGAATCAGTAGTGGCGGGAGAACCTTGAGCCCATATAGGCTCGAGAACTATATCTAAATCTTGTGTGAGAGTCGAATCGAGGTTGGTGGAATCTTGCTGAACTATAGAGTACACAACCTTTGTCGCAAACAATGGCATGGACATGCCATGGTGCCTCATCCCATCCATCGTGGCTGATGGGGAAGGAAGAGTCCACGGATATTTAAAGTAAGTCATGCGAAATGATGACAGTTGAAATATTTCAACCTTGGTCTAGTCGAGGAGAGTTGATATGAACTTGACATTGTCGGACGGAGGTAGGTAATCAAAAGTACCCATCAAAGGTAGGCACAAACCAACCCCTACATTGATGACATCAGGTTGTGGATTATCAATCATCGGGACCGTGGATTCCCCCGATGAAGGGTCAGGATGAGAGAAGGATAACTTATCCATGGAAATGATCTGGCCCAAATGTGGAAACAACAAGACCCAAAAAACTGTAGCAACCACTACATGCATAGCATAGTTCCAACTCCTTCCTAACAAGATATTGTAGTCGATAGGTGCATCAACCACTTCAACTTCAACACACACGGTCTTTCCTCCTAACTGCACGGTGAAAGAAGGAATGATTCCATGTGGTATGAACGAACGACCATCGAATGAGGTAAGAAGAGTAGGTGATAGAGACAAAATGGGTTGGCCAATGACCTTCCAACACGCCAACGACATCATGCATGTCGAGGCACCCTCATCAACAACCGTACGGAAAATATTCCAGGTAAAAGTTTTCATGGTGTAAGCCACTACTATCTGAAACACAACATGGTATGGGAGATGAGGTTTTAAGTTGGTCATATCAAGCATGATCGTTCCGGGCTTACAGGTCTCAGTAGATCCTAAGGAAGCTAACAGAGCCTTTCTCTGGGAGGGGCAGATCTGGAGGACTTCCAAAGAAGACATTGCGCAAGGGGTTTTTGAAAAATCCTCCACCACATAGTAGTTCTAGATGACCCTTGCATTTGGATTGTGGAAATCATTCTTGAACGCCCGTTTCAGTATGCATGTCATTGTTTTTCCCATCATCTTCTCATTATGGAGAGGACCAGATGGGTTTTTAGCTTCTTTACCCTTCTAAGAAGTGTTTGGAATTTCGTAATCATGTGTCCTAGTTTCTATGTGAACCTCACCTTTCAACATATAAACATTCAAGGTTGAGGGATTACTAGATGATGAAGGGTGTCCCTGAATTCCCCCATTTGCGTTCACCGAGGCTTGAGTTAAATTTTTCCCATGAGGAAATAGGTTATTTAACACTGCAGGTTGTTGTTGTGCCAATAAATTATGGGCCTCTGCAAGTCGAGGGCATAGGTGAGTCGGGTGGTATTCCATGCAAAGGTTACACAGATAATTAAAATTTCTTCTCTTTGTTTTTCCCCCGCCAAAATTGTTGGTGGGTTTCGTATCCCCCTTACCCTTCTTTCATTGTTTCTTCTTTCCGTCAACCTGTTGGTTGGATTTTGGGTTTGTCAATTGCACACTGTGTACATTCGACATTTGAGTAGGGCCAACAACTGAAACAGTGGTTTGGCTGGCCACTGTCTGTTGTATTGATAATTGTTGCAATTGATTTGATAGTTGATCAACGAGATTCACTTGTGTTGAACCAACGATACCATCAGCATGTGGTCTAGACTTCTATCTGGCCTTGTCAAGGATAGACCATGGTGCATCTGGAAACACTTCGTAGAGTAAACCAGACTGAGAGTATATTAGTTCAAGTTTTTGAGCTCTCATTATTGCCTCTTCCTCATAAAAGACTCTTGACATTGCGACGTCCTTGGATAACTAAGGGACCAAAGACTTAATGAACCACTCCAGTAGGAAATCCAATGGGATTGGTACCTTTATCAAACTCTTCCTACATCACCATTCTCTGATGTGATCTGAGATATGGTCATCCTTTGTTTGCTCAAAGTTGGCCAACAATTCGATGTCGGCATCGTATCTCATAGATAATTGAAAACGTTTAAGAAAAACCATTGCCAATTCACCAAAAGTAGATTATCTTGAGTGGTTGAGATTGATGTACCATTTTGTGGCACTCCCAATAAGTGTGCGTTGAAACAGATGCAATTGAATGGAGTCGTATCTCAATGAGTTGGATGAGCACCGTAGGTGAAAGGTCGTCACATGATCGCCTCGATATTCGTTAGTTTGACCTTCGAACTTTGGAATTTCTAAGGGAAACTTCATTAGCATGGGAGGCCAACATGGATTGTGACAGATTGGGTCATTTAATAACCTTGTCAATTCTGACAAATGTAGAGTTTCTAGAAATGGTATTTTGGGCTGTTGACTATGTATATGGAAAAAGGAGCTTTGATTTTGACTGGAAACAGGTTTCCAGGAAAAGTTAGGCTATCGACCAGGGTTCTGGTAAATACCATGGCCATGTCTGGCATATGGATAATGTGCTTGTTGAGACGTCATTGAATAACTCTTGTAATTGGATGTTGAGGGCTAAGAAGGGATTTCTCCCAACATTGTGTTCCAAAGATTCTAGAAAGGGTTTCCCACTGTCGATCCAATGGGCATATGTACGGAGCCTTACCTAAGGTTCCATTGACCATGGAAGGGGTTTCCCTCAGTCAACATCCTTAATGAGGGGATTGATCCGTGCCATAGATTCCAAGGTCCTTGTGAGGTGTTTTCTCCCTGTATAGGAATAGTACCCTACAAAGGATTTTCTTGTCCAAAACCAGGGTTTGCCCCAGCTGAGATGGCAGCTGACGAGAATGCATTGTTACCAAACATGCTGAAAAAGAGAATGGTAAAGAACCCACCTGTGTGGTGTTGGAATAAGGTCCTTGAATACCTGCTTCAGACAAGTTGTAGTTCATGTTCGGCCAGATGGGTTGCTAAGAAGCACCGTCGAGCGAGGGGGACGACAGAGGTATATGACCCCCGCTGTAAGGGAAAGCATTATAGGGGGTTGAGGTTCCCCCCATGGACCCTTGCAGAGGATAATTTGAGGTCCCTAACCCCAGACCCATGTTTTGTATGGTGGATTAGGATAGGACTGAGTTTGTATAAAAGTCGAGCATCCCATATGAAACGGAGGGCCCATCGCACTATATGTGAATAGAGCAGTGATCACCGCCATAGATGGAATCAGACCACTGTCTGAGGAAGAGGTGGTTGAGACCATAGTAGTTTGAACCTGTGAGGGTGAGTTAGGAGGTGAAATACCTCTTGTGGTGGTAGTCATTGAGGGATTATGAGGAATCCCAGATGAGTTACCCTTACCCTTTTATCAATACAATTATGGATCCGCAGTGTATTTTATGGCGGGCATATCTTGCAAGTATTGATCACCCAAGCATAGGTATGTCTTCCTTGGGTTTGAAACATGTCATAATATTTGTTGGATGTTTGTGTGTATATATTGTCAGGTTCTCTCTGTCTATACCCTTGCTTGAAAGTCTACAAAGCATTTCAGTTATCAGTTCATGTCTTCTAACTTCATACTTTGGGGGGAAATCTATTACACATCAAAATTACTCACTTTGATAGTGTCACAAGTGTCATAATTACAAGGTTGCAAGTGTTTCATTTTTCTCACAAGTTTCGCAAGTGTCAGGGAAGCATGCTGCCATGATGCCTATGCCGTACCTATAACGACATGAGGAGGACACTTGAAACACATCAAACATTTGATTTGGAAGAGGAGAAATGAGTCAGCACGCTCATGAACCTTTTTCCATATGAAAACACTCAAAAAACTAAGCTTTTGAAGGAGAGTGCTCCCCTATACCTCTTCTAGGAGCATCAACGCTCCCCTTACACTGTCTGGGAGCGTTATAAAGATCCTCTGGCCCTTTTGAGGGAGTGCTATGTATTTTTTGAGTGTTGGTGCCCCCCTGAAGCCTACTAGGGAGCACTATAGCACTTTGATGGTCCTTTTGAGGGAGCTCTACCTATTCTGGGTAGTAGTTAAGTTGTTGAGATGAATGGGGGAAGGATTCTTTCATTCTTGGAAGGCAGTTGGATTTGAATCCCTAGTCCAGCCATGATCTTAGGGCAGATCCTCAACTGAAGGAGGCAAATCCTCAACTTCCCCAAGGATATCTCAAGTGGTTTAAGCCTCTCCAAGGCTATATAAACAAGTTTTCTAATGGTGAAAGGGGACTGGAAAGGGAGAATCACACCAAACTTCTGATCTTATAAGTGGTGCTGGAATAGAGATATTTTGGAAGCAAGAGACCTATGATATCATAGGGAGCAATTAGTGAAGCTATCATCATTTGGAACGTGGATCTTTTGAGCAAGGGGTAGACAAGGAGGACTTGGCAGAACTATTGCAATCAATCCATGGCTATAAGCAATGTTTTGTCCTCATTAATATAATTTGATTGGCTTGTTTCTTTCTAATTCATGTTCAATCTCACATGAATTTGTCTCTTTAGTAGATAGATCTATTTCGACTAATATTTATAGAGTAGGAAGTGGTCGTATGTTGTTTGTCTACAGGGATTATCGAGGAGCCAAATATTGGAGCTCAACTCAGAGCGTGCAGGGAAAAACACCGGTAAAAGGTACTTCTTTTCTCCTTCCTCCTCACACACTAGACCACCTAGATCTAAAAGGAAGTCAGTGACCATGATAAGCACTTTTTGTCTTAGAGTTAAGAGCCTAACTCTTTGATGAGATCTACATGTCCGCAAGGAGATTTTCCTTCAACACTTGGAGGGACAACTTGTACCATGATGGGCGCTGACAATTTAGTGATCGGGGAGTTATACGACTCGAGAGATTCCTCTCTGACATCAAAAATGGTAGGCTCCTTCAAATTTGAGTGTTTTCCTCTTGGGGATGGATCAAGTATAGTTTCATGTGGCCCGATCGCCTCAAATTACCCTTGCTAGTCAATTATTCACCTTAGCGGTGGGGGTGGTGGCTCCACTTCAACTTAAGGCAGGCCCATAAGCCTTCATGACCAACATAGCTCTTGATATTCCACTTTGTGAGAAAATCAATGAAACACTAGGGATTTTACTAACATTGAAAACCAACACACACTAGAAAAGTTCCTATGAGATAAAGCAATCAAACCACTAACTAGTTGGAAGAATAGTTACACCATCCAACACCAGAGCAACTTATTGGTGCAAGTGAAACTCAAAAATGGAATCACCCTCCAGGTATACTCTACAAAGCATGGACCGATGTCTACCCTAGGTACTATAGTAGACCCCCACAATCACCTGTGTAAGTCACTAAACTAAAGGCAACTAGGTTGCCAGTGCGCGAACAGTCAGCAGGCGGGTATAGTCGACAGTCGGGTGGACCGCAATGAGCAGGGTATCAAGCCTAAAAACTATCAAGGGCATCGAAAGAAAGTGTTACAGAAGAGGACTGAGGACATCGAATGGATTCAAGACCCATGAACGTTCATGGCAAATGCGACCCATAGAATCCCAAGACAAGTCCTCTATATGCATTCCCCACTACGCTTGCTCCAGCTTTGGAGGGGATATCTCCACTACCTTTCCACACACGACCTCGTGTTTATCCCTTTTTCTTACACTCCCTATCTTAGAATCGTATGTTTTTTTTATAGCCTTTAAGAGTTTTCTCTCCAACCTAAATCAAGGCTCTAGCCTAGACTAGTTGATGAACCCTACAAACATAAAGTCTAATAAATTTTAATTAAGCATTAATTTTAAGTGGTTTGTTTTAAGTCAAGGAAACAGTAATGAAACTAGTGGCATGTTTTAAGAGATGAAAGAGAATATCATTAAACAAAAATAAAAACAAAAACTACTTCTTTTTGACAAATAAAGTTTTGCAAATTTAAACTCTTGAACCAACTTTTCAAACTAAATTTTTTTTTTCTAAGATATTTTAAAAGAAAAAACCCAAAACAAGATTTCGCTCAACTATGAGCTACATAGTGTTCTAAGCATTCAATAAAGAACTTAATAAAGAACTCTTTTTCCCGACAAGTAAAGAAACTAACCTAACTACTTAGCCAAACAAAGAAATTAAATCTTTTTTTTTTATTATTCTTCAAAATAAGAAACTTGAAACAATTTTTTTTTCTTTTCTTATAAAGAAAGTAAAATGGAAAAGGTGAAGACAAGACAAGACCAAAAAATGAATTTTGCTCTACTGTGGATCATAGGGAGTCACTAATGATACTAAACAAGTTGATCAGAAAAGACTCACAAAATTGTCTCAAACTCTTACAAAGAAAACATAAGAAATCTTTAAATGAAAAAGCTAACTGACATCAAACCTAGGCTAAAGACTGTAACAACAGAGACCAGGACTAAATCAAGAAAAATCCAGAGAAGTATGACTTCAATCAGGGAAGATCTTGTCTGCCTCTTCTTGAAGAAAGGAATTCTTGACACAAGCATGCTACTGACACTTCAATACCCTCTGTATGTATGCGGGTTGTCCAAAGGTAGGGCACGCATGTAAACGTGTAGACCCACTACAGGCTGCATACACCTCTGTAACTTCTCAAAAAAAGAAAACTAACAGTCAGACTGACAAGGTAGGGAGTATTGGTATGGCAGACCATAATCCCTTAAAGACTCAGTAACTTACAGAGAACTCAAAAGGTAATCAAACTAATTAAAACACCCAAAAAATATCCCCTAAAAACCCTAGAGCCTTCCCCAGTACGGTCGCCAATTCTTCTATAGTGGGAAACCCCCCTTATGGAATACACTAGGTTTCAACATGTAGGAAGAGATAACTGTTTAAAGTCTCCTACTTTTTAACAACTACCCCGACTATACCCCAAATTCATGCATAAAACACAAAGATAAAAGGATCTGGTAACTCTACCTTAAACTCTGCGTTCGATGTCGATCCTTTTGCGCTCAGTTGTTCCTCGACTACAAATCTCCTCCCAAGGTTGATATTCATTCATAAACAGACAATCAAAGAACTATGAACATGCATCTTATATATGAATTAGTGGGTTAGATGTCATAATAAAACATGAATCGAACATAAATATTGAACACATCATATGGCGGGACAAAAAAAGTACTTCATTTTATTAATCTCACAAAGTCATTTACAATGATATTGATGACTTCTCCTCAAACCTGGTATGGGATCCTTTTCACCAAGCTCCAACTTCTTCCACATATATTTCTCCTCTCACAATTCTCTCTAGGGAAATGGCATAGGCTTATGAATGAGGAAAAAGGAAAGAATAGGGAATTCTAGCTCAAAACTGACAATGTGACTGCAAATTCTTGGGGCAAGGAGGGAAAGTGAAATGGGAAGAGTTTCAATGTTCTTATGCTTAGCTTTAGAATGAGACCCCAACACCTCCTTTTATATGAAAAAAGGATGGTTATTCGGTTGGGTGACAGTCTATAGGTAGTGGAACAGTTGGGAAACTGTCCAATAGCCCGTAATCTCAACAAATTCCTTGCAACTTTTGTTGGTATATGCAAGTTGTAATGGTGCAACTAGCATATGTACGTGAGATTTAATGGTGCAAAAAGCGTGTGTATGTGGTCAATAGTGGTGCAGGGCATGCACATCTTTAAAAATATTTTTTTTAAGAAGATTTTCTCAGTGATGGCTTAGAAAAGATAGCAAGTAATATGGTCTGATGCCAGGTATGCATGTATGGTGTAATTTAGGTTTATAACAGCATACAAAGAAAGGGAAAAAATTCAACGTTCTCAAAACTCGATGAAAATGATATCATCGTGAAGAGAGCATCGCAATCTTTCCAACAACGTAAATGGGTCATCAAACAGAGTTACGAATCGAAATATATTCACATTCAAATTTTGGTGAACCTAGAACAGTCAGCATGGCCATGATTTAGCATTCCTACTACTGACTTCATCACCAGTATGAATGACGTTAGCATCCATACAACATGCGGGGAATCTATAGGAGGTGACATGTGTCATGCTGACGTCAGCATGAAATCAACATAGTGACATTGTAGCACCATAGGTTGCCACATGTCACTCATATTTGAAATTTTTGGGTCATTCCCTGGACCAATAGAATTGCATCATGTGGAAGTTCGTACAACCATGTGGCATTTTGTACAGTGACATGGTGTTGACTTGGTAGGATGAAATGGCAGCCCGAGTTGGAAGTTGATGTGGCAGGGTGATGGTAAAATGGTTGACGTGGCCCAGTCATGGGCTCCCACGTGGCTGTGGGAAAATTCCCAATGACAACCCGTGATCAAAATTTCAAAAAAAATATAATATTTTGTCGGTACTCCAAATATGGTGGTATTCCTCAAAATCTGGCAACCGAGCACTTGCTAGAAGCTTCACCAAAGTTAGCAGAATGGATGTGACACACACACACACACACACACACACACACACACACACACACACACATATATATATATATATTGCAATGGTCAAGCCAAAAGGGGAGGCTCGCAGGCTTGACCCCAGGACCTCCCCCCTTATACACAGATTAATATATGCGCCGTAACCAATAGGCCAATGACCCCACATTGTTAAAAATTCCATTTTTACTATTTAAAACATGCATCCACCCAGTACTGGAGGAGGGTGCATGTGGGTACAGACGACATGCATTTCGAGATAGATTCTTAGCATTTATTGTAGGTTGAAGAGCACATAAACTGAGACAGAATTCCTCTTGGGCCTGGGAGTGGCATAGTCGGATCAAGGCATGAAGACATTCATATTTGGGTAGTTCGACACCACGAATTTAGTGGTGCTATCTGTTTTCTGATCTGAGCAAAACTTCTGCCACTTGATTTCAGAATGAGTTATACTTATGTATTTTACCAAATTATTTTGTTGAGTTAATAAAAATGCCTACCCATTTGAGAGCAGGACCCACAGACGTAGTCTACCAGGGAGGAAATCTATTATGAATTTTTTTGTGTTCAGGTTTGATGTTTAAGTCTCTTCATTATTGATTTTTTCCTTCTTTAATGGTGCACTTTAATTTATGCTCATTTAATGCAATTCTTCACCATCAATTTCTAGTTCTTCTTCCTCTGGGAATTCTCATCATTCTCATCATTCTAGCCATAAAGCCTCTTTTAAGAAACCATTATTAAAGCTTGATGTAAAATTTTCTTTACCTATGTTTAATGGAGATGCTAATCCTAAAAAGATAGATAATTGGATCTGACAGGTTGAAGTATATTTCCATGTTCAACATATTGATGAAGAGGAAGTTAAAGTGAAACTAGATTCTCTTCAATTGGAAGGCATTGCTCTCGTATTGTGGGAGAGAAAAATTTAGGACAAAAGTAAGTGTGGTAATATTCTTTCCTCATGGTTGGAATTTAAATCAGCGATAAGGAAGCGATTTTATCCATTGGGTTATTTACATAAAGCAATGATGGAATGGAAAAATTTAAGGAAAATTAAAGGTCAAACTGTACAAAGTTTCACAAAAGAATTTAGGAAGAAAGATCTTGCATTAAACATTCCTTTGGATTCTTATGAAAATTTAATGAAGTATTTTGGTGCACTTCATAGTTATATTCGTCATAATTTTCTCTTGTTTAACCCCACCAGTCTTGACGAATTTTTTGTGCAAGCCACTCATCTTGAGAATAGGGGAAAGCATGCTCAAGAAGATCCCACAAAGAAACTTTCCAATATCCCACATAATCCTTTTAAGAAGTTTAAAAGGAAGGACAAGAATATAGCCATAGTGACGAGAGAAGGAGGAAAGCCATCTTGCACTCATTACAATAAAAGCAGTCATGATGATGAACATTGTTGGAAACTGCATCCAGAGAAGAGAACGAAATAGTTCGGTGGAAAGGGGAAGACAAAAACCATTTCTACAGTGCAATAATATCTTGGTTCTGATTCAAGAGACGAAGGAAATATCATAGTGGTTGGAGTACAAGGTAAAGATTCTATTCATGCTAGTTCAAATTCCAAAAATGAATCTCATGATGATGAACAAAAAAGGAAAGAATTATTTCACATAAGAGTTGTATCTAAACACACTAAAATGGATACATTGTTTGATCTAGGTTCCCACGTAAAATTGATATCTGAAGAACTTGTCAAAAAGATGGGTCTTGAAATGAAACCACGTCTGAAGCCTTATCATCTTGGTTGGGTATGTGATAAAGAAAAACTTAATGTCACCAAACAATATAGGGTCAAGTTTTCTATTGCTTCAAAGTTGATTGATGAAGTGGATTTGGATGTTGTATCACTTGATATATGCAGCATAATGTTGGGAAGTCCTTATCTTTATGATATAAAAGTAGTCTTCTTTTTTCATGTGAAAAAATACCACCTCACTAAGGGGGGAGCGGAATATATTATTAGAGCTCATAGCATGAGGGTATATAGAACACTTGTTAGTGTAGGACAAATGAAGAGACTCATAAACACTAATAATAGATATGTACTCATGGTCGTGTTGATGGGTCTTAAACCCGTTAACTCAACAGTAGGAACTAAACACGCCACCAAGGGCCAATTAGACTCTATAGCATTTGTGATTGGAATGGTTCTCCAGATCTTGCAATCCGACCAATTTAATCGATGGGCTTTGTGTTTTCTTGTGGAGGAATCTCCTTTAGTATGGATTTTCTCTTTTGGTATTTTCTCTTTAGTTAGGATAAACGTGAGAAAAATCCAGTATAAACTAACTTGACCACACAATGATAAGGAAGTCTAAATACTGGGAAAGGTCGGGCTCGGGATAACCCTCACTCCAGAATGAAGACAATGATCTCTTACCATGGGCCTAGTAATAATACTTTAAATGTGTGAGCAATCAATCACTAGCTCAGATTTTAACCTAAACTATCCAAGAAAACAAGATGAGAGAAAATTTAACTACTGCAGAAGAGGCTGAACTTGGGATAACCCGCTACTCAAACATGCAAACGATAATCTTATACCACAGGCCTAGTAATAATACGTCAACCATGTGAGCATCCAATTATTGTTTGAGAATACTAATTATTAGAAGAAAACAGTTATATGATAAGATCAATAGCAAGAAAAATAACTCATCTACCATAATCCTTCATCATATATCCACACAACAATTCATCATTTCCATCATTAGAGAAAAGAACAACAAAACAATTGCACCAAATAACTTGACAATATATTTGATAGCGCTTACTTGTTACATATGCTCATGAACTAAATAGGAAATAGTTCTTCTCCAGGCTCAATTACACATGCATATGATGAAAACAACTTCGTCTCTGGTCCAAAAGGACTTCTTCATTCATAGCAGCTCCAAAATAATTCTTAACAACTAGAAAGAAAAGAGTTCTTGCAACAAAATGTCAACCCTTAGACCATCGATCGATGTTCCTATTTATAATATAAAGTCTTAATAGTAATTAACGGTAAAATACAATTTGAGCTAATAAAAAATCACCACGTGGCGTCATCATCTAACAGTCTTTCAACAGTCCATCTGAGTTGTTTCTTGAAAAGGGTGGATTCTTTCATAATCAGACCATCTAATAAAGAGTTCTTCACAAGTATGGGCCCATGGGAATCTGTGTTTTTGCATTGGGGCTGCATATATCCCTCTGATGTCTGCTGCATGCACTCAGTATTTTATCAAGGTGGAATTCAGCTGTTGCAACCTAGTTTTAGCTCTAATCAAATGTTCTACGAATTGTCACACCTATCCCGGCCTTGCATCGGCTACCTTCATGCACTCTTCGGCCCATAGGGAGTCTTGTTCGACATATATCTTGAGAATGTCTCTTATGTCAATAAACTCACTGGGGTTGCCGAACTCGGGGAGCTTGATATATTTCATTACTTTATTAATTTTATCCCAGTTCTTTTGGCACTTGTCATATTGTTCTTGGATCTCTCGATAAATAAAAGTGGGTCCCAAGACATCTTAGTCTAGTATTTTGCAGATCTCTTTATGCAGTCAAGGCTATTTTTTCTTAACATCCAAATTCCATGTTCTTCCTTTTCTCGACCCTGTTGGATTGCCTCAATGTATTCGAGCCTTTCGAATGCTTGATGTTCTCTTTCATGCCATCTTTCCATCTCCTTGCATGTTGCAAGAGCCATGAGAGTGTCCTCCTGGAATTCAATTATATTTCCAGTTAACAGGGTTCTTTCTTTCTTGTACTCATTGTAAGCTCTTGAAAACTCACTCTTCATATATGTCATTGTCTATGTGGTGCCTTTATAATAGTCAACAATATGGAACAAGTGTTCCAGCTCCTTCAGAGTATCCACTAGTTTTCTTTCATCCCTCCTGGCCCTATCCTGGGCAGCATCAGAGAGGGCTCTTCCCACACCTATTAGTTCAGACATGCGAGCATCCATTGTGTTGATCAAGCTTTCCTCTGTGGTAACCAAAATAGAATGGTCCATAGTAATATTCCTCTTCTTAGAAGTCCTTTGCATGAAGGCCTTCCTCTTTTTATCATAGGAGATCGCATAGATATCTGCTACTTCATCTACCGGCTCTTGTATCTGTTGGTCGCCCCATGTCATCATGTTTCCCAGACTATCGGTGGTATATATTTTTTCAAGATTAGACTCTTGAACCTCCATGTTTTTCTCTGAAGGTCTGACCTCTTCTTGATGTTTATCAAGGACCTGAGTATCAAATGGAATGGATGTGTCAAGAGCAAGCTCAGTACTTGCCTGTATTCTACATATGGCTTCGTCGACATCCTCTTGCGGGGATATTTCTTTTGACACGTCCAATTCTGACTTTTACTTGGGACTACCTGCTAAGGCCTCCATTGCATTGGGTGTTTCTGTGTCTAATCCTCTTTCATCTCCTTTTTATTCTCATGTGTCCTCTTGAATTTAAACACCGGGAATAAGAGGTGTTCTTTCCTTGGCTCCCTTTTCTTCTTCTACATGCATAGAGGTTTTCTGAGATGCCTCCGGACTCTCATCTTCACTGTATATATCTATGAACTCGGACAAAGGGTTAGGTGCACTAGTTTCGACCGACACTTGACCCGGCTTTGATTGAGTCATCACACCTACTAGTGAATCGGCTAGCGATAGTGTGGATTCAGGGTCATCTGACCTGTTGATGTTACCAGGGTCTGTGAGCTCGAAGCCACCTACCCCTATCAGGCTCTCTTCTAGGTTACTGGTCAAAACACTTGATAAGAGGGCTAGATCATTCGACGCAAAATCCATTATTTGTTGAGAATGTTGGATGAATAGTGTCCCTCTTTCCCTTACACCTGAAGTTACGAGAAAATTCTAGTTTTGTACAGGGGCTTCCTGGGGAGCTTCCATCGTTTCGGCCGATTTGAATGTTACCCTTTCTTCCCTAGACCTAAGAATTTCTTCTGCTCTTTGCGCTCTTTCATCCAAGGATGTCGATTTCTCTTCTCAACTCATGGCCTTGAACTTGGATATTTTGGGATCAGTGATCCAGGTGGATATTGGTGGCCACCCACCTTTTTTGATTGGCTCAAAACAATTTTCTGGCAATTTTGGCAATTTACTATTTTTAGCAGGTTTTAACTTCCAGGGTCATTTTGAGGGCCTAAATGAAGTTTTTTTGAGATCAAGGTTCTCGATGATAGCTAAAGGCATGATTGAGCCCCCAAAATGAATCTCCTCAATGATACCTTTCCAACGATCTATCATATGCCTAAAACGGAGATCGTATGCCAAAGTTACTACCCCGGGAAGTTGATGTACTAACTTACCCAAATGGGGCCCACATGACTTTTGGTGCTCCATCTCCTAGGGTTAGGTTTTTGGATGTATAGGAATTTAGACATTCCTGTTTATTGTAAAAGGGCCTATAGAGCCTCATTTTAATCATCTTCTTGTGAATGTGAGTAGCCTTCACATCTCTTCTCAGAGATAAGTTTCCACCATTCTAGCGAGTCTTTCACTCTATATTTTTATAGTCTATGTACATTTCTTTCATTAATAGAAATCATGTATTACTGTATCTCTGTGTTTATGGTTGCATCTCTGATATATTTTTGTTATATTACTCGATATACGCGATATCTTTGTGCATCTCTTTATTATATCTCCGCTCTCATTTCATGTCGAAAATAATCTGGATCAATCAGCCATTTTTTCCACCACCTCATCCCAATCTTGAGCATTTTCAGTGAAGATTTCATCCTCAAACCAGTCATGGGCATAATTCCAATAGGAAGATACGTGTGATGCATGTTTCGAGACCAGACCCTTGGGATCGTGCTTGCGAAAACGTCTTGTCTGGAACCAAAATTCCAATTGAATTAATCCCTCTTGCTTGGCCTGCGCAGTATCTTTAACATGGTAGAAGTCGATATGAAACCCATAGGGTATGAATGCATGATTCTTATCCTTCACCAAACTGGCATTGTACCCCTACAATATAGCTTGGTAACATATTTCCTCTAGTACCAGTCGGTCGAGGACATATATAGGTAGAAAATGTGGTGCTCTTGTGGCACCAAAAACCCTAATGTAGGTTTTGCGCTCGTCGAGGTACCAGTGATGGACTTTCAATATAACTTTGTTGGCCACATCAGATAGCCTTGCACACTCCTTCTTGAATAGTAAGAAATGAATAGGTATGATAAATTGGTCGCAAATGAGAGAGTATGATCTTTTATACATTTTCTCCCATGAGATTCTAAAATAGACATGGACCAAGAGCTCAGAAGTGTGCCAGCTCAGGTTCATTCCTGCGAAGACATTTCTTGCACAGATGATGTCCAATAGATAAGACACCATGTAGAAGTCATGCGTTTCTCCTTCCTTCGGCTATTGAGCCTATAGAATGCAGGTGCTAAGATGTTTGGAGATGATCATGCCCCAGTTGAAGATTGTTCTAGATATGGAGACATTATAAGCCAAAGGAATCCATGCCTCCGAAAACCTAGAGAAATATTTTTCTCCATGTAATTGACAAAGGAGAGCCATTAGATAGATATAAGGTTGTCTAAGGTTGGCCATCGGGTAGCAGCCAGAGTTTAGGAGTTGGCGAATGTTTTGTCTTCTCTCTACCAGGACACCATGATTTTGCTGGTATCATGCTTCTGATAAAACTTCACAACAAAATCTGTGTTCAAACATTCATCTGGCTCCCTCAGATTGTAATACTTTTGGACTTATACTAGGAGGAAAACCCCGACGATTTGACCATTATCATCATTAATTACACAATTCTATGCATCGTTGTGATCAATGAGCCATTTCAAAAGTTCAATGCAAGGGAATACCAGAGTCGTTCTCACCACCATGTGTAGGAAATCCTTGTGGATGTTGATAAAGACCTTATCGTCCAACTTCCTCATGTCAGGATCGCTATGTGGGGCATACTCGGGGAATTCTTCATGCTTTATTTCCTTTAACATGTCCTCCCATCGCGGGAATGTTGTCTTGGTCCCAATGTTCACCTCTATGTTGCCAAAGGCCGAGGGCTAAGAAAAAGATTCCTTGGTGATCGTCTTGATGATCGGTGTTGGCTTGTAAGTGTATTCCAATTTCCTTCCAATGGCTAGGGAGGAGCCTTCTCCTGCTTCTGATTCTTGCAGATTTGGGACTCTAGGAGATTTCGTGGTGGTAGGTTTCTTCGGAGGCATCGTACCTAAAACCAAATATGCTCAATTAGGGCTAGCACATAGAATAATAATAGATGTTAATTTATATGTGAAAATGAAATCAAAACTAGACTGGTACATACATGTATGCTTGCTAAAAGTTGTTTCTTAATACTCACTATACCTTGGAAGCCTTCTCTGAGCCATTTGTATCGCTCCTTTGGATGTTCTGGACCTCTTTGCATGCGGGATTCTCTGGCTCATAATAATTCAGG
Source organism: Picea glauca (assembly GCA_000966675.3). NCBI lineage: Eukaryota > Viridiplantae > Streptophyta > Pinopsida > Pinales > Pinaceae > Picea > Picea glauca. The sequence goes on from JZKD02S1666624.1 coordinate 252,606, forward strand.
TTAATATAACGAGAGAGAAATTACCACTCGCATCAAGCTGTTAACACAAGTAATGGGACGAAAATTAAACTACTTACTGTCAATTCTCTGTAATCAATTTTTTGTAGGTTGACGGTGAAGGCGTGTAGGGAGATGCATTGTATCTATAAATTAAAATGGTCATTGGGATTTGCACATGAAATAGAGAATAATTCGCAATCTTGGAATTAATCAATCAATTAAATGCATCATATCTAGCGTATCTTAGAGCTAAAATGTCCCATCGTGTCATTTTCTAAAAGGGGAAGTCGGGGACCGATGCAGAGCTATGGGATTCTTCGTTAATACTCCTTCCAAAATAAAAACCACCAACATCGATTTCTTTCATCGGATGGTGATGACGTGACACGTGGAGGATAAATACAGGTGAATAGACTCACGAGTGCCAACATAGGTGGTAACCTTCTTTCAGTTACATGCTTCCTATCCTGGCCTAGGAATCACCGATGTCAATTGTTTTTACGGGATCGGTCATTAGTGATTCCTCCCTTTCCCCACAAATGACTACTTCCTTTCACATTTTTCCAATGTTGAATGAAATTGGTCATCGACAACTTTCTTGTGCAATGCTTATCATGAAATAACAACTCCCCATTTCCCGATGCCGACGAAACCCGGCGATCGACATCCTTAGTTTTCTAGGACGATTTTCTTTCACCTCTGATTCTTCCAGGTGTCGAAATTTGGATGTGTCAAGTGAAACAACTTAGTGGTTGATTCTTTAGTCAAATGTTACTCCCTTTAAGTTGTGATGGTTTCGACATGTTCAGGGAAACTTTTAAAGAATCAAGGAGAAATTGTAGAAAACAAAGATAAGCGAAAACAACATTGTTCTGAATTAAACAATAAGTGGTACCCAAAAAGTAGAGTTTTCTAGAGACTTTTTTAGGGTGTGTTGAGAGCTCAAAAAATTGTGATCCACTGAGCGAAAGAAGAATCTCTTTTATTCCTTCAATAACCTTAACTCATGTCCTTTTTTTTTGTTTATAGTTATTTATTATTATTAATTTTATTTATTTATTTATTTATATTATTATTGGAAATATTGTTTTAGGGCCTGACCATTTACTGGGAGGGCATCAGGTTCTCCCTCCAAGTTCTGCAATCGATAAGTACCTACCCCTATCTTTCTAGCGACCTGGAAAGGTCCAAGCCACAGGTTCTAAAACTTAGAATGCTTCCCTTTTGGTTCATTCGCTCTGTCCCATTTTAGTACCAAGTCTCCTACCTCAAAACTCTTTTCTTTGGCCTTATGCTTATCTAACCATCATTTCACTATATGTTGGTGAGCTAGAAATTTTGACTTAGCATTCTCTCTCTCTTCTTCCAGCACGAGTAGATTATTGATTCTTCATTCCATGGCCGATGATGTTTCCTCGTTGCAATCTTGGGCCAATTGAAGAGATGGCAGATAGAGCCCGTTTGGGAGGATGGATTCTTGCCCATAGACCAAAAAGTATAGGGATTTTTCTATGGATTCTTTAGGTGTGACCCTATCGTCCAATAGGGAATTATGAAGTTGATTATGCCAATTTCTTTGGTTATCTGTAACTATCTTCTTTAATATCCTTACCAGATTTGTGATAGTTGACTCCGCCACACTGTTTCCCCGAGGGTAATAATTTACAGAGTACTTGATTATGATACCTTTGTCTAGAGAAAATTATGTCAATAGTGTAGAGGAGAAGTAAGATGCATTATCAAATACCAGAATAGAGGGGAGACCAAACCTTGTGATTAGTTTTTGTTCTACGAATTGGATCACTACCTTCTTGTTTACATGAGTGAGAGGGATGGCCTCTGCCCATTTTGTGAAATAGTTAGTGGAAATAAGAATGTACTTGTGCATCTTATAAGAGCTGGGCATAATTTCACCTATGATATATAACCCCCACTGCTCAAAGGGCCTCAAAAAAACCATAGGATGAAGTGGTACTGCTGCCCTTTTCTCCTTTCCAGTGCTTATTTGACAAGTCTTATAGTTTCTAGCGTAAGTATGCGCATATTTGAACAAGGTGGGCCAATAATAGTCAGCCATCAAAATCTTATGAGCAGTGGTATTTCCAACAAAATTTCCTCCGGTGGGGCCATCATGAAGTTACTTTAGCACCTTATTGGTGTCTTCACGTTCGAGGCGCCTCAACAATACCCCATCATAGTTGATCCGGAAAAGCACCGAATTTATAAGACAATATTGTGCAGACTTTAACCTGAGGACTCTTCTCTCTCTTGGGTTGAGGATTTCAGGACAAGTTCCATGATGTAGTAGGTAAGACAAGTACTTGTACCAGGAATCTCGTCCTGGGGGCATGTATGCTACTTCTCCACACCATAGAGCTATTTCATTCTCCCATGTGGAGTCTTCATTTACTTAATCCTAGGTTTCGGCTGCGAGCTTGCACAGACCTTGTCCTTTTACCAGCTTGGTAGGTTTTATGTCTAGATCAAATTCTTGGACTACTTCCATATAGTTCCCTCTTATTTCTCCCATTTCTTATTGGGTGAACAAATATCATACTACAGGGTGTGGTACAATCACCTTAGTGTGATTCTTGAGGATGTAGGACCTGAAATTATTTACTGCCTTATAAACCGCATAGGCCTTCTTATCTATGGAAACATAGTTGAGATCATCTCCTTGAAGGTTAGTGCTCATAAATGATAATGGGGCTTCGTTGTTGTCATCATCCATTTGAGTTAAAACCACAACCAATGATTGGTCAGAAGCAAAGGTATATAGATTAAAGCCTCTATTGAAATTGGGACTTCGCAACACTGGAGCCCAAGATATGGCATCTTTGATTTTGTTGAAAGCATTTTTTGGATCATCATCCCACTTAAATTCGGCATCTTTGCGAATCATATTTTGTAGGGGTTTGATAATTTCAGCGAAGTCGGGAGTGAACTTCCTCATGAAATTGATTTTCCTGAAGAAAGATTGCATGTCTTTCTTGTTATGAGGTAAAGGAAGTTGTGCTATGGCCTTAATCCTTTCGGGGTATATGCAAATCCTTTATTGAGATATAATATGACCTAACAAATTCCATTATTCAACTCCAAAGATAGTTTTCTTAGGATTTAACGATATACCATATTTCCTGCATCTTTCAAAAATCTGAGTTAAGTGATGGATGTGCTCCCTCCTATTTTTCAAATACATCGTCACGTCATCTAAACATACTACTACACACTTGTTTATAGACCCTTAGAATTCCACATCCATGGCCCTCTAGTAGGTTTCTCCTACGTTAATTAAGCCGAAAGGCATGCGTTTATAAGAGAAGGTTCCCTATTTGGTTCAGAAGGTGGTTTTCAATCGATCTTCCTCCGAAACCAACACTTGATTGTATCCTGAGAAACCATTGAGAAAAGAAAAAATATTCGAGACCGAAACGGTCTGTAGAAGTTGTTCCATCAGTGGGAAAGGATAATTTTCCTTCTCTGAAGCTTTATTGAGGTTCTGAAAGTCTATGCACAATCGGATTTCTCTTGATTTTTTCCTTACTGGAACAAGATTTTCTACCCAATCAAAGTGCCTAACCTGGAAAATTATCTTCACATCCAAGAGTTTCATTAATTCCTAGTACATGAGAGGTTCTAATGAAGGGTGATATTTCTTGAGCTTCTGTTGGAAAGGCTTGACTTCGGGTTTCAATGGGATGGTGTGTTGAATAATATGAGTATCATACATTTTCAACTCTTTATAGGACCATGTAAAAATATCCTGGTATTGTCTAAACATCTTGAGGTAGGCCTTTCTTTCTTCCTTAGATATAGTTTTGTCGAGGATTACATTCCTTGGGTTCTTTGGAGTCCCAAGATTCATAGTTTCATGGAAGGGACAAGAGTTTTTTGTCTTTGCGCTTTTAGGACCTTTGAATCGTTCCTTTAGATCAAACAGATGTTCTAGATTAGCTACCCCTTTCCATTGAGTTCTCTTGGAACTCTTCATCATCAATAGCGAGATATTTGAAATTGCCCTAATTGGTCAAATAACTTATGATCTATTCATCCCCTTCAAAGACTTTCTAATTAGAAATGTTATTAGATACTGATGGCTTGTAGAGAAGTTCTATAGTGAATCGGGAGGCTTCATAATATTCTAAAGGCATTAACTTGGAAGCAACTATGGATAGGGAATCGGAAAGGGTATTCTTTGCCCTGGGGATTGTGGTAATGTTGAAAAATACAAAGTGTTCTATTAACCTATGCACCTCCTGTTGGTAATTTTTAATGTTGGGCGAATTGTAATGTATCGTGTTTCTTACTTGTCTAATTATGATTTCTGAGTCTCCAAAAACCTTTAATTATTTGACATTAATATCTATGGATTTCTTTAACCCTTGCAAAAGGGCTTCATACTTGACAGTGTTGTTGGTGCACTTGAATTCTAGCATACAAGACAAGAAATGATGCCTACCCCTTGGGTCAATTAGAATGTACCCAACTCCTGGTCCTTCTTGTGACTTGGATCCATCAAAATAGAGGGTCCAAATACATGAATGACAATCATTCCTTCCTTCACCATTGTTGATGTTATGTTGTCCACCCTTTCCTTTCACTCGACCTGGCATGAGGTTTTGACAAAAGAGAGAATCTTCTGTCATCATTAGTGATTTCTCCTATAAAGGAAGCTCAGAGTTTTGGGTAAGAAGAACATTGGATATGAGGGGAGGGAAGTTCCTGAAGTAGGATTCACAAGAATAATTACCCACTATGGAAAAATCCATGGAGGCTAGTTCATTAGGGGCTTCCAGATTGGTGATCGTCTGCTTCAGGTATCTCTCCCTATCAATTCGGATCATGTTCTTGTATCCTTTCAGTGGTAGCAAAAGGTGTACCAAGTCCATACTAAAGTATCCATTCAAATTTTCAGACCAATCTTGGATCAATAATAGCCCATATGCCTTAGGGATATCTACTACAATGATATCAATCACCTGCACAAAACTAGGGTGTGTCGCTATCCTGATCATCACATCTTTGAGTTCCCCCAAAACCTTGACCTAGGTTCTGTCTAGTTGTATAACATGATTATCACTTTTGAGAGGGACAACACCTAGTTTATTAGAAATGGCTAAGGGAATGACATTATAAGATGCTCCGGAATCTACCAGACAATTGTGGAGATTCCTATTGAAGATTTCAAATGTTAAAAGGAAAGGAGGCAAGAAAGGTCTCCCCTTCCTGCCTTCTGAGAAGGTCTTTATCATTGGTTTTCTTGCCAAGTCTAGAGGGGGTAGATTCTTCTCTCGACCATCGTCGGTGGTCGGGTTTTCTACCAAACATAGAGCTTGCAACAGAAGGTATTTATATTGATGGATTCTACATACGTCCATAACTAATATATTAGCTTTCATCTTCTTCAAATATTCGACTGTGTTATAATATAGCTTAGGAGATTCCCGCGTATGGATTCTTAGAGGCTATTCACTGGGAGCGACAGACATTCTCGGGTGATCGGGATTTAATTTACTTTGTGAGACACGGGTGGCATCGATATATTTTGGGCCAGTTTGACCCTTACTACATGTTTGTACCACCGATATCTCTATGGGTGGTGCATGAGGTTTAAACAAATCGTCTAAAGACGGGATCATGTTGGGATCCCATATCAGCATGGTCGTGTCTTATGGTGGGTCAACCTCTTCTTGATCAGAAATGTTAAAGGCTGAACTATTGGGTGGTTCGGTCAAAGAGACTTCACCCAAAAAAAAATTGGCCATTAAATTCATGGCGTTGACCCACTGAGGACATTCCCTTTTTGAGTGGTTCTCTTGGTGCTAAGTATAGAAAGAATCAAATGCGACATTCCCTAAGTCAATGTTTAGGTTGGTTGGGGGAGGTTCAATTGCTTTGAAGGCTAGTTTCTTTTAAAGAAAGTCTTATAGGTTCTTTGGCCTTGGATCCCCTCACCCTCATTTCTTTTCATATCTATAATCTCATTTGATATCTTCTTGACCATGCGTTGTAGGTATTCTATATCCCCATTACCCTTATCAGTAGTTGGCTCAACCGGCTTCCCCGGTGGTCTTATCAAGAGGAATCCTCTCATGGGAGGGGGTTGGCTTTCTTTTCTCGCTAGAGATGCCTGGCCTTCTTTACACCCTTTAATATGGAACTCTATCATCTCGTCCTCTTTGAAATTATCCATCAGGGTTTGCTTAGTGGCGCTTTTAAAAAACATGGAAATAGAGGTCGGAAGAGCGTTAGCATAGACCTCAATTTGCAACTCTTGAGTCGGTGCTACCGCGGGCTGAAACTTGTTTATGATAATTGTTAATATTTGATTGAAATATTTGACCCTTTCCTTTGGGGTCATGGTGGCTGCGAACAATTCAGCCATAAGGGATCCTGTGGTAGTTTCTTCGAAAAATTTGTCTAGGAAGTCCTTTTGGAACTTAGTCTAGCTGGTTATGGATCCTACTAGCAAGTTAAAATACCAAGTGGAAGCCAAGTTCTCAAATGTGTAGGGGAAAAATATGCATACCGCGTCTTCATGTTGAACGTTCATAAGCTTGATCACAAGTATGAACTTCTTGATATGATCTTTGGACAATCCTGAGGTCTCAGGATCATACTTGGGGAGTAACTTTTCTGGGTGCCTAGGGAGATTGTTTATTCATCCAGGGATGGCCACAACGTCCCTGACCAACCAAAGTTGGTTTCCTTGAAGTGGAACTTCTCTCTCCTCCTCATCACCATTGTCCTCTTCCATATGTTCGGAGTCGGATTTAGGCTCTTCCTCTTCTGAAAGATCAATAGGTTTAGAGATGTCACCAGCTGGCATCTCAGGTATGAGGTCAATAGGTTCTCGGATTTTGGTGATCGCGAAGTCTATTAAGTATTCGACGGAGTGTATAAAAAATTCGTCAGGAGTGCTGACCACTGGTCTGCCGTGTTGTTTTCTTCGAGGGAGGATGGAAGTGAATGGAAACGATTCGATTTCTCGGGCGTAAGATCTGGTAATCCTTCTAAATTGATTCACTTCCTCATGAGGGAGGGTGTAAGGTATTTCAACGTGAATATATCCTTCCTCGGAGTGGGGCGAGTTATCTGCTTCGGGAGTACTCGGTAAAGGTGGGTTGTCTGTTGAATGACTAGCCATGCATCTGGGCCATTACGAATCTATAGGTTGTTTGGAATATCATGTAACTTACATATTCAACCATTCATTATCAGGCCCTCCTTCTCTCTCCAATTCTGTTGATGGGTCCTAAACCCCTTAACTCAACAACAGGAACCAAACACACCACCAAGGCCCAATTAGACTCTATAGCATTTTTGATTGGAATGGTTCTCCAGATCTCACGATCTGGCTAATTTAATCGATGGGATTTGTGTTTTCTTGTGGAGGCATCTCCTTCAGTCAGGATTTTCTCTTTTGGTATTTTCTCTTTAGTTAGGATAAATGTGAGAAAAATCCGATATAAACCAACTTGACCACACAACGATAAGGAAGTCTAAAGACTGGGAAAGGACGAGCTCAGGATAACCCTCACTCCAACATGAAGACAACGATCTCTTACCATAGGCCTAGTAATAATACTTTAACCATGTGAGCACTCGATCACTAGTTGAGATTTTAACCTAAACTATCCAAGAAAACAAGATGAGAGAAAATTTAACTACTACAGAAGAGTCTGAGCTTGGGATAACCCACTGCTCAAACATGTAAATGATAATCTTATACCATGGGCCTAGTAATAATACGTTAACCATGTGATCATCCAATTACTGTTTGAGAATACTAATTATTAGAAGAAATCAATTATATGATAAGATCAATAGCAAGAAAAATAATTCATCTACCATAATCCTTCATCATATATCCACACAACAATTCATCATTTCCATCATTAGAGAAAATAACAACAAAACAATTGCACCATATAACTTGACAATATATTCGATAACTCTTACTTGTTGCATATTCTCATGAACTGAATAAGAAATAGTTCTTCTCCAGGCTCAATTACACATGCATATGATGAAAACAACGTTGTCTCTGGTCGATAAGGACTTCTTCATTCATAACAGCTCCAAAATAATTCTTAACAACTAGAAAGAAAAGAGTTCTTGCAACAAACCATCGACTCTTAGACCATTGATCGATGTTCCTATTTATAATATAAAGTCTTAACAGTAGTTAACAGTAAAATACAATTTGAGATAATAAAAAATCGCCACGTGGCATCATCATCTGATAGTATTTCAACAGTCCATCTGAGTTGTTTCTTGAAAAGGGTGGATTCTTTCATAATCGGACCATCTGATAAAGAGTTCTTCACAAGTATGGGCCCACAAGAATCTTTGTTGTTCCATTGGGGCCACATATATCCCTCTGATGTCCACTACATGTGCTCGGTATTTTATCAAGGTGGAATTCAGTTGTTTCAACCTTGTGTTATCTCTAGTCGGGTTTTCTATGAATTGTCGCACCTATCCTGGCCTCTCATCGGCTACCTTCACACACTCTCCGGCCCATAGGGAGTCTTGTTCGGCATATATCTTGAGCATGTCGCTTATGTTGATAAACTCACTGGGGTTGTTGAACTCAGGAAGCCTGATATCTTTCATTACTTTATTAATTTTATCCCAGTGCTTCTGGCACTTGGCGTATTGTTCTTGGATATCTTGATAAAACAAAGTGGGTCCTGGGACATCTTAGTCTAATATTCTGTGGATCTCTTTATGCGGTTGAGGCTATTTTTTCATAATAGTCAAATGCCATGTTATTCCTTTTCTTGACCCTGTTGGACTGCCTCAATGTATTCAAGACTTTCCACCGCTTTTTGTGCTCTTTCATGCCATCATTCCATCTTCTTGCATGCTGTGAGAGCCATGAGAGTGTCCTCTTGGAATTCAATTATATTTTTAGTTAACAAGGTTCTTTCTTTCTTGTACTCATTGTAAACTCCTGAAAACTCACTCTTCAAATAAGTCGAAGTCTGTGTCGTGCCTTTATAATACTCAACAATATGGTGCAAGTGTTCTAGCTCCTTTAGAGTATCTGCTAGTTCTCTTTCATCCCTCCTAGCCCTATCCTGGGCAGCATCAAAGAGGGATCTTCCCATGCCTATTAGTTCAAACGTGTGATCATCCATTGTGTTGATCAAGATTTCCTCTGTGGTAACCAAAATAGAATGTTCCACAGTAATCTTCCTCTTCTTAGCAATAATTTGAACGATGTTCTTCCTCTTTTGATCATAGGAGATCGCATAGATGTCTGCTAGTTCATCTACTAGCTTTGGTATCTGTTGATCGCCCCATGTGTGCATGTTTCCTAGGATACCGATGGTGTATATTTGTTTAAGATCAGACTCTTAAACCTCCTTTTTTTTCTCCGAAGGCCCGACATCTTCCATATGTTTATCGGGGATCTGAGTATCAAGTGGAATGGATGCGTTGGGAGCGAGCTCAATACTTTCCTGTATTCTAGCCATGGTATCACCGACATCCTTCTGCAGGGATCTTTGTTTTGATATGTCCAATTATGACTTGTCCTTGGGACTATCTGCTCGAGCCTCTGGCGCATCGATAATTTCTATGTCTAAGCCACTTTTGGCTCCTTTTTCTTCTCGTGTGTCCTCTTGAATCTGAACATCGGGAACAAGAGGTGTTTTTTCCTCGGCTCCATTTTCTTCTTCTACATGCAAAAAGGTTTTTAAAGATGCCTCTGGACTCTCATCATCACTGTATATATCTATGAACTCAGACAGAGGGTTAGGAACACTAGTTTCGATCGAAACCCAACCTGACTTTGATTGAGTCATCTCGCTTGTCGGTGAATCAGCCGACGACAATGGGGATTTAGGGTCATCTGACCCATTGATGTTACCGGGGTCTATGAACTCGGAGCCACATAGCCCTACCGGGCTCTCTTCTAGGTTACTGGTTGGAACTCTTGATAAGAGGGACAAATCATTCGATGCCAGATCCATTATTTGTTGAGCATGTTGGATCAATAGTGTCCCCCTTTCCCTTGCACCTGGAGTTCTGAGAAAATTCTAGTTCTGTACAGGGGCTTCCTAGGAAGCTTCCATCATTTCGGTCAATTCTAATGTTACCCATTCTTCCCTAGACCTGATAATTTATTCCTCTCTTTGCACTCTTCCATCCAAGGACATCACTTGCTCTTCCCAACTCATGTCCTTAAACTTGGTTATTTTGGGATCAACCATTCTTGCTACCACCTCATCCCAATCTTGAGTGTTTTCAGTGAAGACTTCATCCTCAAACCAATCGTGGGCATAAGGCCAATAGGAGGATACTTGTGATGCATGTTTCGAGACAAGACCCTTGGGATCGTGCTTGCGACAACATCTTGTCTGGAACCAAAATTCCAATTGACTTAATCCCTCTTTCTTTCCCTACACAGTTTCTTTAACCTGATAGAAGCCGATATGAAACCCATAGGGTATGAATTCTCCCTTATTATCCTTCACCAAAGTGGCATTGTACCCCTGCAATATATTTTGGTAACATATTTCCCCTAGTACCAGTCGGTTAGGGACATATATAGGTAGAAAAAGTGGTGCTCCTGTGGCACCGAAAATGCTAATGTAGGTTTTGCGCTCGTCTAGGTACCAGTGATCGACTTTCAATATAACTTGTTTGGCCACATCAGATAGCCTTGGGCACTCCTTGAATAGTAATAAATGAATAGGTGCAATAAATTGGTCGCAAATGAGAGAGTAGAATATTTTATACTTGTTCTCCCAAAAGATGCTAAAATAGAAATGGACTAGGAGCTCAGAAGTGTGACAACTCAGGTTCATTCCTGTGAATACATTTCTTGCACAGATGACGTTCAATAGATAAGACACCATGCAGAATGCAAGAGTTTCTCCTTCCTTCGACTGTTAATCCTGTAGAATGCAGGTGCTAAGCTATTTGGAGATGATCGCGCCCTAGTTGAAGCTTGTTCTAGATATGGAGACAGTATAAGCCAAATGCATACATGCCTCCAAAAAACTGGAGAAATATGTTTCTCCATACAACTGGCAAAGGAGAGCCATTAGCTAGATATAAGGTTTTCTGAGGTTGGCCGTCGGGTACCAGCTAGAGTTTTGGTTGGTGAATGTTTTTTCTTCTCTCCACCAAGACACCATGATTTTGCTGGTGTCGTGCTTCTGATAAAAATTCACAACAAAATCCTTGTTCAAACATTCATCTAGCTCCCTAAGCTTGTAATACTTTTGGACTTCTACTGAAAGGAAAAACCTGGTGATTTGACCATTATCATCATTAATTACACACTTTTGTGCATTGTTGTGATCAATGATCCATTTCAAAAATTCAATGAAAGTGAATACCAAAGTCCTGCTCGCCACCATGTGTAGGTAAGCCTTGTGGATGTTGACAAAGACCTCATCATCTAGCTTCCTCGTGTCAGGATCGCTATGAAGGGAATACTCGAGGAATTCTTTGTGCTTTATTTTCTTGAACAGGTCCTCCCATCACGGGAATGTTGTCTTGGTCCTAATGTTCACCTCTATGTCCCCAAAGTTTGGGAGTTGAGAGAAGGCTTCCTTGGTGATCGTCTTGATGATCGATGTTGGCTTGGAAGTGAATTCCAATTTCCTTGCAATGGCTAGGGATGATCCTTCTCCTTCTTCTGATTCTTGCATCTTTGGGACTCTAGGAGATTTCATGGTGGTAGGATTATTCAGAGGCATTGTACCTAAAATCAAAGACACTCAATTAGGGCCAACACATAGAATAATATTATATCTTAATTTATATGTGAAAATGAAATCAAAACCAGACTGGTACATACTTGTATGCTTGATAAACTATGTTTCTTAATACTCACTATACGTTGGAAACCTTCTCCAGGCCATTCGTCTTGCTCCTCTGGATGTTCTGAACCTCTTTGCATGCAAAATTCTCTTGATCATAATAATTCAGGGTAATATAACAAGAGATAACTTACCAATCGCATCAAGTTGTTAATACAAGTAATGGGATGAAAATTAAACTACTTATCGCCAATTCTCTATAATCAATTTTTTGTAGGCTGACGACAGAGGCGCGGAGGGAGATGCATTGTATCTACAGGTTAAAACAGTCATTGGGATTTATGCACAAATTAGAGACTAATGTGTGATATTGGATTTAATCAATCAATTAAATGCATCGTATCTTGTGTATCTTAGAGCTAAAATGTCCCATCGTGTCATTTTCTGAAAGGGGAAGTCGGGGACCAACGCAAAGCTATGGTATTCTTCATTAATACTCCTTACAAAATAAAAACCTTCGACGTCGGTTTCTTTCATCAGATGTTTCTGAAGTGACACATGGTGGATAAAGATAGATGACTAGACTCACGAGTGTCAACAGAGGTGGTAACCTTCTTTCAGTTGCGCGCTTCCTATCCCAGCCTAGGAATCAACGATGTCGATTGTTTTTATGGGATCGGTCGTCGACGATTCCTCCCTTTCCCCAAAAATGATTTCTTCCTTTTTCATTTCACCAATGCTGAATGAAATTAGTCATCGACAAATTTCTTGTGCAATTCTTATCACAAAAGAAAAACTCCCTATTTACTGATGCCGACGAAAACCGATGATCGACATCCTTAGTTTTCTAGGACCATTTTCTTTCACCTCTGATTCTTCTGGGTGTCGAAATTTGGACGCGTCAGGTGAAATGACTTAGTGTTTGATTCTTTAGTCAAATGTTACTCCCTTTAAGTTATGATGGTCTCGACATGTTCAGGGAAATTTTTAAAGAATCAAGGAGAAATTGTAGAAAACAAAGATAATTGAAAACAACATTGTTTTGAATTAAACAATAAGTGGTACCCAAAAAGTAGAGTTTGGCAGAGATTGTTTTAGGGTGTGTTGAGAGCTCAATAGGTCGTAAGGAAGAAATATGTCAAAACATCTGACACTTTCCAAGGATGTGATCCTTCTCATAAGAAATAATTAATTGATATTGTCTCTAAGTTTGATGATATTTTCCAAGAAAGAGATGGATTACCTCCTAAGAGGGAAATCCAACATGAGATACATCTTCAACATGATTCTCCACTTCGTAATGTGGGAATGTACAAGATGTCAGTTTTAGAGATGACATAGATCAAGAAGTAGGTATAGATATTATTGGATCAAGGGGTCATCCAGACTAGTTCATCTCCTTGTGGTTCTCCAATCGTGATGGTGCCAAAGAAAGATGGCACATGGATAATGTGTGTCAATTACCGGGCCTTAAATAAAATCACAGTTAAAAATTGATACCCTCTTCCTCGTATAGATGATTTACTTGATCAGTTAAATAATGTTGTTTATTTGACTAAGTTGGATTTGCGCAGTGGATACGATCAGATTAGGGTTGCAGAACATGATGCACGAAAGACTGTCTTTAAAACCAAACAGGGATTGTTTGAGTGGTTAGTTATGTTTTTTGTGATTTTTAATGTTCCAAAAACCTTCATGCGTGTGATGAATGATGTATTCATGCCTTTCCTAGATGATTTTATGATTGTATATTTGGACGACATTCGTATTTTTAGTGGGACTTGGGATGAACATGCGAGGCATGCAAATCAAGTATTGGATAATTTTCAAAGGGAAACATTGTATGTAAAATTGTCTAAATGTGAATTTGGAAAGATTGCACTTGTATACTTAGGTCATTTGTGGGAGCAGGACAATTAAAAATTGATCCTTCCAAGATTGATGTAATTGTAAATTGGCCTGAGACAAAAAGTGTAACTGAGATCCAAATCTTCTTAGGTGCAGTCCAATATTGGAGGAGGTTCATTTCAAACTTCTCTTTTATAGCAGCTCCTTTTCATGTCTTAACCATTGCGAAGAACACTTTTCAGTGGGAAGGAAAACAACAAAAATCTGTGGACACTTTGAAGGAACAGATCAGTATCGCACCAGTACTAGCACTGTCAAATCTTCAACAACCCTTTGAGATTGAGACAGATGCCAACATATACACCATGGGTGCAATATTGATGCAATATCGTAAGCCTATCTGTTACCTCTCTGAAACTTTTAGCCAAGTTGTAGTTAACTATCCTACATATGATAAAGAGTTCTATGCATTTGTTCAAAGTGTAAAGAAATGGAAACAATACTTGTTAGGGAAGGAAACAATCATACATACATATCACCAACCCTTACATTATCTCCAAGAACAAACCAAACTACAACAATATTGACACTACAGATGGATAGGTTTTCTACAACAATTTCATTTGGTAATCAAGTACAAGAAGGGTACAAGTAACAAGGTAGTTGATATTCTTTCTAGACCTCCTATTGTTGCTTCTATTATTTTGAAGAATACTTCTTTATCTCATGATAGCTATGTGGAACAATATGCCATTGATGAAGATTTTAAGGAAGTATATGAGAAGCTAACCCATGGTGCACAGGTAGAGAACTATTGTCTGCAGGGAAAACTACTCTACCATCTTGGAAAGATATGTATTCCTACAAGTGAACGAGTCCATGTAATATGAGAATATCACAGTTCTCTTGTGTCTGGGAATTTGGAGTAGGAAAAACTATGGCTCATTTGTAGAGGTTTTGTTACTAGCCTCAAATGAAAGAAATTATAACTAAATATGTAAAGGAGTGGGTGATGTGTTCTACTTGTAAGCCCATTAATAGAAAAATGGGTCTATACTCACCACTACATGTTCCATCCAATCCATGGGAAAGTATATCCATGGATTTTGTAGGGGGTTTACCAACGTCAAAAGGGGTTCATGACTATTTGTATGTTGTATTGGATAGGTTCAATAAGATGTGTATCTTGATGCCATATAACAAACAGACCACTACTGAGCAGACTGCTAATCTCTTCTCTCATCATGTTTGGGTTCACTTTGGGTTACCCACATCCATTATCTCGAATCGATATACTTGATTCCTTGGGTATTTTCGAACAAGATTGTGTAGAATGATGGACACCAAATTGAAGAGGAACATTGCTTTCCATCCACAGACCGATGAACGGGCAGAGGTTGTAAACAGAATAGTGGTACTTTTTCTTCGAGGATACCGCAACAAGCATCCCAAGTTATGGGATGAATAGATACCCTATGTACAACATGCTTACAATCGAGCCTTACATTGCTCCACTCAGTGTTCTCCTTTTGAGACATGTTTTGGGTACCTTCCTAAATTTCCTTTAGACTTGATGTATGGGAGAGATGTCGATTCAAATGAAGAAAGAAAAGAGGAAAAATCCCACAAGTTCATCCAAAGGATCCAACAGGTGCACCAGGAAGTCAAGGAACAATTGGAGAAATACCAAGCATAGTATAAAGCTCAGCATGACAAGAACAGGGTTGATCATGAGTTCCAGGTTGGAGACTGGGTATGGCTTCACATCTAAAAGGAGACATTGAAGGGTGAAGAAAAGAAACTCAATCCCATTCGTTAGGCAAGAAACACAAGGGTGAAAAGTGGTACCAATGATTTTAATATGGATGTTCCACCTTATATGTAGATTTACTCAGTTGTAAATGTAGAGAACTTGAAACTTTTTGAACCTCTCATGATCTTGGATCAGGATGAGGAAGTTTCAATACCTTCAGTTGATGATTTTTCTCCTGATTACTTGGATGATTTAAAGGAAGATATCATCCTAGAAAGAAGGACGAGGACTTCATGTAGGGGTTATGTTGATTATCTTCTAGTAGTCTTAAAGGGCACAAATCCAAGCAAGGAAAAGTGGGTTGAGAAGGAGAAGGTGAGGAAACTCTTCCCTCACTTATATGTTTATTGATGAAAGTTTTGGGTGGTCTAAAATCTCTTAATGGGAAGGAATGATCCAAAAAGGATTGAGAGAAGACTAAGAACAACTCAGAACTCATAGAAGCAACTCAAGACACTCAGAATGGCCTCAGCGGATAGAGAAAGGGAAAAAATTCAAAGTTTTCAAAACTTAGTGAAAATTACATCATCGTGAAGAACACATCGCAATCTTTACAATGGCGTAAATGACTTGTCAAATAGAGTTATAGATTGAAATATATTTGCGGTAAATGTTTGGTCAACCTAGCCCAATTAGTAGGGGATGAGTCAACATCCATATGACTGATGTCAACACCAGTAAGGCTGATGTAAGAATATGTACAACATACATGGCATGTAAAAGAGGTGACATGCATCATGATGATTTCATCATGGTGATAGGGCAGCACCAGAGGCTGTCGCGTGTCACTCATATTTGACATTTCTAGGTAATTCCATAGACTAGTAGAATTGTACCACGTGGCAGTCTGTACAACCATGTGGTAGTCCGTAAAGTGATGTGGCATTGACGTGGTAGGTTGAGTTGGCAGTTGACATGGCAGGTTGAGTTGGCAACTGATGTGACAGGGTGATGGTATAGCAGTTGACATGGACCAGTCATGGGTTGCCACATGATAGTGGGAAAATTCCCAATGACAACCTCTGATCGAAATTTCAAAACAAATATAAGATTTGGCAGGTCTGCCAAATCTAACAACTGACCACCAGCTAGAAGCTTCACCAAAGTTAGTATAATAGACGTGACACACACACACACACACACACACATATATATATATAGCAATGGTCAAGACAAAAGGGGAGGCCCACGGTCTTGAACCAGGGACCTTCCCCCTTATACACACCTTAATATATGAACCATAACCAATAGGTCAACAAGCCCGCACTGTTAACAACACCATTTTTATTATTTAAGACATACACCATTTTTGGAGGAGGGTGTGTGTGGGTACGGAAGGAAATAATTTCGAGACAAATTCTTATCATTTTTTGCAGTTTGTAGGACACAGAAACCGTGAAATAATTCCTCTTGGGCATGGGATTGCCAGTGTCAGAGCGAGGCATGGAGACAATCATTTTTGGGTAATTCAACGCCACGAATTCAGTGGTGTTGTCTGTTTTATGATCTGAGAAAAACTTTTGCAACTTGATTTCATAATGAGGTATACTTATGTATTTTACAAAATTATTTTGCTGAGTTAATAAAAAGGCCTACCCATTTGAGAGCAGGACCTGGAGACGTAGTCCACCAGGGACGAACTCCATTATCAAGTTTTTTCTATTCATATTTGATGCTTATGTCTCTTCATTATTGATGTTTTCCTTCTTTAATGGTGCACTTTAATTTATTCTCATTTAATGAAATTATTTATAAGTCACTATATGAAAAGATCCTAGATCACTTAAATTGTAGAAGGGTGCTAGTTCTGAGGAAGGTTTGAGAAAAATTAAAAATCTCAGTAACTCAGGAATATTCAGTAAGAGGCTCTGTGAGACAACTTAGCAAAGAAAAAATATGTAAGAGATATTAAATCAACAAATGGGATCTAATTATAGGCAAAGGTCACATACAAACCAAGGAAAGAACAAACTGGAAATTTGATCTCCAATGGAGTCAACAATTTTTGTTACAGAAATATTCCCCTGCAGACATGTGAACTTTCCCTTGGTGTACAGACCCATCTACCAAGACAGAAAAATACCTTTGGACACTACCATTCCTATAGATTCATTTTACCCATCGAAAAAGAGAGGATGGGACGTATGATGTACCTCACTTACGATGCTTTTCTAAGATGCTCCAATCCATGAGTTCCAAATGTTACCTACAATGGACAACTAGAAACAAACCACTATCTACTACTCTAATGGATTAGACAAAATCGATCGATGTATGAATATTAAGACAAGAATAGACGAGAACATGTAAACACATACTAGAAGGAAATATTCCAAGTATATTAATGAGAACTTGAAAATAAAATTTACAATCTTCGGATGATGTTTCAACAACCTCTCCATGTCATCCTCATCCAACCCTTGCTCGAAAGATCCACAATCAAAATAACAATGCTTTGCTGATTTTTTCCCTCTCTTGTTCACCATGATAATGCCTCCATTTATATGCTTTGAGAGGCTCAACCACCTTGGGTATATTTGGAATTAGTTGAGGATATGGATCTAATAGTTGTGATATCTCCCTTAGATGCATCCCAGAAGTTATATTTGAGTCAAACCAACTCAATCCATCCATAGTTTTCGTTATAATAAAATGGGATTTATTCCAATATTTCCTCAACCAACTCAGTGCTCCCTTAGAATGGGAAATAGAGAACTAAAATTCTCCTTGTGAGATGGACAAAGAGTGCTAGCGTTCCCTGTATATGATAAAGGGAGCGTTGATCTTCCCAAAAGTTTCCAAGATGAAAAATGTCCATAGAAAAACATTTGTTTCGACTATCAGATGATGGGGATTCTTATTCTAACATTTCTTAGGGGTTGTATCAAGTGTTTTCATGGTGTCGTTCGTCATGAAACACTTACAGAAAGAGAATGCGACACTTGAGACAAAAGTGTGACACTTATTACACTTACGACAATGAGAATGTAACATTGTCGAAGTGAGGAATTTTGATGTGTAACACAAATCCAAATACTTAATTCCCAGAGTGACTGTAATAAAATACATAGAGATTTGTCACCCTTTTAAAATAGTGGAAATAAAAACATGAAATGACTGTGAGACTTCGAAAGTGTCGATATGCAATAAGGATACAACACAATAATCATGACACTAACTGTGTGTCCAATAATTTAACGAAAATTTGAAAATCGATTTTCCTTTATTCATTCACATGTGTATTGGAAGAGGAGAAGAGGCCTGGAACAAGAATATAGGTGTAGGGTTTGAAACTTGGGTTGCAGACAAAAAAAAACCCAATTATTTACCTTCAATAGACAATAAATAAAGCACACATGCCACCCATAACATCCAAGCTATGGTAAAACAAATAAGACTACATATCCTGCATGGTGGGGGTACTACACAATATTCACAAGACCCAACTACATACTTTATTTTATAGAGGAAACCCTTGGAAATAATCATACGAAATAAGAAAAAACAAACACCTTCACCCACAATTACTTATCAACAACCATATAATAATAATATCACCTTCACTCTAGGCCCATACAACCACACAATTAAAATAGAAAAAAATGTCGAACGATATTTCCAGTTTGAAACATTTTAATGCCAATAGGAAGAAACCCAATTCAACATGTGAGTTATACATCAAAAATTCCCATAGTAAATCCATTAAAATGATCATAAAACAAACACGTTCTACATGAAAACTACAAGAGCCAACATAATAATGTTACTTGGAGCAGAGATGATGATCATGAATGGAGAGATAAGAACTAACATACATGTGAGAAGAATACCGAAAAGATTAAGAGAAAATATATTTTTCCACGAACGGTCGAGCACAACTGAAGCACTACTAACCAGAGTATCATATGAATGTGAGGATAAGTGAAGGTGGTAGCTTTGAGATAGGGTATGAATGACATTCAGTAAATGCACATCACTTCCCTTATTTTTCATTTAAGTCCATCAACTGTAGCAAAAAATAGAGCTCCTCGAATTTCCAAAAACACTTATTCCAATCATAGAATAATGCCATAGCATATCTAAATGCATATGCCATAAAGTTCCATTCCAAATTAAAAGTTGAATCGGCCTCTCCATATCCCATTTAACACTTAACATGAAAATAATATGTCCCACATTCCTTGATAGTGTTACATCATATCCAACATAATGAGTATTTCCCCATGCATGAAAATAGACCATGAGTGGTGTATTATGGATATTTTAAACATTATATCAAAACCTAAGGGTAGCAAGAGTGCACTGATATGTTTGATAAACATTTGTTTTATTTTGAAATCAAATTGCTAACACCCTTATCATTTGTTAATTTCACATGTAAATAGGTTAGGATTTCCACTTTTATTCTTCAAAACTATGAATCTCTTTTCGCAAGGTAATTAAGAGTGAAACTAAGAAGAGCACGTTTTGTCATTTCTTTTATCAAGGGATACCACCTATATAGTATTATTTAAGATATATATAAGTAATAATGAATTGCAACTTATTTGCAGGAAGGAACTTTATGTTGCACCTTTTTTAGGCATCAACATACATGAAGCAACAAATTTAGAGTCTATAGCAACAAAAACATGATCTTTAAATTCAATACACTAATTACAAATAAAGTATCAAAGATGTAGAAGAAACAACAAGAGACATTGCCTGAATACTCATTTTTTCCCTGTTTTAGTTATTGGATTTTGGTGTGCCTTCCGAATAGCTGGAGCTGAATTTTCAAAAATAGAAATAGGTTTTTGTTTTAAACAATCCTATTCACAAAAATCTCTATCATTTTTTACACCGGCATCTCAGTTCAGGATAATCGAAGAGATATTTGAGGCCATTTTTTCTAGAAATTTACCAAATGATTTGTTTTTCCATGTCTTTGTCATTTTCTTTGGGAGCGAGGTCTGACTATATGGAGGTGAATTTTCAAAAATTGAAAAATATTTTTGTTGGAATTAATCATGTTCACAAAAACCCCTCTCCATTGTTACACAACTATCATGGTTTGGGAGAACTGAAGAGAGATTTGAGGTTTTTTTTGCAGAAATTCACCAAATTCTGGTTGAGTTTTGTTCTAGCGTTAAAGGTTTACCATTGTCAAAGGGGAAAGGAATTTGGGACTTATGCCAGCTGATACACATGTATTCTAGATTGGACTCCAGTTTTAGTGTACGTGGGAATCCATCGACAATCAACTTCTAGCTACAACTTTCGAAGGTTTTTGTTATGGAGTTGTTCCATTTCAGTTATCATCATTAGTCATAGTTGCAGTTATAAAGTTTTTTTCTTTAGTTAAAGATATTGTTGCCAATTATAATAAGTGGTTATTTGCTTTTTTATATGAAACATATTTTTGTTAAGGTTGAATTGAAGGAAATTCATGAACTGATACTCCAAACCAAATTCACTCAAGTCAAAGAAATGTTTACAATTGTAATTAAAGAGTGTTAGTCAAGTTCTATCTTGAGGATCTAGTTGTGATGTAAAGTTGAACTTTAGATTTACATACTAGATAGGTGGTAAACCATCTTGGGAAAAAGATAAATAGATAGCTTTTTGAAGGTAAAAAGGTTCAGTTTTTGGGAGATCAAGCATGTGAATTTTGGCTGGACATGAAGCATAAGACTATAAAGTTTCCTACCTGGTGAATATAAGTTTTGGTGACATATTGTGTTTTTCTTCTCACATATTTTGTGTGTTCTTAATCTTATCTAGATGCAAGTTGGAAATGTATGCAATGTGTAGTTTCCTTTCCATTCATTTATCGTCTCAATGAATTGTTTATCCCTATGCAACCCGATTTCAACTATTTCTTTCAGTAAATAGTTCATTGTAATACAACCTTGTTTGGATGATTTGTGTCAAGATACATGTTTTAGATCTGGAATATTATTTCAAGTATGAGTTTTCATACAACAAGAAATAGATTGTATGCTTTCTTATATTTTCTTGTTTTATTCTTCATATCTTTACCTACTCACCAATTTGCATGCCACTAGCTAAGGGAAACTTTACAGTGGTATTGATGAATAGTCCAAACAGGTCCTCACCCTTGAAAACTTATCTCTCAGTTGAACAACAAACTTAATTCATAAAAAACCCATCATTCCAAAACTTGAGGTGGCCTAACTCTTCCCTTTAGCAGTCAAGTGCATACCTTAGGACCAACAGGGGTAGTAATAAAATGTCAGATAAAAATGTTGAGGGGGGAAAGGATGACAAAAAAAAGGTGAAGTTTCATTATAAGCTTTATGATGATGAAAATATTACACACTAATGCCCACGAATGAAAGAATCTCAATGGCTTATCCAATTGAATCAACAACAACAACTTGTTGTGTTGCAAAACCCTTTTCCATAAGGGAAGAACTTGCAAGCTGGTTCTCCCAACTTCAGCCAACAAGGGGGAAATTCAATTTCTCCCCCATATGATGGATATAAAGGATTAATAAACATGCTTGACTAATTGAATCTAAAAGATGTAAATTTTTTGATGATAAATTATAATTATGATAACCCACAGTCAACAGAGAAGGGTAAGAAAACTTCATAGGATTAGGCCCCTCTCCACATAGATGTTGTACTATGTTTTCATTGATATAAAAGGGTTGATGTCAACTATTTTCATAGTGGTGTTCTTATATCATTGATGTCAAAGGGTTGATGTCATGTATTTTCATAGTGATTTGCTTATATCATTGATGCATTGACTATTGGATTATGTTTTCATTGATGTAAAAGATGTAAAAAAGTTGATTTCATTTCGTGTCATAGTGTTGTATCATTGATTCCATGTCATGGTTGATAGGAAGTACCAAATGGATGAACTCCAAAGTGGTCCCCTTATAGTAAAATCCCTCATGAGAAGACACTTTGTGAAGTACAAATGGTTAAGTGGTTGAGTCATCCTAGATGTTTGGTTAAGGAACCCAAGGTTGGTTGTGGAATAATGTAATGAAGATCAATAAATTTGCAAGTGAGACTATTCTAGATGGATAGTGCTTGTCATGCCATTTTTTGTTAATATGTGGAACATCACATAACTCCTAAAGGTTAGAGATTTAGTTCTATGTGAAGTTGGATAAACCTCATGAATTATGTAGAAGCCCCTAGAAGGTCAAAGAAATCAAATAATTCTATAAGCTCCTAGAAGAAGTTGACCAGTCAAAGTGGTTAGTCATGGGTTAAGTGGTTGCAACAAGAAAAGAATTAAAAATAAATTAAATGCAACTAGAAGTGGAGAGTTTACAATTTGTTGATAAAGTGGTTGTAAGTGGAAAAGTGGTTAGAAGTGGGTTAGCCCCAAAAGAAGGAATTTGGTTAAACAATAACCCCTAGAGGAAGCTACTTGGAGGAGTATAAATAAGAGAGAAAGGGTATCTTATGATAATGAATCTTTTGAGAAATATTGAAGAACTATTTTGGTGAAGGGTTCATTGTAGGTACTCATGGATGCATCAATAGTTCTGCAAATATGAGGTTGGAAGGAATTTTTACGGATAAAGTTTCAGAGGTTCAGAAAAACCTAGTTTTAGAAAGCTGTACATGGGCTGTAGTGGACCAGATCACATACATATGCGGGTTGAAGAAAGCTAGGGCACATATATTTGAAAAGTTCAAGAAAATCTTGAGTAGACGCTAGTGCCAAGTTCTTGAAGTCTAAAGAAATTTCTCAGGTGTTGGCCCTCAACTAAGTTTTGAGGAAACCTTGGTCAGGTTTGACCACCTTTTGGACTTCAACAGGCTGGTCGAATATGGAGAGCCCAGGCAGAGTTGAGGTCCTGGATCTCTACTATTTTTGGGGCTATGTGGACCCAGTAAGGGATATCTAGGGTTTTTGTAATGGGTTATGGGATGTCAGCCCATGGGATTTTACCCATGATTAGGCCTTTTTGTAAGGGATTGTAAAAGTATAAATAAGAAAGAATGTATTGTAGAAGAGTAGTGAAAAGAAGAGGCTTAGAGAGAAGTCTTAGTAGCTAATTGTAAGTGGTTCTGAGTTTCTTTATGCAACAAAATGTGTAATAATAGACTATGTACTTATTATAGGAGTTGTCTCTATGCCTTGACCTAGGTTTGGAAGGAGGATCTGGCAATCGGTGCATAGATATCCTATCCTATGCGAAGCTCGGCTCTTTGGGTGACCCGCGTATATCTTGTGTTTCTAGTTTGCTTTGTGTTGTGTTGTTTATGTTTCTGCTCAGTTCTTTTATGTATGATAGGTAGATCTGTTGATGCTTAGTGTTATTACTTGTGTTGATGAATGTTAGATCTAAATCTGTGCTATGTGCTAAGTGGTTGAGGTGCTTAAAATTTATTGTTACTATGTCGATCTATGTTTTGGTATGTTCTGTGATGTTATTAAAGCTAATGAACTAATTCATATCATATTCTAAGTGTTGCTAGAATACTCTGTGAAGCCTTATCATCACAAATCTGTGTCCCAACTTGGTTACAAAAACCTATGTCCTGTAATCCCCCCTGCTTATACCTTAGGTGATACTTCACCTGCTTCGCAGGTGTTGGAAAAAGGGCCAGTAGTTAGGGTTTTGTTGGTGCATTTGTAAGCATTGAACCCTGGCTCTGCCCATGTTCCAACAAATGGTTTTGTTGTCGAGACCTGAAACTATGATTGTTGGCAACTGAAGTAAATAAAAGAGAAGCTCTGTGCATATATCTGTTGTTGAAGTGCACAGTACTCTACTTGACTTGCGAATCTCTATGATAATAAAGAAATCCAATCTAAAGAAAATAGGTAAGATCTTAAAAGAGGTAAATCTTTGTGCTTTGATAAGAGTAAGATAAGTGAAATGTTTTGTTTCAAAAGCATGAATTTAGGTATGTGTAATAGATTATGTCCTAGTCTGAATGCTAGGGTGTAGTTGGAATAAAGTGTTGATCTAAGTAAAGATAATAGAAATGAAGAAATATATGTTATTCCTATGCATAGAAAGAATTGTTGGACTAATCAGTGGATGTAGGAACCTAGAAAGAATTTTTTCAGATTCTAGGTCCAGCATTGTGATCCTAGTGCACAGTACAGGAGAGGTTGGGGAAAATACAAGAGAAAAAGAGGATTGACATTGTGCTATAACTGTAGAATACTAGGACATATTACTAAGGAATTCCCTGGTATAGGTCCTATATGTCTTTGTTGTAAGATTTGTGGTCATGAGTTTGAGGATTGCCCAAAGATGATTGCTAAAGTTGAAAGAACGAACATAAGACAAGAAAACTATGAAGGAAATCATGAGACTAAGAGCATGTTAGAGAATCATAAAGAGAAATAATTAGAGGAAGCTCAGACTATGTTATCATAGTTGAAAGAAACAATGAATGATCACAAAGATGTGAGTTTACCATAGATCCTAAAAGTAAAACAATGCATAAGTGCAAGAATAGGAGACTTCGACATAGATTGTGTCTTGGATGAAGAAACACAAGTAAATATTATGATAGAAAGCACTTGGAAAACTTTGGGAAAGCCTAATGTGGTATCTTCACTGGGAAGGATAGGCTTTTTTAAGGGAAATATGATAACCTTATGTGGAAGAGTTACTAATGTACCTACTATTACTCATGGAACATTGACTGAAGAGGAATATGAAGTCATTAAGTTTATTGGGGGAAATGCCCCTTTCCTACTTTTATTAGGTAAGCCTTGGATTGAGAAAGATTAGATAAGAAGGAAATAAGAAGAAGAAGCTACATAAAAGATAAATCAAGAGTTGAAGGACTTCATCACTAGAAAAATAGATTGACTAATAGAAGAATGAGAAGATAAGTCGAAGAAATAGAGGGCAAGAGAATTAGCTATCAAGGTTAAAAGAATGCAAGAAGGTTTGAAGGATATATCCATGCAACAAAGAATAATACCCACCCTAGAATTAATAAGAGAAGGGATATTAACTCTGAACCCTTTGAAAGCACATCAACAGTCTGAAGTCACTACGCTAGGAGAAGATAAGAATACGAATGGAAAGAGGATTCCATAAACAGTTAGATAAACTCAGATCACAGGAGAGAAGGCAAGGAAGTTCAATAAAAGGAAAGCCAAGTTGGAAAAGATACAAGAAGCTATAAAGACCAAATGGAAGATTTCACAGACTCGAACCTTGCAGGAGGCAGGTTCACAGGATTTGAAGCTCACTGAAAAAGAAGGACCACACAGAATGGGCCTTCTCCTTGACGAAGGTATATGACCACTGGAGGTGTCCCAATCATTAGAGCGATGCTCCAAAATGGCTAGAAAATGCATTTATGAGACAATGGACCGCTTTTGGGACATTGAGATTGCACCATAACAGACATATTCACATTGATGAAGCATTCTTACCCATTGGAAGAATCTGTTACGAGGACCTGCTTATTTAACCCGTCAGATGCTATGTTGGGACCACTTTTTTCCACTCAAGATTGACTGAGCTAACAAGAGAATTGATTGTGTGTCAAGCTGTTTTATCATAAGATAAACCTCACCATTCATTTATCTACCCCATCTGTCCATGCTCCTTCCCAAAATGTTTGTTTAAAAGTGAGAATGTCAAGTGAACCTAGTGCATTATAGAAGTCTTTTGAGGAGGTCCTCAAGAAGATAATGGCCAATAGACAGTTATCTGAACGTGTCTAGGCATCGTCGACCAGGGGACTGCAGAATTCCCCTTCAACTGGACGTCATTCTAGATGTGTTAACCCCGTGATTGAGCAACAAAGTAAGCATCATGATGATATAGCTAATGTGAAGCATATACCATCAATCTTACTAGACTATATCCCACCTTTGGCTAGCGTGGTTAACCATGACAACATTGCATGAGACTACGAGTAAACCTTGTTCACTGCATACATTCCTAAAGGAATATGCATAGTAGGGAGATAGTTAGTATAGATCCCTCTACTATAGAGAAATGACTTCAACCTAGGGGATAGGAAGAACTATGCTATTCTTGCACCCCACCGATACTCGACGAAGACAACTAGGAAGAAGCCTTGACTTGTCACCCAACCATGGATTAAGGAGATCGCACAGTCCACTATGTTAAACATGATGAAGATTCCCCATTTTGGCCTCCATCAGGAGGTTAACCCTTGCGTTAAACTATTCTTTTCATGTTATCATGGAAGATACATGTGGCTCGACCGATGGATTATTGTGGATCCGACATTGTTCCACCTGATTATAGGATTAAGCATGTAGGTACTTGACCCTCAACAGTTTTATCTAGGGAAGGCCTGAGATCGCTCCCTAGCACAACGCATCAAGGAAGCATACATCAAAGTTGAAAAATGGAAGTGAGGCTACAAGATAGCCTTTATACAGGATGGCACAGTTCACCTCACTTGCCAACTCATAGATGTCAAGCTCATAAAAAATAACCATCACACATAGATCACCAAGTTCATAGTGGACCTCGTAGGAAAATGTGTGGAGGGAATGTAGATGAATTGAGTGAGTTACCTCGTCAATGAACTTGAGAAATATTTTCTCGAAGCTCAAGATTTGGGATACGAGTTACAATTTAGCTTGTTGATCGCATTGATTGCATTTTTTTCTTGGAAAATGCTTGAAGGAGATACCTTCCTAGAGATCGAACCATCAGAGCCGTTGGGCGCTAGGTTTTATACCTTGTGGTACAAAAATGACATGTCGAAGTAGTGGAAGTCCAACGTTGTGTTTCATGCCTATTATCAGCAACTGAAGGTTTCCACTGAATCATTTTCACGCATGACAATGCACACCCTGCACCAATATAGACCCATAGAAAAGTTCCACACAAATCTGCACTTTATGTATATCACTACGCGTAGAGATGAGAACAAGGAAGAGTTTCAATCGTACTATAAGTTAACAGATGAAGACATGGAGAATATCACTAAGGAATGGCCAAAGGAGTTCCTTGTACATGTTGCTGAAGCATAACTCTATGACATTGACACCATAGGAAGCCCATGGTCACCCGGTTCGAGCATGTCATACAGTCCAACGGGATGAGGAAGAAGAAAAAGAAGGAAGAATTCCAGGAGATAGAGACCGATGAGGAGGACAACGCCTTTGAAAAAATGGCTCTGGCTCTCTTGAAAGAGGAGATGAAGAAAATGGAAAAGGAGAATGGGATGAAGGAGAAAAATAAGGAGAAGGCAAAGCTACACTGTTGAAAGATCCCCCTTTTGAAACAATAACACCACAGAAGAGAAAGGTTTCTCCACATAAACCTTCAACTAGAAATAAGATGTGCGCTAACAATCCCTAGTTAGAGGCCATGCTCACAAAGGATGACATTAGTTTGGTCCATGGAGCCATGGAGGATGCTTCCAAGGTCATCTTGCAGAGATATGGAGTGAAGTAGGATGAACTATATGGCAGGATTGAAAAGGAATTGAAGAAAGTACAACAAGCTATTCGTTCAATTCACGCGGTACGTATTGCATCACAGATTGTAGAATTGGGGGATGAGCCAACCCAATTGAGAAGACTTGTAGATGCGGTAGAGGCTCGACTTCAGAAATTCCAAGAAGAAAAGGATAAGGCTATAGAAGCCTTGAAACAAGAGAAAGAGGAAGTCTCAAAGAAATTACGTGTAGTGCGGTACTATGTAACCACCTATGAAAATGAGAAATAAGATTTTCGGGTGATGCTCTAGGAGAACAAAGCGAAGCTACAGAGAGAAAAGGACTAGTTTCTCATAGAGAAAACTATGGTCAAAGAAGAAGTGAATAAGGTGTGTCTCTATGTACCAGGCTTGGAACAAGAGGAAAAAGAGTTGGTCAAGGTTCAAGTGGAGAATCTTGCTGAGACCATCCAACAACATCAAGTGAGGATAACAGAGTTGGAGATCCAAGCAGTACTTAGCACCCCATAGGAGGTCCGTGACTAGAGGAAGGAAGCCTCGAAGAATGTAGTTGTAAGAATAAGATCCCTTGCCTCAGAATGAAAATATCTGAGTGATTGAATCACGCAGACATATGAACACCTCGCAGAAGATCCATAGCTAAGGAAACTAGAAGTGCAGTTATAGGAGGTGCAATAGAAGGCATCCTCCATGTAGGCACAAATGAAGCTACTCACTACAGTAAAAAAAATGAAGATATCTTAGGAATAGTGCGTAGTGCAACAACATATCATTGCCCTCTAGGGAAGAGTAATGGAAGTCATGCAGAAGCTACAACCTTTGCAGGATGAAGCCTACAAGGTGTTCAAAGAAATTGAAGGACAAGGCTCACAATTGGACCAAGTTGTTGCATCAGTAGAACGATGCCTGGAAGGGCCTGTTACATAGTAGATGATCCAAGAGTTCCCTGAGAAAGAGGCTCATGCAAATTCGAGGCAGCTCGAGTTAAGCTTGAATCCTTCGAAGCGGCGTTTCCCAGACCTGACTGACTCGGGATGAGTCATGAAAGCGTGTTGGGGGCCTGTTGGCCCTCGACCAATTTTTGAGGAAGCCTTAGTTAGGTTTGACCATATTTTGGAATTCGATAGGCTGGTCGAATATGGAGTGCCCAGGTGGAGCTGAGATCACAGATCTCACTTATTTTGCGACCTATGTGGACCTAGTAAGGGGTCTCTAGGATTTTTGTAATGGGTTATGGGATGTTGGCCCATGGGATGTTACCCATGATTAGGACTTTTTATAAGGTATTGTAAAATTATAAATAAGAAAGAATGTATTGTATAAGAGAAGTGAAAAGAAGAGGCTTAGAGAGAAGTCTTAGTAGCTAAGTGAAAGCGGTTCTGAGTTTCTTTGTGCAACAAAATGTGTGTGTAAGGCTTTGTGCTTGTTAGAGGAGTTGGCTCTGTGCCTTGACCTAGGTTTGGAAGGAGGATCTGGTGCTCGATGCATAGATATATTGTCCTATGCAAAGCTCAACTGTGTGGCTTAGTGTACAAGAGAAACTGAATGTAAGATATTGAAGAATAGTAAAGAAGACAAAGCAATTGGTGGTCGTAGCCCCACATTGGGGTGACCCACGTATATCTTGTGTTTATGGTTTTCTTTGTGCTGTGTTGTTTATGTTTATGATCAGTGCTTTTATGGATGATAGGTAGATCTATTGATTCTTAGTGCTATTACTTGTGCTGATGAATGTTAGATCTAACTCTATTCTATGTGTTAAGTGGTTGAGGTACTTAAACTTTATTGTTACCTCAATGATCTATTTTTTGGTATGCTCTGTGATGTTATTAATGTTAATGAACTAATTCATATCAACTTCTAAGTGTTTCTAGAATACTCTGCGAAGTGTTATCACCACAGATCCATGTCCCATCTTGGTTACAAACACCTACTTCCTGTAACCCCCTTGTTGATACCTCAAGTGATACTTCACCTTCTTTGCAGGTGTTTCTGAAAGGGCCGGTAGTTAGGGTTTTGTTGGTGCGTTGTTAAGCGTTGAACCCTAGGTCTGCCCCTGTACCAGGATATCATTCTACAGGTTCAAATCTGCTATAGAAGTTCTGCTATGGTTGTATGTTGTATTAATGCTTAGATTTACTCATGGTATGGTGAATGCTTGAAGCATTCTTTTTATGGTTTTTATTATGTTTGGATATGGTAGATGGTAGCTGGTTAGTTGAGTGATTTTGTTCTAATATATTTTAGGGATATATATGTTCTATGATTGTGTATTCATGAGGAACATGCATAAGTTGTTGGATGGTATAAATTTGTTTGTGGTTGGGACAACATAGATTAGTTCCAGTGATAGGTTGGATGCAGTGATAGGTTACTGGTGGATGTGAAAGAGGCAGGAAAGTTTCATAAGTTTCAAAAGTGCAAGATAGTCAAATATCACCAAATGATAAATCAAGTCTTGGATACAATAAGAAATTTGCACACCTTGAAGCTAGCACTTCTAAGAAGCATGATGTAATTCTTTCATTCTCAAAAAGTGGAAGTAAAGCTACAAGTCAATAACCTACACAAAGCAAGGAAACTTTCAAAAGAACATATAAAGGAAGACACCAAGAAGTCATATTTACACCTCTCACACTCTCACAAAATCTATCTCTCCCCCCTTCATCTGTCTCTCTCTCCCCCCCCCCTCATCCCTCTCTCTCTCTCTCCCCCATGACACTATATCTCCTCTATCTCTCCTACATATACCCCTATCTCCTACATTTACCTCTCTCTATTTTTCTCTCTCTCCCTCTCACACTCTCGCACACACTCTCTACTACCTTACTATGCCTTTCTCTTTGTCCCTCCCACATAAACTTTCTACCCCCCATATTTGTCTTCTTCTCTCTCCCACACTCTAACACACTCACTCTCTACCTCCACTATTTGTCTTCCTCTCTCTCCCTCGCATGCTCTTTCACACAGACTTTATATCCCGCCTCTATATATTCCTTTGTCTCTCTCCCACACTCTCTGTTGAACGTAGACCCAGTTAGAGGAAAAGGCTATTTTTGGGAAGAGAAGCAAGAAGTGAAGAAAGGATAGTTGGAAGGAAAAGAAACAAATGTGAGGGAAGAAATGAAAGGGAGACCTAATTATGTTAGGGTTAGGGTTTTTTCAATGTATCGTAATGGTTCATGAGCCAAGAATATATATAAGTATTACTTAGGAGGTATAAGGAGAAGAAGATAGGTTAGAGAGAGAGCGAAGGATAGAGGGTGAGTATGGAAGTTGTTGTAAGAAATGTACTATTCCGTAAGCTGGTGATCTAGAGAAGTAGTGAGTGACTTGATCTCAAGGGTTAGATCATAGGCTAGGGAGCCTGGTGTGGTCTAGTCAGCCTCATAGGGATCGGGAAGCCTGTAAAGATTGTAAGATCCAAGATTGTAACCACACGCAGTGTGACAAATCTATGACAGATAATAAAGATATTGAGAGATATATATTTGTGGATTTATCCCAGGAGGGGGTGAAACATGGTAACACTTGTGTTATGTGATTGAATGTATGCATATCTATTGTTGTTAAGTATTGAATGCTAGATGAATGGAACTAGTTAATATCCGATACTTTACATGCATGAATGATTTCTTTAATAAAGCGGTTAGACTAAATAAATAAATATCACAAGGTATAACCACATATATCCACTCATTACTAAGTTGCAAGCACCTGAGTATTGCAGCCACCCATAGAGCTATCTCAGGTGAGACTGTGCAGGACACCTTGTCTGTTGCATTGCCTTCTAGTTTACGAGGGGGGGTGATAGTTTTAGATTGATTTTGTTGGAAGCTTGTTAAATATGAACCTAGGTCAATATATGACAGTAATGTAAGATCAGAGTAGACAACTGATAAAGTAGAATAACAAACCAACAAATGGTTTCGTTACCAGTTGGAACGGGAGGGGACTGAGTGAATGAGATCTTTTGAAGACACATCAAAAGAATGTCGGATATTATGAAAAAACATTAAGAGAATGAGAATATAAAAGGGTGTGTTGAGACCATGGAACCCAACGAAGGAAGAGATAGAGTGCTGGTTGAAAAAAAAGGAGCTAGAGTTTGCACAGAAAGATAATAGAAACCCAAACTTAACAATGCATAAATATCTAGACAAGTACATATTCAACGACTTACATGAACCATTTTTCTATGATTTCCTGCACCTGTTGCATGAGTGGATATCAAGGATGAAAGAAAAACATCCTACAAATCAGATCAGACAACTAGAGTGGAATCTTGTAGAGATCACGCAGTTACAACAAGTTGACAATAAATTTATGTGTGCAGTAGATTTCTGGTTAGGCATCATTGATGTAGCATTTATCAAAGAATTTGCAGTAGATACGGTGAAGTCTTGCAGTGAAATAGAGAAATATTTATTGAAGGGACCTTGAGGTAGGTATATCATATCACTATATACTTCCATTAAGATATTTATATATAACAAAGGTGTAATGGCAATGGCTTCATACAACTAAACTTCTTTGTATGCATGGGGGAAGGGGAAAAGAACTGACAAAAGAAGGAGAAATGGAGGGAGAAATAGATAAAGGAAAGAAGGAGGAGGCCTTGGAACCAATCATGATGGATGAATACCAGATCAAGCAGATCATGGAAATAGAAGGAAGAACGCATAGTAGAGTACCCTACCAATATAAGATGAACACCAAGAAGAGAGACATAGCCATGAAGGAAGGCTTGGAAAGTGATGAAGAGGAGGTAGAGGATCTTTGGGCTGCAAAGAAGATTGAGGAAATCCTGTGTGTGACATATGATAGGAAGACGAGAGGTACAAGAGTGGGAATAGAAGGAAACACTCTTATCCATATCAGTGTTAGTGTGGAACCCATAAACCAATGTGCAACTAATACACCAATAAGAACACCACCATTTAGACAACCGAATTTTGAGAGAAGGAAGACAATTTAGGAAGTACATATACACAGGGAACAACAACTGGGGGAGCTAGTTCAGGAATCATTGGTCAAGTATATACACTGCATGGAGATATTATTTCATCACTCAGGATGGAAGGACATGATCCCACCATCAGGTTACCATAATTCAAACGAGAGGCATCAAAGGACCCTGATAAGAACTTGTTTATTTGTGAAAAGATCTAGGAAGAAAAACAAATCATAGATGAGGACACTAAACTTGCACAATTATCCATCACAGTAAGATATCACACACTGGATTGGTACATGAGCTTAGTTGAAAACAACCCTCCAGGGACAACTAGAATGATTGGAGATATCAAAAATCTATTGATAAATGAATTCCAGAAGCCCAACTCAGAGGATCAATACATGAATGAGATGATAGAGATTAGATAGAAACTAGGAGAATTTGTGTGGGATATTGACCATAGATTCAAACGATTGAAGGGAAAACTAAAGTACGCCATGACAAATATGAAGCATAGGCATTTGTTTGTCAACTCACTTCTCCCACACTTGAAAAACCCCTTGTGACAAAACAAGTTTCAAACCCAGGTAGAGGCTCTGTAGGAAACCCTACAACTAGAAGATAATCAATATTAGAAGACAGATCCATCCATAGAGGAGCTAAAGGAGGATTTGAATAACTTAACATTACAAATAAACCAAAACAAAGGTAAGGACAAAAGAGAAGTTGTTTGGTGTACCAAATATAGGAGAAAAGGACGTCATAAGAATGAATTCCAAACATTCGTGCAGTACATGGAAACAGGAAAACCCATTGCCAATAGGAGGACTATGGTGTGAGATCTATAAGAAATAGGGGCATGACCCATATCACTATCCAATGATGCAGAAATAACATGCAATACTTAAGAGTTCATATTGCAACTTTTTCAAATCTGTAGTCCATGATGACAAAGACTACAGGACCATGGACTTGATGAGGGAAATAACATCATATGCTTACAGGGTGCATACCAAAATGATGATCGGGCAAGTTACACCATAGTTTAAACAAGTTCCATCCCTGTATAACACTTCACAACAATAGTATAACATTGCACAACAACAATATAACACTACACAACCGCAGTACAATACCGCGTAGCCACACTATAATCCAGCGTAGTATAACCAAGCACCTCAGTACAAAACACTGTGAGGATATCGAGTTGGCTACATAGGTGGAGGAAGAGGAAGAGGAGGCTTTGGAAGAGGTAGAGGACCAATGGTGTGCCACAACTGTCAACAACCATGACACTATGCAAGGGACTGTCCACTTCCACCAACGACATGTATGTATTGTCGCGCATCAGATCATGAAACAGAAGAATATCCCACACTATTCTGGAAGATCCAGGAAAAGAGAAATCAGAACAATCACAATGTTCAGTGTATCTCAGCAAAAGAAAGGGATGACAAAACAAATATCAACATAGTTACATGTGGAGGATATAATATAGGAAACAACACAGTAAGACAAGATCCAACACAACACCAATTTGTGAAGAAGAATGATGAACCACAAAAGCAGATTGGTGCATAGAATGAAAAAGAGATATTCAATCAGGATAGACAAGAATTCTTAAAGACAGACATTTCATCGACATCATTTGCACAACATACTCAAGAATTACCAACATACGAGATGCCTCCATCATTGGATCACACTAAAGAAGCATATCCCCTAGGACAAGTAAGTATGATTAAGGATTTTCTTTAATCTTGTGTTAAAATACTAAATGATCCATCATCTGTTAAAGTTTTACAAAATATGTTAGAAATATGTAGCACATAGGGACAAGGAAAGTTAGAACAGAAAATAGTTAATCATTTGCATACAAGGAGGAGAACATGGAGAGAATTCAGACTAAACTCCAACATTGGAGATTTCAACATGGGAGATATTATACTAGATTTAGGATCCGAAGTAAATGTGTTACTCAAGAAGACTTGGGAATGTATGGGAGAGACCACATTAGGATATTCACATGTTTAGCTCAAACTAGCAAATCAACATAGAGTTCTACCAATTGGAAGGCTAAAGGGGGTGATAGTAGATCTGGATGGTGTGGGCACTAAAGACAATTTCAAAGTGATAGATATATTGGATGGAACAACACCTTATCCAACATTGCCTGGCTTGGATTGGGATTTTGACAATAATCAACTTAAAAATGAGGAAGATGGAATTCAAGTTAGGAGAATACAAAGTCATTGCACCATAGGACCCATCACAAGGGGAGAGGTTTGTAGAACCCATGTGTTTGTACCTGGAAGAAATTAACCAATTTTACAGAACCACCGCGAGAAGAAGATTATGTGAATCCAACTGCATATGGGATACTCAGTTGGAGAAGTATCATGTCATGTGCGTTAGACTCAAATACATGATTAGAGAATTGGTAGTAGAGGTTTGATCTGGATTATTTTTCGGCACGAAATGAGAGCGAAGCTATAATAAAGAAATGCACATAGATATCGCGGATATCCAATAATATAACATAAATGTATCATATATGCAACCATAAACATAGAGATACAGTAATACATGATTTCTATTAATGAAACAAATGTACAGAGACTGTAAAAATACAGAGTGAAAGACTCGCTAGAATGGTGGCAGCTTATCTTTGAGAAGAGATGTGACGGCTACTCACATTCACAAGAATATGATTATTACAATGAGGATCTAAGGGCCTTTTTTAAAATAAGTAAAATCCAAAACCTTAGCCCTGGAAGATGAAAAGACAAAAGGTTTGTGGGCCCCGATGGGGGTAGTTGATACGTCAACTTTCCGGGGGCATAACTTTTGCATACGATCTCCATTTGGGGTGCATGATACATTGTTATAAATATCTATCTGAGGAATACAAATATTGACTGTGAATATCAAGTCTAGAACAAACTCATATTTGTCGTATGTTTGATGCCCAAAAAAAATCTTTTAGCGCCTCAAAATGGCCTCGGAAATTCAGGACCTGAAAAACTGCCAAAAATAGTAAATTGTGCTAAACTTAAGGAAACTAAAAAACTGAAAGAAAAAATTGTGGGGGTCCAAGTGGAATAGGTGGGTGGCCACCAATATCCACTGGATCAATCCTCCCTCCTAAGGAAGTTGTTGATACGAAGTTTAATTTTTTAACCCTTTAAACCTGAAGCTTTTCTTTTTCCTTATCATAGAGCCGCCCTTAGGCCTAAAAAAAAAAAATGTCAGAAGTCTTTCATTTTTTTGGGTTTCAACATTTGACCTTTTACAAAGAATGTTTTCTTAACTAATAACTCTAGAGTCTCGGTGCCTAAATCCTGAAAAGGCTTTATATTAAAGTAATAATAATAAAAAAAAGTGGGTGCTATAAGTCCCGACGCGTGTTTCACAAAATATCCTTTAATCATGATTAATTAAACTATTAAACACAATAAAAAATTCATTAATTTTTCACAATTTGGGTTTCCTTGTATCAAAGTGTTTTCAAAGCATCAACCCTTGAACTCTCGGTCCCCGATTTTTCGAAAAGAAGAAGTTAATTACTAATCTTGATTGATTAAAGAGTTAATACAAGTAATCAACATCTAAACTAATCCCATCATGATTTCACGATTCAGGGTTTTCTTATGACTCACATCATGGGTACATGATCCCCGAAATTTTGAAATGTGAAATCGCAATTTTTTTAACAAAGTTTAAAAATAATTTAAGTTAGTTTAAAACAGGATTAATAAAGATTCAAACAACTTTTCACGTTTCGCATTTCACATTTCGGGATTTGTTGAAAGTAGTCCTTTCGAAACTCTAGTTTGAAATCGTCGATATACAGTATTTTCTGTAATGGACGAATAGAGATATTTTTAACTTAAATGGGTATCTCTAGGCATATATTCCTCATTAAAAAATTAAATTTTTACCGTCTGTCGCAGTACGTCCATCATAAGAAGATTCAAAGGTTAATAAAGGTTTGGTTTTTTGAATTTCATTCTTATTGTTTACACTCAGAAATGAATTGCATTCAGCAAACTTATGCATTTTTCTCTAAGAAAGGAATTCGTTCTAAAACACGAACATTATGGCACCTAGAAAGGAACCTCAGAAAAGTAAAGAAGCAACTGAAATCTCAAGCCCAAAAGGAGATGTCATGTCTGATACTACACCGCATGCCATTGATTCCATCAAATCATGGAGGCAAATTTTCGAGACCTTGGACTACGAAATCAAGAATTTTCCCAGTGATTCTGAAAAGAAACTCTAGGACATAGCAGAGTCCGAACTTCAAAAAGTAGCCACGTGCCCACTGCTCATGACATACAATGATATTATTAGTTGGGCTTTAGAGAGGGAAGACATGCAAACAAGAAGCATTTCAGACAACCAAAGGGTCATCATCGACTCTTTTAGACCAGAGAATATACAAGAAATGTACAAATTGTCTCCCAATTCTAAGTACATTTATAATAAAAAGTTTGTAAGTGAATTTCAAAAGAAAGAATGTACATAGGCAGATCAAACATACACCAACATAATCAAAGACTGGTGGAGACACCCAACAAATTTTAGGGCAGATACCCATAACATTTATGCTACAACCTCATTGAATGAGTACATGGTCTATCTGGCTATGATGCTATGTAGAATTTTCGGGAAGAAAAGTCCTACCCATTTCCCTACAAAATGGGTGCCCCTTTTACATGAAGCAGTTGAAGGCTATATCTTCAATTGGAACAAAATTCTATCAGATAACCTATATAAGGAGGTCATGGAGTATCAAACAGTGAAATCCAGTGGTAGACCAGTATCTTTTTACATGTCAGCATACATCATGGACACTATATGTTTCACAACTCCTTTCCCTTTGATGAATTGGAGTTGGAACCTAGCTAACACTGAACCTATTCATGAATATCATTCTAATTTGTGGGAAGAAAATGTTAAGGATTATTTTTATGAATTTTTTCATTTCATGGTGATACCAGTGCATCATATGTTGTATGGTTGTGCACCCCCTAATATTTCAAAGTCATTCATAGGAAACCTCAAGGCAGTTGTCGATTGGCTTATTGAGGAGAATTTCTCCTATATCAGTGTTTTTGGATGTTCCATCCCTCCTCATGCACTTTCAAAATTCCTCCCTGACAGACTGATGTGCAGGGAGGTAGCTCATCAGATAATAACAAGCAGCATTGGGATAGAGATGAAGACAACTCAAAAGAAGTTTTGGCATGTCTTTCCCATACAGATTGGAATTTTTTCGCTACTCAACCTGGCTCATTCCAAAGTTGAAGCTGCAACTCTAGAGGAGGTAAAGTTGGTGAATCTTGAACATAGGAAACACAACCCTTACCAAAGAGTGGGAAGCCACATGGCTCACTATGGCATGAAAGCATTTGAACATGAAGAATCCCCTCGTGATCATATTTTCAAAGCGGTCAAAACCTACGAAGAGGTGTTAGATAGGGTACATACGTTATCATCCGACTTCCAAAATAGTATTATAACCTTCCAGAGATGTTGACGAAGAGGTTTTCCCAAGGTATTGCAGGGAGAAGCAGCAAAATATCCTCCAAAACAAGAAAACATTCCCCCAACTTCGAAAAAAAAGCGTGGGAAAAAGAAGACACCGATGAAAATCCACAGGGGGAAGAAGGATCTTCTCAAAACAAATAAGTCCCACAAATAGAGAATCTAGGAGAAGAAGTAGAAAGAAGGTTTGAGACACCTATAGAGTCCAGTCAATCTACCCCCCTTCATCATCTACTATTCATATTGATACCCCCAAGATAACAGGAGAAACAAAATCCACAGAGTTGGGTAATCCCATCATTTCCTTGACCCCTTTACAGTCTATGTTTGGGCTCCCTCAGATAGGATTCATATATGCTACTGACCGTGACCCTATATCCATAGAAGAAATACCTCCCTTTGATTACTTCTTCAGTAAAAAGAGGAAGGTTGTATTAAAGAAGAAGATGTATATGAGAGAAAGTGGTATGGTAAATAAACACAGGGTATTGGTAGATGGGAAAAACTTGGAAGAGGGAGATTTCACTACAGAGATAGCAGGCTCCATGGGAGCTCTGGCAACAACAAATCTATTCACTATTGGAAATATGAGACCAAGGTTGGAACAGAGTAACCACCGGATAACCCAGTTGCAAAATCAACTAAAAGATAACGAGAAAAATATCAAAGAAGAAATAACTAAAGGTCTAAAGCAGGACAGAGTTTTTGATAAGAAAGAAATTCAATCACTTAAGTCAAGTCTAGACGAGATGAATGAGAAGATGCAAACTATCCAAATACAGGTTATTTAGAAAGATGAATTAGTAAGACAACTACAGGCTAAATTGAATTCAATAAAAGAATAGGTTATAGATATGAAAGTTTTTCAGGACCAATAACTGGAAATACATGCAAAGGTAGGATCTGAGCAACAGAAAGTAATCTCCCAAGTAGAGATTACTCAGAATTATTTTCAGGAAGCAAGCAATGCTCTTGATAATATTTTTTTTAAAGAAAAAAGAAGATAAAGAAGCAAGGGCCACTTTCCAAAAGGTAGTTGTATATTCTGAAAATGAAGAAGTATTGAAAATTCCAAAGTTTTCTATCACAGAGAAGATTAGAGGTGATATCATGCTCAAGGTATGGGAAACAACATAGAAAAAAATAAAAAAATAGCCAAAGAAATCAAAGACGATTGTGAAACAATCTTTGATTTATTGGACAAGGAATCATTAGGTATTGGAAGAGACAATTTCACTGTGCAATTAGGACAGATAAACATTGTAAGACAGCAGTTGAATTTCAAAGAGGGTTGGAACGAATTTCAAATGGAAATTTCACAGTTAAAGGAAGTGGATGTTACCCTAATAGACAGGTGGTTGGTGAAGCCAAACTTAAAATTGCAATCAATTAAGTTTCTGGCAAGGGGATTGAATATCGGATTCCAGAAACTCAAAGAAAATTCTATCTATTTGAAGCAAAGGATCTTCCAGAGCCTCCCAGAAATTTCATACATTTTCTTGAAAAATGTATTGAATGTATCGGGTCAAAAGAAGGAGATACTTCAATAAAACAATGAAGTATCATTTTGAAAACTCATACTATTGAGATGATAGGAAAATAAATGATAATCATGCAAATGGTTGAGGTTTGCAGTTCTTGTAATTGTTTGCCCCTAGGAGTTAGGAGATCACCAACCGACAATCATCAGTGATCGGGTATAAATATAATTTCACGATACTGATCTCAGGATTTTTCTGGGGCATTGTAAAGAAGAATTTGAATATATTTTTGAATTAATAAAAATACATATTGAAGATTCCAGATCTAGTCAAGTTTGAGTTATGTGTTTCTCTGTTGTTTCATATTTTCATATATCTCTTTGATGAATTCTTAACTGCAATTTAGTACAACCTCTATTGTCGTAATTAAGTATTCTTGCAATTTAATCAGTTACAACCTTTCCTCTGTATCATCTATTAGCATATACAAGACCTGCAATTGTTTTAGATTTAAATATCATATGCTTCATTAAGAGTTTTTCCTAACTATTTTCTTCTCCTATCAACAAAGTGAGATTCCTCTTTAATTGATGTCTCACCCTGTTCGGAAGATTTATGTTTTCTCTTTGTTTCATGCATATCCCCTTTTCAAAATTTAACTCAGATACCATAAATGGCCTTTAGTTTCGTCATGTTATTAATTGAAGGTTTTTGGAGTTCTTTTTACAAGTTTTGAAGAAGAAATAGTGAACCCTTAAAAGAAAATACAAGAATTTATCCTTTCAATCTTTATCCTTCATGACTATCCCAGTTAAAAGACAACTTAATATCAAGCCTGGACTATCGGATCAAACCAACATTGCTTTGAATTTATTTAACACCACCCTATAGAAAAAAAATAATCTGGTTGAGTTAGAACATTCATGGGTAGTAATTGAAAGAGACATGAGTATCTAGGAAAACTGGGAAGCTAGACAGAGATAGTTAAGGACCCAACAATATCCCTTTTCATATAACTGACCTTTTTATCCTTATCTTTCTCTACCTTTTTGGATGCCTTGACGGTGTATTTTAGAGCCTTAAAATACAAACTCAGGAACAACATCTTTTTGGCACCGTTGTCGTGGAACAAAGAAACAAAGATTTTTCCTGGGAAGAATGACATTGACACTTTATGTCTTTGATAGTGAACAAAGATCGAAAACCTTATAAGGCTACCTTTCTGTTTTACTTGGTGACTCCACGATAAATAAATTAGTTTTTAACCGAAAGAATACTAGAAAAAACCTAGATGGAAAACAGACTTTGAATGTTCTAGATCCAAAAAAAAATTTTAAATCAAGAAGATATCTTAAATAGACTGTATCATCGACAAATATGTTTTATCAACCTAAAATTATAGAGTCAAACACTAGAGATCTTTTTGAAGGATCGAATACCCCACCATATTACAGGGGATTACCTACCAATAATATTAAAACCTTTGAGCCTAGTTTGGTCTCACCTGATTTTAAAACTGAGATTTTCCCAACCGTTTATTTCACCAACAGAGGTAAAAGATATGCATCACTTCCCAATTTGATTGACACTTCTTCACTTCGTGAAGTTCATTTTCCTATCTCTTAGAACTCCTATGATCATCCTATTCTTCTTGACACAACTCCTATTGATTCTCCTTTATATTCACCTTGTGAGTTTGAAGAAACTAGTCCACTTTTCCCTAGTTCCCCTTCCTCGAGTTTCTTGTCTCTTGATAACCAATTTCTTGAAACCCTTCCTCATAATTTCCAAGTAAAAATCTCTAAATCATCAATGGTTGTGGCCGGAGGAGGTGTTGCTGGAGGTGGGGCTGGAGGAGGAGGAGCAGGTGGCCAAGTACCACCCCCTAAAATATTTGAAAATGTGGTTGATAGATATGCCCCTTTGG
Organism: Picea glauca; assembly: GCA_000966675.3. Lineage (NCBI taxonomy): Eukaryota > Viridiplantae > Streptophyta > Pinopsida > Pinales > Pinaceae > Picea > Picea glauca. The sequence goes on from JZKD02S1666624.1 coordinate 294,363, forward strand.
TCCTCCCAGTCCCCCTACATGAATTACCTGAAAACTACATGAAGAATATTCCAAAATTTACAGGAGAGGGTGATTTGACTACAGCCGAACACATCAATTTCCTTGACCAATTTGTCGATATATTTGGACTCGAACATGAATATGTCTATTCGAGACTCTTGGTTCAAACTTTTGAAGGATAGGTAAGAACCTGGTTCCAAGGCCTAGCAATAGGATCTATACCGACTTATGAGGAACTTGAAAATTCTTTTATTAGACAGTGGGGGGAAAGGAAAGACCATCTCTATTATCTAACTGAATTTGGGTCTCTAAGAAATAAACACTTTGAATCGGTCCTCGATTTCACTCATAGGTTTAATAAATTGTATAATAAGATTCCATTCGAGGTCAAACCCTCCCAACCTGCATCGAAAGTAACCTTCGTTGGGGCTTTCGACCCTGATTTCACCCTATTATTGAGGGAGCGGAGATGGATAGACCTCATCAATATGTAATATAATGCCTTATATATTGAATCAAACATGATGGAATCAGGAAAGTTGAAAACCAAATTTGAAACTGGAAACAAAGAAACTAGAAGATATAGAGATCAAGGGGGACCGTCTGGATCAGAAAGATCTTCGGAAGACAAAATAGATGACATAGCGAGAATAATCAAAGAACTCTCAAATAATATCTCAAGAATGGAGCTAGATAAAGAGAAGAATGAGCACTTTCCCATAAAGTATTTCAAAAGGAATCCTAACCTTCAAAATCCACCAAGACAGATTAAGAATGAAGATCAAAAAATTCAAGCCCCCTTTAAAAGAGAAAACTTTATAGGAGGAGAAGACATGGATGATTTTGAGGAATTAGAAGAAGACATTAATAATAATGGCGACGAATTCCTACAACCTTATTTAATGAGGCAAGATTATGAAGAATCTGCAACCATGAAAGATAGATCCCATAATAAAAAAAGCAGTGGTATTATTGAAGATTCAACCTATCAGGAAATTGCAGATGATATAATGGTCGAACTCCACCAAAAGTATAATCTAAGGCCTAGAAACAAGAGCCTCGCAACTCCCCCAGTGAAAAATATTTTTTCAAGGAGTGAAACAGATGAGTCAGTTTCAAAAAACACTAAGAAATAGACTATAAGAACTAGAACCACTGACACACAACCTACCAATACAAAGCCAGTGGAGACATCAATCGTAAATGCACAGAAAATAGAAGTCCCTGTAATTGAAACTAAAACCTCACTACAAAAGAAAGATGAAGAGAAGGGGTCAGAAACCCAAACCATAAAGGTCGACAAAACAATAGGAAGTTTTAATCTGGAAAATGAAATAAATAAAATCAAAATACCTATAACTCTTGTCGAACTGGCGAAAAATCCAATTTACAGGAAACAAATTGCCAAATTAATCAGGGTTTTAGAAAATGAAAGTTAGGCCGATGTCATAAATTTAGAAGATGACAAGCCTAACATAATTTTTTCGGCCCACATTTCAACGGTGCTAAAGACACCATCACTCCTTTCTATATCACTTTGACTATACACGATCACTTACTCCATAATTTCATGTTAGACTCTGGAGCCTCTCACAATGTAATGCCTAAAGTCATTATGGAAATACTTTGTAAAGCTACTTTTTCTGTTACCAAGGCTTAATCGCTCTGATACCAAACTGTAACACCACTTTTTACATAACTCATACAGGCATTATATAATCCACATGCATTTAATCAAGAAATACATTTAAGCTTGGAGTAAGCATAAGAATTATTACTAACATAAATAATCCATGGTAATAACATTAATCCAAATGCACAACATAAAACATGATAAATTTAAATACACAGACATGCAGAAACGTAATTAGAACATCATCTGGTACTTATCTTTGAAACTGTGGTAATTCCACCAACCAAGTGCAGGCCTTCCATGAACCTCCCAACCTTAGACCACACTACTCGTCAGATCAGCAGTGGGTCACCCCTGAGCTAGGACTAAGCTCCAGACCCAAGGTAGGGAATCCTAGGCTAGGCTAAGGTTACAGGAAAACACATAGTCACAAGGAAGGAATTCTCTCCCAGGAACCACTCATGCTCACTGCCCATAGACTCTCCTTCCCCACATGTCTTTTCCACTCCAGGAGTATACACCTTCTTTGTCACCTAGACAATCCTTCGACTACTAACCTCCCTTGCCTTGCGTTACAACAATAGATCAGACTGAAAGTCTCTAAGCTCTATGGTAGTTACAGGGTTCCTTCTAGGAGTTCTCTCCTTCCTCTGCACACTCCCTCACCTGGAAAGAGTCGCTCACAGGACAAGCCACCTGTTCTTCCAAAGTCAATCACCTCTCTCACCAGGAGAGAGTGTTGCACAACTGGCCAATAAGCCACACGCAGTCCAGCACTGCATGGCCACAATAGCCAATGGGGAAAATAGACACAGGATTTCCAACAGGCTCAACAATGATGGAATGGTCTCGTAGTTATGGATTGGGGACAAAGATTCCACATATAGGCTTGATCTGTTCAAGTAGAGGGTGTCTCAGCTTTCCCGAAATTGACACAGACTATTCCCCAAAATCAACACAGAATTTTCCCACAGTTTCAGAATGGCATGAGGTCTCTTCCTCGATCGGACGAGGCATACAGTTCAGAAGATGCACCAGGGTATTGTTATAGAGGTCAGATTGTTCACGTTCAGACGGTAGGGTAGAGTGGAGGAGGAACCCCCATCACAGCTCAACTCAACAGTTTTATCGGCATGTTCTTTGTGTTATCAGACTAATCAGTAGGTGTGGACACTAACTGATCTCCCTAGATCCACCTGGATCTAGAACAAAACAGGATAGGACATGACTCTTTCCCTAATTTTTGACCATTAAATCAACTAGCAGGAAGGAACAAGTAACATACCTTTATATCGCTTCCTAGGGTCTCTGTTTCTCCTGCTTCACTCTGGTTCTCTCGTGAGGTCAAGACAAGGAAAACACAAACCAACCAAAGTGAAGATAGCACAATATATTCAACTGTCGACCTATGTGTATGATCAAGGAATTACACAATAAAGTGGAAATAGCTTTATGGGAAAGGGACATGTCACTGTATCATATTAATGGAAAGTAAAGATTACAACCTGAGCCTTGATGTCACAAACTTCCTTTCGATGGCTCTTGGCTCCAACACACACACTTTCTCAATCCTTGTATGAAGAAGATCAAATCCTCTTGGTAGACTTGCTAGAGTCTCCAAGATGTTGTTCAGCTAAGCCCTTCACACAATTCTTTCACCAATTCTCCAATGAATCTTGCTTAACCTTTTCCATGATAATTCCTTCAATATATAGGAGAGAATGAATTAGTTACTTGGATAAGAATGATCCCACAATATCTGGGAATCCAGTACAAGGATAACCATTCGAATGCCAACCCATCCTTCTAGAAGATTCTCTTCTAGAAATACCGAGAATTCATCTTTTTCCATGCTTTAGGAAGAGTTTTCACCCTATCTATTCAAAACAGTGTGAGAAGTTTGCACCCTAGCTTAGGGAAACCTACGAGAATTAGGCATTCTCGCACCCAAATATACTAGCATCCTGCGAACCTTCTTCAAAAATGAGTTTTCTGGGAAGAGATGAAAGTAACTTTTCTCAGGAAAAAGTTCTTATGAAGAGCCTGAGTACGCCATCATCAATACATCATCATGAGGACCAAAAGCATGGGTAATAGAATCCCCCCCAAAGTATGAGGTTGGAACCAGTGATAGCCAAAATACTTTGTAAGATGCATGTGTGTGTCAAAAACCAGGAGCACACTTAATCGAAAACCTTCGAACAACCAAGCATCTGCAGAATATCATATATATTAATTATGAGGTAGGAATTCCCATACTCAGATCATATACTGATGACATTGTAGACATGGGTCATGGATACCAATCATACACTATGGATCCATGCCATCAAAATATAGCATAGCCACAAGGAATACATTGTGGATCTATGCGAAAAATTCAAATTGAGACAACATAGCCACGAGACATACACAGTGGATCTATGTGTTGCAAATTATACATACTCCATTGCAACCTAGAAAAAAGAGATGATATCCAAGGTATTCTCAATCTCGTCTCCCAAAGTACAAATCTAACCATGTGATTACATGTGTTGAAGTCGAACATGGTAGAAACCACTTGATTACCGGTCATTGATGAAACCGTTAACAAGTGCGAGGGAAATCACCATTGATGTCAATGACTCCCAAGGTACCCTATTACAATCCATCAAGTGCAAATAAATGAGTTGAATTCGAACATCCGATGGAATCTTTCGATCAGGGGTCAATGATGTAAACCCACTGTCGAAAGCAAGGAAACCTGCCATTGAGGCATGCAAGCTCCAAGGTACCAAATAATTTCTAAGTCTTGATTCTGGATAATGAGATGAAGTCGATGGAACAAACTCGTCATAAGAGGGCCTTGATGTATCCCCCATCAATGACATGAAATGAGTAACAGATTTTGAAGGTGAAATAGAGTATGACGTGAATTGGACTGGACACAGGGAAGGCCGACACAAAGAGAATGGATAACTGCAGTTGGTAGACTCAATATAGGTTTCAGATGGACTTCTCTTGAACATATGAATGACACGACTAATGATTTGGCATCATTGACTCAAAGACGACACAGGAAATGACCTTGTAGAAAATCGAATGAGAGACAAATGGATTTTCCAAACTGGCTTCAAATGATAAATAGGGGGTGTCATGTTCAAGAGCGACACTTACTGCCAATCCATACAAAGATGAAAACATATTCCTTTCCCAAATTTTCCCCCACCATTTTTGGTGATTACCTCTTTATTTTTATGAAAGCTTGAGGAGGATAACATATGCTTGTTGATGTAAGCTCATCCTTCGGATGAGTCCCTCGGAGTATGTTTAATGAACCCTAAGAAGGAATGGCTCAGTCCCATTACGGGTCTATCAATGTTTGTTTAACGAGTCCAAAGATAGAAAACTTGAATGTTTTTCATGATTATAGAGTCTGGAAAAACACTTAAAAGAGAACTCTCTCAGTTCCTTTTTCGTAAAATAATGTGGATGAGACCAAAAAAGCGATAAATTATCGCTCACCAGATGCTTACTTCAGATACTTTATCGAGCGTGAGAATAGCAAGGTCGCTCGACTATCTTTTCATGTTTAGAGAGTCTAAAAAGACCTTAAAGAGGACTCCAGGGGCTTCCTTTTTCGTATAACCTTATTGAGCCCGAAAAAGTGATAAAAGTATGCTCGATCGCGTTCTCATGTATTTTCGAGTGTAAGAATGGACAAAGACCACGCTCGAGGTTTTATACAAAAACCCTAAAAAAACAATCAAAACACGCCATGACAAAGAAAAATATGTTTGTATCCCTGTATTTGACCATTGAAAGTATCACACCTGCAAAAGTTATGCTCAAAATGACATTAGGGATTAGGTTTTAATAGATAAATAATCATAAAAAACCAAATGACATAGTAAAAGTAAATAAAAAGAAGTAACCAATATTTTTACCATATCATTTTACCTTTCCACTATTTGAGCTCCAAAAACCCCTCTTTTACTCTCAAAGTTCAGCATTAGATTACGGGAGCTACAAGAGACCAGTCAGTGAGCCGTCAGTGACAGTAAGGTAGGATCTTTGTCTTTAACACTTTCATGGTTTAATTTTGCAATTTCATTGGTTAAATTTCATTTTTGGGTTGATTTTGCAAGCCCTTCTTGTGCATTTCCATTCTCGTAGGCAGGCTACATGGGACCTGTGAGAATGGGGCATTCTCTCAAGTGAGCCTAAGGCATCCTACAAGGTTCTCACACTGTGCACACAGGGCACCTGCAAGAACCGCAAAACTCAATTTATTTTTAAAAATTTACCCAATGAACAAGAACCAAATCATGAAAAAAGTTGCTAATCTTCTTTTTGTGTTCCTTATGTAGATAATTGGCCATCAAAATGGTTCTTGAATGGCACGAAAGGGAGCAAGAAGAAGACAATTCAATGGCCAGAAATCATCCACCTACTATAGTTGCTTTGAGAAACTGTGGACTCCTGAAGTACTTTCACATCCTAGGCATGAGGGCCCAAGTCAGGCTATTAGAGTACCTGGTGTGTATGTGGGATCCTGATCAGCAGGTATTTCATGTGAGGGTCCACACATTGTCCTTAGACATTGAGGACATTTACTTTTTGACTGCTTTGTCCTGATGGGGGTACTATGTGAGTCTGACTGGTAGCAGAGGCAGTGGGCTGCCTATGAGTGGGTACTGTCGTTTACACTACGTTCCCGAGGCAGAGATAAAGAAAGGAAAAGTAGCTATTTTGGGGGTATGATATTTGACCCTCCGTACTATCCTATTCAGCATAGCTTGGATGGCTGGGAGTTCTACTCCTCACATGGAATTACAGATTTACTTCCAGTATGATATTGACTGTACTAAACCTCGAGTGTTCAACTGGGAAGATGCAATGCTTCGTAGCATAAAAAGACAGTTGACCAAATGCAGATGAGGCAACTTAAAACAATTCGGGTATGGATCTTTGCTGGTATCCTTCTTCCTTGAGTGGGTCCCATTACTGAGGCTGCAAGTTGAGTGGCATATACCATCTCCCAGGGATCCTAGGATGTTGATATGGTGTCAGCTTATGGCCTGGCACATGGCTGGACTGATCATCAAGTATGATGACACTTTCTTTGACTGGATTCAACCACAGTTGTTGATGGTTGATGACTATGCTTATGCTGGGTTGGATTTCCAAGGAGTTTTGGATTTAGTACTTCCAGAGGATGCTCAGTGGCGGGACCTTGGTAAGAAGTACACACATTTTTCTTTTTAAATGTTTTGTGAATTTTTATCATATTCAAATGTTTTTGTTTTATATGTTTGTCCAAAGACTAATACAAAATCATTTTTTGATGTCACAGATGTTGGACCTTACAGACTTCCTGGTACTTCTCCCATTCAACGATGAGGAGAGGTAGCGACATTGCCACAATATGCTGAGGATTATCAGGTGGTGGAACAAAATATGGAGGGCTTGACCGCAGATATTCCAGACATCACTCTGGAAGAGGTTCCACGATGCGATCAGTGTCATACTGTAGGAGTGTCAGGGTCCATGAGTCAACTGCTCCATAGGGTTTCTTGAGCAATCGTGTGTTACCATGAACGTCATCCATGATGTCACTTTGTAGAAGCTATAAGCTTCAGATTTTGACATTTTGGTCTTCGGACAAACTTTTTGTAAAAACTCTTTTGATCGTTATATATACAGACGAATTCTACCGGTTTACTTTATATTATGTGAATATTGATGTGATTGATTTATAAATGATTCAAATGTCAGTCCAATACATAATTAGCCAATGCATCTGTTAATGTATTTATACATCTAGGAATATGTTGATATTCAATGTAATCAAATTAGTGTTCCAAGAGGCGAATTCGCAAATACACCCGTAACAAAGTAGGACTTCGAATAGAGTATACATTACTTAACTATAGTACTACAAGCTGCGAATCGAGTCGCACAACCAAATGACGAATTTCGAGTGAGATAACATCACCCAATAATTCAATAACGGTGCTATACTCTGCAATGTTGTTGGTCGCACGACCGAGGCACACACCTCATAAGGAGACAAGTTCATTTGTAGGGGCGTAAATTTCCCACGCAGTGGAAGCAAGGTTCTGAGTACTACGACTAGCACCATCAGCGAAGCCAATATAGGGTGGTAAAGACTCCAACATATGGAAATCAAACACAACGTCACATAAGGGCAGAGACCAGATAACGACAAAAGCAAGTTATAGTAACACAGAAAAAGTATGATACAATAAAAATACAAGTAGTAGTGCACAGATGATTTTATGAATAGTACTTCTTCAAGTACAACCCATTCCTGGGTTCACTCAAAGGGATACCATCATAATCTACCAACTCATAAGCTCCTTTTTCCAAAATTCATCGAACGATATAAGGACCTCGCCACATGGGTTCGAATTTCCCAGCTCCTAAAATATCTCGATCCTATTCATAGAGAATACCAAGATCACCTTCAGAGAAAATGCGAGTCTTAACATGCTTGTCGTATTGGACCTTCACACGCTTTGTCTGGGCTTCTAAGACTAGGGTGGCATCACGTCAAGTTTCTTCTAATCGCATAAGATACAATAAACGTTCTTCCTCAGCAGAAGTGTTGGGTAGGACTTCAACAACTAGTTTTAAAGAGGGTATCACACATTTGATAGGGAGAATGGCTTCCACACCATAGACTAACCGAAAAGGTGTAAACCCAGTAGCGGACTTGATAGATGTCCGGTACGCCCACAATGCCAAAAACAACATGGTGTGCCAACTTGTTTTATGAATCCCTATCATTCATCGGATCATAGTTATGAGAAATTTGTTAATTGATTCGACTTGGCCATTGGCTTGTGGATAATAGGGTGTTGAGTTATCATGGCAAAGACCCAACTTTTCAGTAAGTTCAGACATCATAAAATTCCTAAAGTGGCTACTGTGATCAGTGATGATAGCTTGGGGAACACCAAAATGAGCTATGACGTGATTAAAAATAAATAATGTTGCGGTCTTTCCAATGTTGTCAAATGTCGGCATCACCTTGGCCCATTTCATAAAGTAATCAACGGCTACAATGATGTAACCATTCCCCCCGGCCTAGTGAGGGTGACATGTCATGAAATTGATGCCCCATTTTGCAAAGGGACCAACTGATACCACAGGGTGAAGAGGAGCGGGATGTGACCGTATCTTCAGATTATAGGTCTGGCAAGCATGACATTTCTGAACGACAGTTATGTAGTCGTTAAACAAAGAAGGCCAAAAATACCCTGTGCGTAATATCTTCTGGGCAGTAGCATACCCAGACATATGACCACCACATGCTCTAGAATGGCAGTCATTTAGAGCTTTCTCGGCTTCATCGAACATTATACAACGTTGAAAAATAGAGTCAATCCCCCGACGATAAAGAGTGTCCCCAAGGATAATGTATTGACGGGCTTGATAGTGTATTCAACATCATTCAGTACTGGAAAAAGTTGGCTGAAAAGTATGGGTTTGGAGATATATAATGATATCCCCATACCAAATATCATCAGTGCTAATAAGGAAAAGAGATTCATCAGATAATGAATCAGCTGCTACTTTTTCCGTTGCAGAATGGGGAAAATCACATATCAACTCAGCAAAAACTAAGGACTTCTTGGACTTGGCGCGTTCAAATTCCAAGTCAAACTCCTGGAGTATCATAATCCATTTGGAGTATTTGTACCCTAGCAATTTATGTGTGAAAATATGTTTCATAGGATTGCAATGAGAAATCACTGTAGTTTTGCGTGAAAGGATATAGTGCCGGAAGCATTGGACAGCTTGAACGACAACCAAGGCTAGTTTCTTGACATGTTGATACTTGATTTCAGTCGGCGTGAGACTATGAATCAAGTAGTAAATAACATGTTTGTCATGAGCATCATCCTCTTGGACAAGAACCATGCCAATAGTGTACTCCGAGGCAGCAAGATAAAGGAAATAATTGCGACTGTAATCGGGGGGAAAGAGAAGTGGAGCTCACGTTAGGGACAACTTCAAAGATTAAAAATCATTGTTGGCAATGGTATCCCAGACGAACTTGGAATCCTTCTTTAATAGCCACGTAAATCCATGAGTTATCTCAGCGTAATTTGGGATAAAACGACAAAGAAAGTTTGCTTTCCCCTACAAACTTTGTAACTGGCAAAGTGTAGAAGGACGAGGGAGATTAAGAATCACCTCAACCTTCAAAGGATCCACCCAGATCCCTTGACACGAAATGATAAAACCTAGAAGATGGTTAGATTCCACACAAAAGATGCACTTACGAGGATTTAAACGTATACGATAGAACCGACAATGAACGAAAATGGCTCGGAGGTGGGTTGGGTGATCGACTCTGCACATCGAATGAGCGGGTAAATCATCCAAATATGGTTGAATGATGTGCTTGATATCATGAAAATCATAATACATAGCGTGATGAAAAGTTCCGCCAGCATTATTAAGACCGAAAGGAAGTTTCCGATAGGCAAAAGTACCCCAAGGACAAATAAAAGCAGTTTTATGTTGGTCCTCGGGAACAATGTTGATTTGATTATAGCGAGAGAAACCATCGATGAGAGAGAAGATTTCACTTCCGGCGCAGTCATCGAAAATATGATCAACGAAAGGGGTAGGGAAGTTGTCTTTGGGACAAGCTTTATTGATATCCCTGTAATCAACACATACATGAATTGTACCTTGTTTCTTGTCAATCGGGACAAGATTGGAAACCCAGTCTGTGAGAGCCACCAGATAAATAAAGGCGGCTTTCAGAATTTTCTCGAATTCAAGTTTGATAGCAGCTGCTTTATGTGGGTGAACTAGACGAAGGCATTGTCAGACAGGTTTAGCGTCAGGATATGTCTTGATCTCATGTATCACAATTTCAGGGTTGATACCCAACATTTCTTCGTAACAGGAAAATATGTCACAAAACTCTTTGAATAGGGACGTATAGGTGACGATTTCGTCAGGGGAAAACGAAGCTCCAATATGGACATTTTTTACAATTCCAGGTTTGATGGATATGTCAATGGGAATCGTGGGCAAGATATTTCTTAAGTTCCCTTCATCAAACACATCATGTGGAGACTCGGGAATGGTTGAGATGAAGACAATGGTTGACGGGGTCGAAATCTGTTGGTAGTTCTCAAGAGTATGTTTCTCCAGAAAGAGGATGGAATGATGATGCCCATCGTCTCAAAGGGTGTCCTCCATGACGGACATGATCATCTCATCAGTGGGAAAAATAACACGAAAAGGATCAGGAGACAACTCATCAAGAGAGGGGGTAGAAGGTGTTGTTGATTGAATTGCCTGATAGGTGGATTCAACTGGACTTAACGGCATTTTGTCACTGAAATGAAGATGATCTCTGGGGTTAGGGACTATCCAAGGGTCATGAGATGTAGGAAGTTTATGAGGCAAAGTGGAGATCATGTTGATATATGCAATAGATGAGTGTGGAACATCAGGTGGTGGAATGGGAAAAGTACCCATTAACGAGGAGTCCTTGAGAAGGCCTACACCAATGTTCTCATAACCCGATGGGGTTTTAGTGATAAATGGTACGTTGCCAGTACGGATATCAGAATTGAAGAAGGCAAGTTGGTCGACGGTAACAGCCTTTCCTTGATGAGGGAAATGTACTACATGGAAATGTGTCGACACAACGACGTGCATGGAATCGATCCAGCTTCGGCCAAGCAAAAGACTATAATCAAGGGGAGCATCAAAGACTTCCACTTTGACTTGGACCGTTTTACCTTCTAACATGATCAACAATGAAGGAAGAACATTGTAGGGCTTAAAACCAGAGCCATTGAAGGCTTTAAGAGTGTTCTGGGATTCATTCAAAGAAGGAGAGCCAATGGCTTTCCAATAAGTAAGAGACATAACACAAGTCGAGGCACCCTCGTCAATAACTATTCGAAAAATGTTTTTGTCAGAGACAACCACTCGTATCTGGAACACAAGTTGAGGGGCTAACCTTGGAATGTGATCTTCCAAGTCAAATATTATTAAATTTGTATCCGATGGGTCAATTCCACTGATATCTTTCAACAGTGCCTTCCCTTGTGCGGGACAAGTTTGAAGGACTTCAAGGGCTGACATCGCAGAAGGTGTTTGGGCCATATATTCAACAATTTTGTAGTTCTGGGCTGCACGAGCATGAGGATTGAAAGCCTATTTTCGAACGACACCCTTTGGGGGGGGTTGCAGAACTGTGTTGAGGCTCGGTCGTTCAAGATGAAGAGGGCCATTGGTAGGTGGAGTCGTGGGAGAGGGTTGTACCAAAGAAGGGGGTATATCATCAACCATCTCCTTAGATGGAGAATAATCTTTGGCTTGAGTAGTGAGTGCAACGTTGTTATGTTTAGAATCACCAGTACACATCAAAACATATGATGTGGTAGAATATGAGGGTTGGTCATGGATGACCAACTGAGCCTATTGTTGAGACGGGAAGGGTTGAGACAAGACATTCAGTGCAGGTGGTTTCAGAGCTCCCTGAAGGAATTTAATGACCTTGAAACATCATGGAAAATCCTTCATGTAGTGATCATCAACACAGATAAGGCAAGGGTATCATGGTTTGCGCTTACCCCGATCGTCAACAGGGGTAGTTTTGGTTTGCTCTGCTTGAGAATTATTTTTTCCCTCCTTATTCTTACCTCTCCCCTTTTTAGATTTGTTTTTACTAGCTAGGGTAGATTAGACAACATTTACCTCAGAAGTCTTGCCGGTGGGAGTGGTAGGAGATGGAGAATTTTGAACATTAGAAGAAGCAGATTTAGGGTTTGTGCTTGAAGTGGAATGTGATTGGGCTTGGGCAGTACGAATCACACCGTCGGCTGCATGCGATGCAGCTAGATTAGTTGAAGTGCTGGAAGGATTAGGACAAGGTAAGTCAGGTAATAAATTGTAAAGCGTTCCCGTTTGTGAATAAACGAGGTCAAGATATTGAGAACGACTTATAGGCTACTCTTCTGTGACTACGCCATCCATGGCAATGTCCTTACCGATTTTGTTCACAAATGATTTTGTAAACCATTCTGCCAGTAACTGCTTGGGGAGATCAAGTTTAATGAGACGTCATCTCCTTCGCCACTCATGGATGTGATCAAAGATATGAGTGCCTTTAGTTTGTTTGAAGGAATTCAAAATCTCAGTCCTGGTATCATAACATATCAGCAACTAGTAATGCGTAAGGAAATCCATAGCTAGGGTGTTGAAGTCAGAGAAGAAACCTCAAGGCAATTCGATATACCACTTCGTAGCAGAACCTGTGAGGGTGCGTTGAAAAATATGTAAACGAATAGATTCATCCATTAACGAGTTGGATTAACACCATAGGTGAAAAGTCATAACGTGATTGTTTCGGTCCTCTCCCACTTTGCCGTCAAATTTAGGGATGTTCGATGGAAGCTTGGCTGGTATAACAGGCCATTGGGGAGAGTGACGAATAGGATCATTTAAAATCTTTGACAAGTCTAGAATATCCAAAGTGGTGAGAAAGGGTAACTATCGATTCACCTACGGGTACTGGTGGCTTTGGGGAGGAAGTCTTGTAGGCAAACAAGTAGGACCATAAGTAGTCTACATATAAAGTGAAGATCCAGGCATATTCGGTGGTTGTGGGACAGGATAGTAGCTCATCGGATTATATCCTGGAACAGGGGCTTGAGTTTGAGTATTCGCCCCCCAAATGGGATTGAACGAACCTGGATATGGTTTTCCCATGCTAGGAGGTGTTAAGGACACAGCTGGAAACTGCGGCCCCTAGTCGATTGAAGAGGATTTTGGATCAATTGATTCCAATACTGGGCCAAGGATGGAGGTATGTTTTTCCCATAAGATGGGGTTTCCCCTCCCATTGAAGTTAGTGTACCAATTGAGGGAAATTTTCTAATTGGCATTTTCCAACTGAGAGGGGGTTGAGTTATACTACCTTGATGAGATTGTCCACCAACCGGAAACTGATAAGTTGGAGTGAATGACAGAATAGCGACACTAGGATTAGGATTGCTAGTAGAAGATGAAGAAGGTCCTCCAAAAGGAAATTAAGGGAGTGTTGGGAAAAAACCGGGAAGAAAGTTCCCAGAAGAAGAAGGACCACTAGGAGAGCCGGATGGAGTTTGCACAGGAGTAGGAATGGAAGCATTCAACGCACGGTATCCAGGTGGTAGTGTCGGAGTGATGCTGGGTGTTCGTGGTGTGTTGATGGGAGAAAGACTAACCGTAGTAAACCCAGTTATAACACTCAAAGTAGTTGGGATATGGGCCATTTCAGTGGGGATGGTAAAGTGATAGGCGGTAGTCACTGGTACTATCTTTGTACTAGAGATTTCGGAAATCATAGGCGGGTTGATTTCGAAAGTGACAAGTGAACCTGGACCAAAAAGGTCCCGTCTAAAAACACCTGTAGACCAAAATGGATCTTGGTCCCTAGGTCCAGACGGAGATACGAAATAAACAACAATTAAGTCTCCGGAAGAGTTTGCTCACATAAAACATCTCTCAGAATCAGGGTGAAGTCGAAAGTCCTCTTGAGTATTAGTGATTCAAAAATTTTCTAGAGAGTCAATGCGTTCCACTTGTGGTGTGGTGACGACTGGGACTTCACTTTGCCAAGGAGAGCCTCCAGGTGTGCTTGTGGGCAAGGGTTGAGAACCTTCTAGATTCTCTAGAGATAAACCCCGCATTCTACATGAACGACGTGGAGGAGCTATTGTAAATGAGCGACAGACTTTGCGAAGAAAATCCTATGGTCAACTTCGAGAAACAAATAACAAGCGCTAGTAAACAAAATCTAGGAAGCAACACCAAGCAAACCAGACCTTCTAATTTCGAAGCCACTAGTTGGTGATGAAATCCAACTTCGCAACAATGAGATGAGAAGGGGCTGGGCTAGGTGGAAAATTTACGCTGATGACTTTCTTAACGGACTTACACCCTGGTGCAAGCTCCCACACATAATCGTGGGTATACCCTCCAAGGAGCCCGAGTGACTTTGGTCAGCATCAATTCCAAGTAACGTGAAGACTTTCCCCTTCACAGTCACCTCAGGTAAGAACCTAGAAAGATAGGCCACTAAGGTCACCACCAACAACAATAAAACATGGGGGAACAGTCGACAGTCCGATCCACACGCAAGGGCAGGGTATCTATCCCGAAATCAAATCAAAAGGATTCCACTCATCATTGTGGGTATACCTCTGAGTGATCCCCATAATACGTGCAATATCTATAGTGATATCAACAAAGCAGGGTGAGTAACTCTGTCAATATCAATGCGACCTCGTGCTTGACCCTTCTGTGAGAAGGGCTTCCCAAGATAGAATGTTGCAAATGGAATTTGACACTCCCTAACACAAGATTTTATTATGTGTTTTGTGCTTTTGGAGAGTGTATCTCTCTTCCTACTCCAAAGCGCTATCCTAGCTAAATGTTGGTGTAAGAGATCCCTAGAAAAGAGTTACTAGATAAATTTTACAATTGTGCAGTGTTATTAAGAGCTGTTGTTTACTCAAAGGCAACATAGATGAAACTTATGGTGTATGACTCTGACTCAACAATGCATGGATGAGAATGGAATAGATCACTTTGCATCCAATGAATCCTATGTATGGGAGAGAGAAAAAGATTGTCCAGATCAACCGTGACCTACAATGCACAATTTCCTTTAAAATGCAAAGGCAACCAATCACATATCAACAACAATTCTCTATTGCGTCTTTTTTCAATAACTTCAACAAATTATTTTCAATGTTTTTCGAAAATGAAAATGATTTTTTGAAAGAAAAACATTTGTTCACTTTCCAAAAAGGGCCCACACTATGATAGCAAGAGTACTAAAAATGAAAAAACCAATGAACAAGCAATGATAAAAACCCAATCCACTCTTTCAATGAAAACAAAAATAAAAAGAAAACCAATATAGTCTTTCAATTGCATAAGAAAAATGTTTTTTCAAACAATAAGAAAATGATAAAGACCAATAAACTCAACTTTCAACCGATCATCGGTTCTTAACTAATCAAACACACTCAGATTCTGAAATCAAAGAGTATGATTTTGCCAAGAAAATTAAAGAAATGAAAGTCAAGACAAAAATGACAAGAAGAGCCTTGAAATCCTAAGACTATTCATGCACGCAAACGAAGACAAGAAAGACATCAATCATGTTAGGATATTTAGACACTTAGGAGTTAGTTAAGATCTACTTGGTCTAATATGTCGTTAGGTAAAAGTGTGTTTCTTTAGTATACATTAGTATGCATTTGTAGTTAGGAAATC